>VZTI01004001.1:1384882-1418954 GCA_013397865.1 Struthidea cinerea | reverse complement strand
CTCTCCTTCTCCTCACCTGGGCTATCTCTGGGCGGCGGCCGCCGCACCCCCTCGCCCCCGGGGCGAGCAGGCCTTCCCCACCATCCCTGCCGCCGCCGGGGCGCTCCCGCCCCGCTGCCCTCCCCGATTACCTGGGGTATCCCGCCCCCGCCCATGAGGCGCAGCCGCCGCGCTGCCCTCCCGCCATCAGAGTCGCGCCATGGCCGCAGCGCTGCCCGCGCCTCGCCGGCCTCGTCTCTAATCTCATTAGCGCCTAGAGGAGCCCCATGTTATTTTAATCGCCCTCCCGGCTAACGGTGTCGGTTGTGAGGTAGCAGTAATCGAGCTCCGGGGCAAACGCCTCACCGCCTGCCGGGGCGGCCCCGTGAGGGGGAAGGTCAGCAGGAGGGTGGGGTGAAGCGAGGAGAGGATAGGTACGGGTGAGTTAAGGATGAGGGCGACAGCAGTGCTCAGGCGAAGGTTTGGTGGCCGGTGGGACAGCGCATCCCGCCAAGTCTCCCTCAGGAAGGGCGGCTGAAGGCAGCTCCCGCCGCGGGACCATAGGAGCCACCCCGAGCACCTGCACGGAGAACCGCACCTAAAAACCCTGGTGAGGCCACAGGGAACAGGAAGGCAACCCCTTTTTTATTTTTTTTATTTCCATGTGAGGAAAGCAACTGCAGTGTGTTTGAGAATCATATGATGATAAAGCCAAACTAAAAGTATTAAATTATTTTAGAGGGGTGCCCACCTTCTGGGTGCTTAAGCACAAATAGCAGAACACATAACTGTGTCATGGCCTGAGGTGTGACACAGTTATTATGGCTTTAATCTGTTCTCTGCCTTCCTCCTCAAGCTCAGCACTAACAGCAACAGAAGACTGTGGTGTCTGAAAAGTGCATTTGGAATAAGTTCTAACATATGGTACAGTATGGTCAGAGACCCTCAGCGCAAACATCCGTGAAGTGAGGGGTAGCGCTTAGCTGGACACATTGATCAGTGGTGGTGGGAAATACTTTGGCCTGGGATACCCTGTTTAAGCATGTAGGTAGATATTTTGCTGAGTGCAGATAAGAACAAATCTATGCTGAAGGGACAACTTTTCATTAAGTTGCTATAACATCAATAGTATGAGTTGTAATCCTTACCCAGAGTTGAGATCCTAAAGTGGCACTGTCAGCTAGGAAGAAATAATGTGAATAGTATTGTCAGTTTATGGCTCAGAGAAGAGCGTTTCAGTGATTTTTTGTGTGTGTGTCAATGTGTAATATATACCTCAAGGCTGCAGTGAGCTGCATTCTGCCTAGGCCTGTTCACTACACAGGAAGCAGAGAAGATAAATGCAATACATAACAAGCACAACAGATTTTAATTAGAAACACAATAGTTGCATTTCTGTAGTTAATGAGTTCAATGGCTTTGCATTTTCAGCCAAGAAATCTGATGTTCACAAATGTCCTGAAATTCTGTGTCACAAATGCTTTAAAAAATTCAAATGGCAGCTTGATGTCCAGTATGAGCATGTACATCTCCAGATCTGAAGATGCTGTTAATGGGTTCTTTGACTTTGAAGAGCTCAGGCATTACAAGCAATGAGGGATGGCTAACTTGAAATGATTAGGAAGATTAAGCAGGTGGCATTAATTGTTGTACTTAAACAATGCTCTTAGCATACTAACTGGGAAGTATATATCCTATATACACGGTGTATCAAATTAGTTTGAAAACCTGTAGATATCTTACTTTGCCTTAAAACCAAGAACCATAAAACAAACACATTGCTTTCTCCTTCTGTGTATCTAGTCATCATTAGCTGGCTGAAAAAACTCTTGTTGCCCACACATGTTATAAGAGAGTAAGTGTGGGCTGGATTTTGATCTTGACAATATTAACAGAATGCTAGTGACATTGTAATTGAAAGAGTCATTTACATTTGTGCAATACTATTAAGAAAATAATATGCACCTTAAAATGGTAGGAGGTGCTGACTAAAATAATGATGAGACTGCATTAGTGTAAATATTGAATGTTATTTGTTATTATTAATTATATGAATGTTACACTTGTCAGCTAGAAAAGCATACCTCATGTAGAAATTCTTGAAAAAAAAATCTAGTCTTAATCTGGTTGTAGTCGTAGAAATTTTGTAGATCAGACAATCTAAGGATATGAGGAAGCAAAGCTTATTTGAAAGCTGATAAACCTGGAAGAAGCAGGTGACCTGTCGGAGGTTTTTACTTTGTAAAGGGACTGTGTATTAGAGAATCCCAAAACACTGCTTTTCACTTTTACATTGCAACTTTGGGACATAAATTTATTTTAAGTATTGATATACAAAAGAGTTAAGAAATGTGATAACAGTACCTTGCATAAAGACTTACAATGGAGCATGGGTGTATATTCAAAACTTCTTTAAAAGTCTATAACGTGATTCCTATTCCTAATTCAATAGGGATTCCTGAATCTATTTAAATTTGCTAAATAATGACAGTAACTCCAAATTTAGCTCTGTAGTTTTCAACTATTAAATTCTTTACATCTGGTATTAACAAATTAACTTATGTCCATTTTATGCACTGTCTTCTGTACTTGTTGATGTGCATTACAGAGATAAAAACCAGTTATTAATGAAGGCACTTTATCCTCTAATTTTAATTGGCATTATTTCTGTTTCTCTTGTTACCTGTTCTTTCTTTGTGTGGCTCCATTATATATTGCCTTTCAGAACATCTTGCTTTAAGCACCAATGTTTTACATATATGCTGAAAGAGTAAAAAGATCCTGTCTTTCTTGCCTTTCAGATGACCAGCCTATTTTTAACAGGAGTCAATCAGCAACTTCCAGATTAGGGGAAGCCTCCAGACATCCCACTGTTAGCTCCGAGGCCTGCATGGACCTGTTTGCTGAGCTAAGACCAAAATTTCTAGGGTAGATATCCCTGCAAGAAAGGCTCCCTGATGCTATTTGCTGTTCTCCATGCAAACCAGTTCTGTCTAAATACACCGTCCTTCACTGCAGAAAGCTGGAACATTTTTTGAACCTAGTGTGTGTTTTAAAAACAATTTAATTCCTGTTAGGTTAGTATAGCTGTTTCATAGGGCTTTTTTCAGTACAAAACCAAGCAGAACCATACTAATTCCTTAATTTTATTTGCTCAGGTAACTCAGCTGCAGGCTTTACCTCAGAACAAGCTATAATCTATCTATTTCTTACAGTCTGTGATGCCCTGGCCTCTTCTGAAGCCTGTCTCCAGAATGACCTTCCGATGCACTTCTTGGCTCAGAGAACAGACTGCTCTTTCACACACTTTCAAGTTGCAATGTTGTAAATGTCTGCTACACTGAATGGATGCACTCTTGGCACAGCTCCCCCCATGATCGTGTGTTTACACCGGGACAGTGGTGTATCCAGAACATCCATGGAAGGAGCCCGAGAAGGTAGAGTTTAATGCCTGTGTGTGTGATCGTCTTGGCCCACACCGTGGTGATTTTAGGCTGTTGTCAGCAGCAGGAGACTGACTCACTGCAACTTAGAGGGTGCCACTGAGTCAGTTGTACATCGGGAGCTCCCATCAGCTGCTAAGACTGAGGAAGCGCAGTTGTGGTGTAAAGCTATTTTCATCCTAAATTGTGCCTGTCATTTTTTCCATCTTAATGTTGATAGCATATATATGAAATTTCAGGGAGTGCAAAGCAAGATTTAGCAGCGTTATCTACCTCTGCAGACTTTAGATTTGATTTCAGTAAGCCTGTCACTGAGATTGCAGAACCTTATCTTGCTTTCCCTTATCATCAACCTTATCGCACAACCCTGTAGTGCCAGTTGTCACTAGGTGCCATCCTTTTCAAACTTTCACCTGTGTCAGTTTTGACCGTGCTCATAGGACGAGGGGAAATTTAGGTCTGACTCAAAAGACTCTTTGCAGACGCTACAGAAATGCACTTTTAAAAGTCTTGGATGTGCTTAAATTACTTCAGATAATGTAGTTTTTCTGGAATAATGTGAGGAAAAAGAAACTACACTTCTAACTGGCATTGCTGTGCTGGTGAACAAGCAAAAATACTTTTTATTTGCTGATGTGGCTTACTTTGTTCAACAAACCTGTATAAGCTACTGTTGGGCAAAAATAAAAAAAATAATCCTACCAGAATAACTGGCATCTTTATTAGTAATGTAATGGTTGCACCAGCAACTTTTGAGGGCAGATTAGACCTTAATGGCACATTTCAAGCATTCAATTGCATTGATTTTTAGGTTTGCAAAATTTATTAGAACTAAATCAAACATTAAATAAACTTGTTGCTGGTTTTATGGAATATTAAATAACGTCTTTATTTGCATCTTAGGCTAGTCTTAATTTTAGCTGTACTGTGCATAAAACAGACACTTCATTACATCATCTGTTCCATATAGTTCTCAATACTGTGCTACCGTGTATGCTGAAGAATTAATATTTTTTTTACTTCTAGGATGAATCTGTTCCCCTTGCTGACTTTTACTCCAATGATTGATAAAAAAAATCTTGATACATGTCATGTTCTATGCTTCTGTGGTCTTTAATATGATTTGGGAACTTTTTATTACATAGTTCAGTTGGTAAAGTGGCAGAGTTCCAGACTGATAGAATACAGTAGTGACATTAAAACATGACATTAGTTGACTGATCTCCACCTGTAATTTAATCAAAATGTGCCTACTTACTAAGGAAGGTTTTTATCTGCAGGAGTTATTAGTAGCGTGAACTTGTAGAGTTAGTCAATTATAGTAATAATATTAATAATAGAAATGTTCCTATTTACTAAGGAAGGTTTTTTCCTGAAGGAGTTGTTAGTAATATGAACTTGTATAGTTATTCAATTATAGTAATAATATTAATAAAGATTTCCATTAAAGCTACTGTAACGGACTTCCTTGCCGTTTCAATCTGTTATGTGTAAACTTTTTACATCTTCCATTTCCTTTCCAGAAAAAAAGAGAGGAATCATATCTATCAAAGGCAAAGCAATTCAAAATCTACAAGTTTGTCAGATGCAATGACTCTGTGGGTTATTTTCTCCCTCCTCAAAAGTAAGCAAAAAGTGTGTGTGTTTGTGTGTTTCCTAACTGCAATTAAAATATATAATTCTGTGACTTTTTCTGATCTACTACAGCTTCTTTGTACTCACATTAATGTATTTATTGAATATAATGCAAAGGGTTTTACCTGGTCTATTACAGCTTTTTTTCATAAAATACATGTTAAGTGAAGATTATGTATATATATAGAGAGAGATAAATACAGTGTCATCATAAAAAATAAACAAAAACATCTGAAGGAATTTTCCTATCACACTTTACTGTGTAATTGGCCATGTGCACAAAGGGAAGTTTTCACATTTCTTTGAAGTGTCCTCATGAGAGGCTGGCTTGGCTGGTGGCAGAGAGCTGTGGGTCTAAGTGGGTACAGTAATGAACTGACACAATCATTTAAAACTAGTTCGCATTTTTTTAAACTGTTCATCCTGATCGTTTATTTGAGCTGCCAAAATAAAAAGAGGTAAATAATTTTGCTTTGGAAGGAAAGAATGTTCACCTTGTTTTCTCAGAAGAAGAAAATATCTTAAGAGAATTTATTCACAGAATAAATAGCTTTACTGTGGATTATCAAGAAGAAAGGGTTTTCTAGATTAAGCAATTGAAATATTTACGAGAAACTTGCGAGCAAGTATCCCTGTTTCACTACAGTCAGGGCATTTAGAAGTGGTTTTCCATACAAATAGTGCTGTTCTATCAAGTCTGATGTGGAATTGCTTTATACTATTAAAACCAAATTTAAAATTACTGCGAAAATAAGAATACTATTAAAGTGAGGAATTCAGGCTAGACCAAAGTGGACTTGTACAGCCACTGTCCAGTGATTTTAGATATACCCGTTCCTTGCAAGCTTGTAAGGCTAAGATTTTACTCTTAAGAAAAAAAAAAGAAAAGAAAACCACCCTAAGTCAAAATTATCCAAATATCGCATTATGCCTGACAAGCATGACCCTCTCACAGGATAAAATAAGCTTAATGTAGAAAGAAATAAGCGTATGCATGAATTCCGTTAGTGCTCTCTGATATGGCTTATTCATGTAGAAAACTACTGGAGGGAAGAAATCACCAAGCATACAATTTAAATGTGAGATGCAAAAGAAAGAGAAGCGTAAGTAACATCGCTTCCCAGAAAAGATTCTAAGGAATAGACTGCCATCTGCAACACATCACAGTCTTAAGTACACAAAGATCTAATTAATTAATCTTTCTAACTGCATATTGGTAGAGCTGTGAGCCTCTGTAACTCTGAGGTGAGGTGTGATCAGGCCTTGCTATGATTTTGGGATGTAGAGTTGTTAATAGCTTTCATTTTTAGATGCTATGCCCGATGGGGAACCCTCCAAGCACACAACAGTTTAAAAAAATGGAAGATTGTGAAAATCAGGGGATAATTACTGCTCCCTGGAGGAAAGGTGTAAAATTCTGAAAAACAAAACTTCAGAATATTGCAGGCTGGGAAAAAAATACGGCTATCTGAACTGCTGTGGTAGATATGTTATAGAACCACTGTGAAAAATCTGGAACGAGGACCAATTCATAGGGCTCTACTCAGTTGTCTAGAAAGCCTACTTGCCAACTTTGCCCCTTCTGTTTTCGGTTCAACGGTGAGTTTTGTGCATGGTACCTGTACACATCAGGATAAGTAGATCAAAATGACAGAGAGTATTACTAAAATTTAAGGAGTTTCTTTTGCCAAAATTTATAAACATGCCTAATTTTATAAATTATTTTTATGTTAAAAATATTGAATTATCATTTATTTACAATATTATAAATATGAAATTTATAAATTTGGAGCCTTATTTAGCATCTTTAATATCTTTAATTAAATGCTGATAAGAATGTTTCCACATTCATAAGATATAAGTCTGAAGGTTAGCTGGATGTTTCTTGAATGTATTGAAATTGTTTATAATGTGAGTTGAAGACTGTTTTATATCTCTAGTTGTATATTTTCACTCACTACAAATATGAAAATCATTTATCACTTTCAAGAAGAAAGTTGTTCTCATTAGAGTGTATCAAGCTTAGAGTGTATAAAGCTGTTCTCATTATCATGTGTATGACTGTTAATATTATGCTATTTTAATCAGATTAGCAGTACAATGAAAATTAATGTAATAGGATTTGCTATAATTAGAGGCAAGTATACAGTAATCTACTATGAAAAGAACACAAAAAAATGTCAGTGGAGCTCATTACAGGGATATTATTTATGGTAATTATTCAAATTTTTTGAAAACATGCTAAGTCTGATTTTAATGGTATTTTTTTTCTTGACACAACTTTAATAAAACAATTCAACCCAGAAACATTACTGTTCAAGTATTACTCTTTTCTGGGCCAGAAAGAAGTGGAACTAACTACAAACAATTTAAAAAAATGAAGGACTACAAGCTACTCTTTTCATTGTCCTGTCCAAATAAAAGATATCATGAAAACTAGGAGTAAAAATGATAAAATAGTGATAAAAAAATATTTTTACAACATAGATGAAGGAACTAAGTGCTCAGTATTTATCAGTATTAATACACCCCAAATGTTCCTGTAATTCCAGTGTAGAGAAACATACATTAAAATTTGGTTCAGATTTCAGATCTGTTTTCCAAATGATTATACTGTTATTATATACCTGTCTCTCATACCATTCTCATAGATCATAAAAGTTAAGATACACAAATGAAGCCTAAAAGATGGAAATTAAGAAATTAAAAGCTAACTTAAAAATATAGCTAAATGTAATAGCAAGAAGTTTGATGCTGTGGGGAATTTTTTTTGTGAATATCTGTGACTCCACCTGGTGAAAGAATCAGCTTGAACACAGCAGGGTGAAGGACTGGTTCCTATGATGTCACTTTTTGCTGTCATCAGTAATTTGGTGAAGCCATCCCTAGTGCCATGGTACCCTGTCCCACTGGAGATTCAAAATACAGTACTGGGTTACAGTGTGCATCTACAAAGCTTTCAAGAGTCCAACATGAATATTTTCAAGAAAAAAAAACTAGTCATGCTGCTAAGAATCTGCAAGATCTGGTCTTTTAGTCACTGAGTGTTTAATTTTGAGAAAACAGCAGAGGTAGCACTTGTAACATTCTAGTGAGATAGAGCTCTCCCATTAAGGATGTGTGTGTGAAGAGGGGTTATATATTAAAAAAAGAAATTCATGAGAGAGATAAAAATCAGCTTAAAGGAACTCTTGAGCCAAATTTTGAAAATGCTTCAATTAATGAAAGCCTAACTTCAGACAATATATGTCTGTGTATCCCAATTCAACTTTGTTTTATTAAAAATATTTTATATTAATTTGGACCAATATTTTCAATGTAAAAAAAAATTAATATGTCATTTTTTCAGGTGTATGGAAATGAAGTATATAAAACACTTTTTAGTTTCTTTGAAGACTATCTAATACAAAAGAAAGAACAGATTTGTTAATTCTAGCTACATGTAGTTTTGAATATCAAGCAGGTACTTTTTTTACTGCATTGAATACATAAGGGATGTACATTCATCTATCTTTTACTAACTAGTGTCAAGACTTTTCTAGATTCTAGTCATTTATAACAATAAAAATTCATGTGCAGATCAACAATCTTGCAACAAACCAGATTTTTATATCAAATAAGCAATTTTCTGTCCTCTGCTTCAGAGAAGACACAATCAGTTCTAGCTTCTTTTATACACTGCAGTTATTGCTACTTTTGGCATAGATGATCTGGCTCCAAATTTGCTGTGAGTAGACCAATTTTTTTTTTAATTGCCCCAGTATAAAAATAAAACTGCCTTTATGGCATTCCTGATGTTACGCTATCAAATTGCATAAGGCCTTCCATCCTGGGGAAAGCACAAATAGCAAAAGAGAAAATGGGGGTAATTAAGCAATTTGCCATTAGTCCCTTAGCAGAGTGCAAAATTTTGTTTTGAGTTGTGGGGTGTGGTGTGGTATGAGTCAGTCCCTCGGTTTTGAGCAAAAGAATAACACAAATAATGCACTAGTAAGGTTTCATCTGGTAAAGTAAATAGACTTAAATCAGCTTTTGCTGTTATGGCAGTTTATGTAACATTTTTCTGGTTTATATAATATTTCTCTTGCTTGTTTTTAGACATTAAAAAACCAGAAGCCTGTACAAGACTGTTGTACAAGATTTTATTTGTCCAATTTAAAATTGGTCATCACATTAGTATTCTCTGATACTGCAATATTTCTACTTCCTATCATGTTTCAAAAACAAATTAGCAAAAGACATGAAGCAAAGTTATATTTTAATATACTCTCTGTCCTTTCCCTTTGTTTGCCTCTAATTATTTAACATGTTTGCATGGAGGTTTGAAAGTAAAAGCAAGACCATGTTAGGGTCAGGTGTACTCAGCTGGCATAAAATTATAAGGCCACATGGAAGTGATCATTTTATACCATGTGAGGGTCGGGTAGCATGGTCTAATCCATGCATTTTGGTGAGTGTTGGGAGTAGTATTTCTCATGAGTGATTTCCTGAAGGTGACCTAGAGCGTGTCTGTCCTGAGATCTGTCATGCTGTGATCTGCACGGCTGCAATGGCAGCATGCACCATGTTAGGAGTTACAGGATAATTACTCTTCTCACTAGAACCTACTACTTTTTTTCTTTTTCTCATTCCACATTAGCAGGTTTGAGAGCTCACTTGCTCTCTTGCCAGCTAATCAATTTGCCCACCATCTGCGTGTAAAGAGCACCCAAGCAGTTAGGAAAATGACTGGTTCTTACTCAGTACTGTGGTTTCTTGGGAGCTATTCATTGGCTCTCCAGACTTTGGAGCAGCAAGAGAGCATGCAATAAAAATGAAAATAAAGCTCTGGTGTTTATTGGGTTTTTTAGCTAAAGAACCCTACTTTTTTTCTGTGAAAATTTTTTAATAATGTACATTTTAATAATGTACAAAATGTATAAATTTTGAAGATTAACTGTAAGAGCCATAAATAGACATCTCTCCTGGCACCCTGAACATCTCTGCAAATCTGTTCGTTTTATTGCAGTAGTGCAAACTCTTCCTCAGAGCCATCTGCAACACTACTGAGATTTGAAAACCAGAACATAGTAAAAAGACCATTGCTTAATGGATAATGATCAAGGACATTCTCAAACTCACTGCACCTATCTTCCAGACAACTGCCCGAGCAGCTAAAGCACCTCGTCATTGGTCTCACTCCCAAGTGGAAGATACAAACACTACAGAAGCCAGAGAATTTCTCTAAAGAAAACCAGCTGATTTCTCACACAAATCTAGTGTGATGTTCCTCCTCCAAATCTTTGCTGGACCTTAGTGACAAACAAATAGAATGAATAAAGCCGTGACCACACAACAGAACAAATAAATAGCAGTGAACATTCAAATGGAATTAACGACATCAAGCTTCTTATCTGCTCATGTAGCCAAAAGTGATGATGTTCCACTTATTGTGAGTGACCTCACAGTGGCTGGGGATAGCGTTCTGCAGTGCTGACAGTTTGAATGTGTACCAGAGTACACTGTCACTAAAAGAAAACACATATCTAGAAGACAGAAGACATAGTGTTTGTAGGAACAAAGCAAAAATACCAACACTTGCAAGTAGTCACTGCAACACACATTCAGTCTGGTGATCTGTGCACATCACTGTGACAGCAGCAATAAATCACAAGCTCTGCAACTGTTCAGAGGGAAGGTTTCCTGTGAACCTGAAGCCAAAGATTAAGGTGGATCACATGGTATTGGATTCACTCCATTCAATAGGTAAGTTTCTGATTATATTATTATGCAAAAAATATATATACCATCTGTCTTAGTTATTTATGAAATATTATTACTGTGGTGTCTGTACTGCGAACAAAACAGAAATAGACTCTGCTCTTGCATTCCCGTATTTTCATATGATCACATCTCTAAGAAAACTGCATTATTTTCAAATGATCTTTTCTACTGCAACTTCTGAAAGCATAAGTGTCTTAGCATTGTATTGCACCTTTTACCTGGTCATCCAATCCAAGGTATTTATCTTTGTAATTCCTACTGACTTCTGTAAATTTTGACAAAATAGCACCATTCCACCGGAATAAAACATTCAACTCTCTTACACAACTTGAATCTGAAAAATTTCTAATGGGTGGAAAACACACTAAGAAAAATCATTCAGCATAGCAGCAGAATCGTTGTCCGGTAGCAAAGAAGAAAAGTTCTACATAAGTATGCTGATGCTGTTCTGGTTGCAAGGAATTTTGTTCTTTTGATGGATTTAAGATTAGAGTAGCACCAATGTCATTTCTCAGTTACTTGTCATCCTACTTGATGCAGACATCTGACATCTCATGACAAATCTGATGCTGTAGAAGCTCAGCTTCTCTCTGGTGAGCTGTATTACAAATACAACCAAATTCAAGGTCATAGCTAAGATTCTAAATGAATATGATAAAATTAAATTAAATATAATACATAGAATTTCATTTGCATTTCTGTCATTCCTTATATGAGCATCTCTGAAGGAGTTATAAGTGTGAATAAATCCAACGTCAAGATTGATGAATTTCTGGGGCAGTTGGCTACAAATGTTATCTGAAGATTCATATAAACTTCAGATTGAAATTGCATTTTCCATTTTCTTTGCCATAGGTCTTTTACAGTGCAAAGAACATCAAAATAAGAGACATTGCTTTTCCCTTACAAAGGCACTGTCATACTACTGTACAAATAATGTTTATCTGCTCACACACCTAACATGCACCAGTGACAAACATTCCTGCTCTGGTATATGGCATTATTTAAAAATTACTCTATGTCCTCTTCTAACCTACAGTACATACTCTTATCACCTCTTGTCTCAGTTTGTTTCTCCAAATGTCATTAGCACGCTTTAGTCTAGCAACCATCTACTTGCCCTTTGAATTCAATTGGCCTTCACTAGATGGTGCAAGAGAAGAGTATTTTCTGCTATTTTCAATCAAGAGACCTTGAAGAGACATTCTTGTTCTTCACATGTTTTCTGGCTAACATTGAATAGAAAGAGACTAGTAAGGAAGCAACCCATACAAAAGCACTATAGATTTCATCTTAACTTCTTCTGTAGGCCCAATATTGAAACATCTTGAGACATTTTCATGGAGTTTCTTGCTAGCTTGTGATGTACTTTCTTTTTTTGATGCTTCCCTCTCCAATATCATAAACTAATTTTTTCTTTGCAGTCTGTTGCAAGTGTTTTACAAAGAACAAATTCATCTTGTATCACCTGCACAAAGTGACAATGCTGTCTTCCATTTTTTGCAGTAGCAGCAGTGCTGAAGTTACTCATAAATTGTGCTGTGCATTTGACTTACAGCCAACAACTGGAAGAAGCAAACTCACCCCTCCCCAGGTATTATTCTTCATTCTATAATTTCACTGTATTTACCAGACACTGCTAGTTACTGTGGTACATACAATTATTTTTACTTACTCTTGTCAACCCAGAGAAAAAAAAAGTACCATCGCTTGATTTGCACATCCCAGTTTTCTGTAGTCTTCTGAATAATTAATGGAACATATATAATTGAGCTGTTTGTATGAACAAAGTTTACATGTGGTTTATAAAGATTGTTCCTTTTTTTGCATTTATTGTAGTAGGAATACATATCCTCTCACCTATATTTTAGAAATAACTTCGTAAAGCTCTAAGGAAATTCACATGAAGAATAGAAGAATGATACTAAAGGGATGAACAAACCTAGGAAATCAGACAACTTTGAAATTGAACTTAAATGATCCTCTTGTTCCTGCCTGCTGCACATTGCCTTTATTTTGCTGGTTCTCTGCTAATAACGATGGCATATTTGCTTGTGTAAAGTAGAGGAAACCAGTGGGCCAAAGCCATATGTAAAATATGTTTCAAAATTCTGCAGAGTGGGATAAATGTATAATCTAATGTTTCTTTATCAGGCAGCCATCATATGTCTGTATGCTGCCTGTAGCAACAGATAGCACAGTATATAACATTCTGAATTCTGTAACTGAGAAACACATTGAGCAAAAACCAACTGCGCCTGGTTCCAAAAGTACTGCCTGTATTTCTACTTAGCTGAATAGATAGGGGTTATTTGCAGGCAGTGTTTACCATTTCTTTGGGGGAGGGTTTGAGGAAGAGAGAGAAAAAATCTAGTTATGTTTAAATGTCCTATAGGCTTTCTTATGTCCTCCATGCGTTGATTAAAATCATGTGTTCCCGCTTGTCCCTTATCCTTTATCCCCTACAGAAGGAGCAAGTAGCAATAATTTGCAGCAAGATTTTTATGTAAGTGTCCCCCTTACATGGGTTTTGTGCAGAAGGGAAACATATGGTTCTGAAAGAGCATTAATACCCAGGTACAGCTGGTCTTTGAAGATTTTAAGTGATCTAGATAAAAAGAATGATCAAATGCCTCCCAAAGGAGACTGTGGCTGTTCTGACACTGTTCTTTATAACAAGTGTAACACTTATAGGGAGATTTCTATGGAGACCTAAGAATAGAATGGGGATTGTATTGGCAAAAGAAAAATAGACACATAAGCAAATAAGACAAAAATAAACCCCTCAACATGGCCAGTGGCAGAGAACTTAATCACAGTCTACCAGGTTGGCAACGAAGAAAAGGAAACTGATTAATTCATCTATTGTTGTTAGTTAATGCAACAACCAAACATTTCTCCATGACAGCAATGTCTCTGCGCCAGGTTTTTATTATCCTGCAGCACTGGCACTCCTATTACTCAGACTTAACATTGATTTAAAACAGAGTTTTGTTTGCTTCGTATAAAGACAGCTATCAGAAAAAAATTAGAGTCAGACCTTAGTGAGTATCAACCCTGTTTCCTATCTGAAAGACTCATTGAATGTAAAGAAAAGTCACTTTTAAAGAAGGAAAGATCTAAGGCAACAGATTTATTTGAGGAGCTGATCCCAAAAAATGATGTTCAATCTTTATTTTTATTGTACAGAAGTATCACATAGTTCCAACCATACTTAATCAGGATTCATTACTCCAGAGTCCCAAATAGAAATGCCAGAGCTGAGACTGGACAGTCATTAACTGCTCTTGTGCAAGGTAAAATGTGAAGGTGTATGTTCCCAGGAGAGACCCGATTGCCAAAGGGATAGAGAATAAACTTGATATAGAGAATGTGAAATTCAGAACAGAAAGTGCACAACAGAAGGTTTAGGGAACCTGGAAAATTTATGAAACTCCTATAGTTTCATGACTGCAAGAGGTAAATTAAAGGAGCAATTGAAAGTCAAGAGGAAAGATGGAAGAGAATTGTATAATCCAGGCAGTGTTGTGAGAAAAGGAGCCCTGTCTCATTGAGATTGGTAGCAAATCCAAAGCTTACTGTCAAATACAAACAAGAAAGCTAAACCACAGAATCAGAAGCCATGGGCCAATTCTGCATAAATGAAGTTATATTTTGCAGGACTGCTCAAGATAAAAATCCATTTCAGAAATAAACCACTATCCCATCTATATTTACAGCAGCAATGAAGATGAAGTTGCTAATACAAAATAAACACAAATCCATAATTTTTCCTGAATTCTGCAGAAAGAATGTATGCAGATAAGGTGCAAATCTAGTCCTGGGGCTGCCACTGGATAACATGCCCCTAACTAGAAGGATTAGAACTACCATGACATAAGAAATCCTAAGCTAATTTGTAAGTGGAACAGCTGAAGAAAGGCTATTAACAGAAGCTGGAATTAGAATGCGAAGTTAAATTGCTTCAGATTATTTCTGTCTGTGCTGATACTGGTGCCAGATGTGAAAGTCTGGGTGAGATAACCATCTTTGAAACCAAATCTTTCATAAGTCAGGGAGTTTAGGAGTCAAGATCAGAGATGTTGTACCTATGAGTGTAATAAGAAAAAGTTCCTTTTAACCTTCTCATGTAAGATTATAGCAATAAAAAAAATGGAAAAGAGAATTATATGAAGGGAAGTTCATCTTTTTTTTTTTTTTTTAATGAGGAGACTAAATATATTAACAACAAGTGAAAAGTTTAAGTTGTGGTAATTATTTTAAAATAACTAAAATTTGCTTCACAGACTTTAACAAAATATATCCAGGGACTCTATAGCTTGACTAAGTAATTCCTCAAACCAAAAGTAAATATGCTGTGGTCTTAAGTAAGTCCAAGTTGTAGTTTTGTTCTATAATATCTGCATGTGTATTTTATAATGTTACAAGTTATTAAGCATGTTGATGTATAAAAATATGCAGAAATGTTGGCTGCTCATAGATCATACAGCACAAAGAGATACTAGCTACATAACAGATTAGTAACAGCTGGATGATTTGGAACCAGAAGGCCTAACATGCCAGTACAGGGAAAATTTCACTCAGTTTACAAAACAAGACTACTTTACCTAGGGCAATAAAACAATGCCTCTAGATTGGATTTTGCAGAAGCAGGGGCTCCCTTGTGAAACTGCATGATAACTTAGGCATGACAAAGATGTCACAGGATCAAGGAGCCCAGCAGAGAAATTCAGCTGCCTGGAAAGATCTGACTTGAGAAATTCTGATTGCTTGAAGAGTTGAAATGAATAAAGGAATTAAGCTTGAGATTACAAAATTAAAAATGGAAGCCTATGCTTTTGTGCTGTAGTGTGTATTTATAAATATTTCAATTTCTTTAATAAATAGATCTGTATTCTGTCATCTTTCATCTTCAGAAAGTTTTCATTGCATGAAGTGCTTAAGATTTTCTGCTTTTAGATTCTCTTTTGGCAGAGGGGTGGGTTTTTTCAATGGAAAGACTTTCCAATTTTAATGCCATATTTCAAAAGAAATTTTTTTTGCTGTTTTTGCTCTTTCCCTTTGACAGCCATCATTGCTGAGTAATGCCCAGGGTCATACTTTTGAAAAGCAAATTCTTCCTTTGTAGCATTGCTGCAGGACCTATGGCAGGGTATATATCCAGAGAATTGGGTGCTTATCCTTCTATAAGATATAGGTTGATGCCTGATATCAACCTTGATATATGGCAGAAGAGTGCCAGATGCAGATCACTGAAGAAATACAAAAGGGAATATCAGCAGCTATAGAAATGATTTTAGGGATATATAGACATACATTCACATGTATATACAATTTTGAAATATTAAGCAAGAAATGCATTAGCTATAAGGTAGTTGTTCCACCAGAAAGCGTACAGCAAGCTACTAGTCCAGGTCATTACTTGCTTGGATAAAATTCCAGACTGAGCCAAAATCTTCACCACAGAGTGCAGAGAACTTCAACTGAAGTCAAGATAGTTGACCCAAAGTATCAAAGATAAAATTACTCTGGAAAAAAATCCTAAAATAATGCCTAGATAGCAGTTATTTTCCTAACAGAATTTATTACCAGAACAAAACTTGAAAAAATCTCCAACCTTCTCACATCCACTGGCAGAACATCAGTATATTTAGTAAAATACAGTCATTTTCTCATGTAACAGATTTCCACCCTTAATAAATCTTAGTACAAAAAGTTACTAGCATTCACCTTATACTTAGTGCCAAAACTGGACCAATGTCTCTAATGGGACATTAAGTATTAATATGGCATTGCAGAGATTCAGGTCCTTCATTGCTAAATCCTGCTTAAAAAAACCAAAGAAATTCTATTACTTGCAGAGAAAGCAGAAGTGGACCTTAAATCACATGATAATTCAAGGGACAATCCTTGTAGAAGAGTAGGGGGTTTTGCCAGTGAAGGTGACCAATTAACAAATTCTGACTGTGATGGTTACTTTGGGGGTTATTAGATGGGGACAAACTTTTTAGCAGGGCCTGTTGTGATAGGACAAGGGTTAATGGTTTTAAACTGAAGGAGAGTCAATTTCGATTACGTGGAACAAAGAAATTTTTTACAGGGAGGGTGGTGAAACACTGGCACAGGTTGCCAAGTGAGATGGTAGATGCTCTGTCCCTGGAAAAAGTCAAGGTCAAGCACAATGGGGCTCTGAGCAACCTGGTCTGCAGTGAGGTTTGGACTAGATGACCTTTAAAAGGTCCCTTCCAACCCAAACTATTCTATGATTCTGTTTTTACAGTCGTATCACAGATGCTTACAAGGACCTTAGAATTTTTCCCATTTATAATTTGATTTCCACTCCCCTGTTCCAGCATTTTTGTTCAACTGGTTTTAGGCTGGCCAAGATAAAATATGACTAGTTGGTGTATGACATGTTACCTCTGCAGTAGATGAACATATTTTGATTTCTACAGCACTGAGTCAGCATTCTGATGAGTTAGCATTTATATTCCCGACAGCTGTTTATTCCTCTCAATGTAATTTCAGAGATAAATGTCCAGAAGGGCCTTGCTGCCCCAGATCTATCAGAAAACATATTTAAGATATTCTGTGGTATTTAAATCATAAAAAAAAACCTTATTCAGTAATGCTAGGACAAAAAGTGTTTAATTTTTAACATTAAATAACTAATTTAAACCTTACTATATTATTTTGAAATATAATCTGGTGAAAAGTCAAAGTATTTTTATTTTCTATGCAAAATCACATCATTGGTTTCTAAGGACATTATAGATTTAAGAAATATACAGAAACTTCCAATCGGTATTTTTACTTCACGCCTTTTATTTAGTGTTGAGAAAGTAGCCTTGAGAATAAAAGAAGAGATAAGAACCAGTGCACATAAAGGACCAAATGGTTCCTGGAACAGCTGATTGATTGTGTCTTGCTAAAGCCATGGGAGTAGTTGGCACAGTGGAACATAAATCTCCATAGAATGCAAAACCAGTAGAGGAGGATTCACTGAATTCCGTAATTCTTCAGGTAATGTTGCAGGGTTATTTTGGCAAATATGGTGTAGGCTATGATCATTCATATGCTGTCATTTTAATCTACATTGTTGTTTTTATTCTTCTTGTAAAGCAGTGCAGATGTTGCAGAGTAGCACATTATTTTCCTGCATCAGCCCTATAGAATTGGTGGGGTGTACTACCTGATTTAGCACAGCTGCCTTAGCTTTGGATTTTAGTAAGAGTAAACTCTTTCTAGAAGATGTTTCTTCTAAACACTCTTCTGATAGATGTGCATTTATAATATGGTATGGAAATGAAATTTATTGTTAGCAAGATTATAGAAGTTCCTGTTACTCATGCAAAAATAAAATCCAGTTCTGAATCCCATTAAATTAATGGTTTTGATCATATATGGTGGCAATTAATTCTACAGATTACTTATGACTTTGCTAAGATAATACTTAATTGCTCTATTTTTTCAGACTTCATTTCACCTTGTCACAGGACAAAAAGAAAAAAATATTTCTAATTGTTTGGTTCATATCCTCTATTACATACCTTTTTTCTTATCCTAATCTTTAGTCTAAACCAAACAGTCCCTTTTTCAGACTCAGGTAGAAAGATATCTTTGCATATTAAACTAATAATATATTTTGCCTATATTTTTAATTTTGCTCTTACTGATTTTTTTCTTCTTTTTTTGGATAAAGAACAGACAACAGTAGAGAGGAGTTTTCCAATAGATTCTTTCTGCGCCATAATACTTTGGCTGCTGTAGACCACCAACCATCAGTTCTTACAAAATTTTATGTATTACTGGCAAGTGCTTTTCTTTTTTTCTTCCCCTGGTACCTATAAATTTAGAAATAAAGATAATAGGCCAAATTAATTTGCAGGCAATTCTATTCATCTCATTTATAACTGTGTCCATAAATGAACACACAAACCAATGAATAAAACCATCGTGGTTACTACTCCAGTAAAGTAAGACTTTTAAAATACAAGCAGTACTTTTGATGCTAAGCTCCTTAATAAAAACCCAAAACTTGGATGTTATTACCCTAGTATTTTTTTCCCAAGTGCTTACTTATGTCAATAAATGAGGTTAAACAGGAGGTGAAAATCTTCTTCAATGTACACCAGTGAAACTAAGCTATGATGCAAACTTTATTGTGGAAAGAAACCATCTTGAATCTAAGCATTCAAGATCATTTATTTGGCTGTGACATATGCATTGTAAAAAAAAGGTGTAAGTAGAAGATAATAATCTTTTTGAGCTATTAATGAAAATTTATTTGGGCCATTTCTGTACAAGCGTTGCATTGCCAACATAGACTAATGTATAGCTGTCTCAAAAATCATTAAATGCATCTTGAAATTGAACACTGGTTACAAATTATTATTATCCCTTCTAAACTCAATGCATAATTCTGTTTCTGTATTTATCAGTTTTCCTCTGGCACTATGAAACATCCTGAAGATTGCAGTGCCTATACTGCAATTTTGTGGATGTTTGTTCAACATTCCACTTCGGTTTAAAAACATAGTGAAGAATGGCTATCAGGGTCAATATACTTGTATAAAAATGTTCTCAGTTTAATGCTTTGTTTTATTCCCAGCTCAGTCTTAAAAGATATGGAAAAAGAAAAGTAATTTGATTAATTGAAATGCTGCTTTAAGTGATTGTGTATATAGCTCTCTGCCTCTTGAGAAATCATTAGCTTGCACAGCAAACAGCTACATATACTCTCACTGCAGGAACTCTAAGAAGATTGTGCTGACATTTGCAAGACTATTCATGCTGTATACAACACAGATTTTCCCAAACATTGTACTAAATACATATCTAGTAAATGATACCAAAAGCAACAATTATTCTTTTCCCCCTCATAAACTGAGTATCTGTTTCTTGGTGCTATTGTTACTTCAGGACTTCAGTGCCTGGAGTTCCCAAGTGACACTGATAGAGATTTGTTCTGGCCTAGAAGTGTTTACAATCTAAGTATGTCTTTATGGAAGTATTGCGATGACAAAAAGGTCAAAATTATGTTATTACATATAGTTCAATGCATTTTTTCCTCAGTATGCAAACAGAGCATATGCCAACAGCACTCATAGAAGAAATATTTTTATGGCAATTTTATGATTCAGTGCTTTTGGGGCTGGGCAGTAGTAAAGAATGTTATTAATATTACAGAGGTAATCTTCCTAAGTATAGCCAAGTCTTAAGACAGAAGGCTTCTGTGAGAAGGTTTTACTAAGATGCAGTCATTGTGTTACGATCTCTTACTCAAAGACTGGTTTAAATGTAAATTAAATCACAGCAAGAATATGTACATCCCCCAAGTGACAGATGAGCACAGTGACAGTGGGAATGCACACTGCCAGCTCCAGCTCATCTCTCACATAGCCCTTCTCAAACCTGAGACTTCCATTTCATTGACCTGTATCAAAACCCTTAGGAAACCATTAGAGCAGGGAAGAGTCATCTTAAGACAAGACTGCTGGGTGGCTGGAAAGGCAGCTGTAGGACCCGGCCCCTGTCTGTGTCTGGTCTGCTATAACAATGCCAACTGTACCTGAGAAGCACAGGAGATGGAAGAAGGCTCCCTTGATTAGCAAAGAGATGGCTTAAGATGTATATAGAAGCCCCACCACAGCTCCCAGAGACGTTTTCTGATGCAAAGAACAATCTTTTGGACATTCCTTGCCAAGAATAGCCAAAAATAAGGTAGAGGCTGCAGTAATTAACTATAAAAGCCAAAAATCAGGGAACTTCAATGATCAGAAAAAATATTTCAAGGCCAAAAGCTTTCTATCAGGTTTTGTTGGAAGCAAAATTCAGGGAGAATAGATAAGAGAGGTCTGGATATTTTGAGACATGGGATATTGTGTGAGGAAGCATACATAATGCATTGCTATGGTAATGGTTGCCACAGTTGGTATCTTTTGTGGAAAAAAAAATAAATTCTGTAGAAGTGTAGTTACATAAGCAACTGCTACTTCAGTCACAAGAGCAGCTTAGTTATCTATAATATCATAGAACTTCTCATATTTTACATTTTGTGTAGCAGGGGGAGCAGTTTACTGAAGTGACAATATATATAGGGGAAATGTAGATTACCCTGAGCTGAGCAGGCTACTAAAGAAAGAGTCTGGTCTTTCTTATAACGTACTGTACCTACAGGGTCTGATAACTGCTAATGTTCCAACAGTTGCAAGAAATTACAATAAGAGACTGGAAAGTGCTTTAAATGGTATTTCTAAAGTGGAAATACCCAAAAGACTTGGGAAATGACACTTGTTCTGAGCTCTTTATTTCCTTTTCTCTTCTCATCTTTCACTTCTCTTTTACACTTCTTTCTACTGCTGTCTATAGCCACGGCTTATCTGTTCAAGGTTCCAAACTGAGATAAGCAGCTTCCTGTCAAATAAGCCAATGCTGCTGGATGAATTGACCTTGACATGACTGCTGTGATGCCAAAAGCCACAAGCCAATGGTGACAATTGTTACGTATGTCACAGCTGATTTGTACTGTTGATGCATGTCATAAAAATATCAGGTAGTCAAGACACAAAGGAGTGCAGTCCCTTGGTTTATTAAAATCTAATCTCTTGAACCTCAATAAACATTTGTGATCAGGCACAACCTGAATAAAACCTTTCCATACATATGTTACCTATAGCATTAGCTTCTAGTTTGAAAAACACATTTGCCCTGAAAATACATGCAAAATTAGGGATGGCACCCTCAAAGCAGGAATACTGGCAGTGACTTGGGCATGCCGAGTAGCAGGTGTTTGGAGGAAGCCAGTCAAGGTTTCGTCTCACTATTTGCTGGCAAGAAATGGCTGTTTTTCTTGATCCTTGATGGCAAGGATCAAGGATGCATTGGCTCAATGCATCCTTTCTTGCAGAATACCATCCACGAAGAGGTGCGTAATCCATGAGAATTTTCTCTTATAGATTCTTCCCACATAAATTTCATCAGGAGTGCAGGATTTTTTTCTATTTCCAATGCCACTCCAAATCATTCAGATGTAGAGAAAAACATGACCATTCATTAAGGAGCTCTGTACTCCAAGCACATCCTAAAACCTCCTTTGAGGACCAGCTACTTCTCTAAGTAATCCCTGGAAGTAGGAAAATATGAGGTAGATGCAAGCACCAGAACAGCATGCAGTATTCCAGGTGTGAGCAAATTGTGGCATTATAGACTGGCATAACTGTATTTCCTGTTTTGGTCATTTTCCTTTCCTAACAAACATTTGTATTTTTGGATTGCTGCCATGCACTGAGTTGATGTTTTTATGAAAATGTCTATCTGTCACAATCCGAAACTTTCACTTCTGAGGGGCAACAGGCAACTCAGACTTCATCCCTTTATTAATAAAGCCAAGAAGACTTTAGCTCACGTATATCATTTCACATTTATCTACACTAAATTTCCTTTGCCATTTTATTAACCAGTTACTTAATCTTAAGGCCCATTTACAGTGCTGTGCATAGCTCTCGCACATCCTATGTTGAGTATATCCTCAGCAAATTTTTCCACTTCACTGCTAAGATCTTCTTCCAATCAATTTTTGAGTTTGTTAGGAAAAATCAATCCCCTGCAGAATTCTACTGGTGACTTCTCTCTATGTTGTCCCTGTGCTCACATGGTTGAAGGCTTGGTGCAGGGGAACGTGGCATTCAGCATGGCTCTGTAAAGGTGCTGGGGAGCTGCGTGGCCCCTTGTCTCGGACTTCCTGTGTAAGAATCATCTGCAATTGTGTGCTATGCTCTGCCCCTTGCGCTGGGAGCTGCACACCAGCGAGAGCTGATCAACCCAATCTGTGCCTTCCTCTGTGCCTGACACGCTGGGCAGGAAGTGAGTGGATTATTTGGCATTTCCCAGCAGTGGAGGACTGTGCAATTTCCATCCAGATCCTGCATTAACTGAGGTGTTGTTGAAAGGGATTTTTTCTATATGCACTCCAGACCTATGGTCTTTGTCATGTGATTTGACCCCTGTGTTACATATCCCCTTTCATAGGATCAGACACATGCAAAAAAGAATGAACTTCAGAAATCTAACTTCACACAGAAGGTAGGACACTAACAGCCTTTGCGGAAGGAATGCTTTGGGTCATAGAAAAAGTGTTTCAGAGCAAAGGAAGTTTAACCGTACACAGCCTTGTGACCCAAGACCCAATACAGCAGTTCATTAGGGAAACTGTAGAAGATAAGTAGGAAGTCTGTGGAAATACAATTTGTTTTCATAAACATATGCAAAAAAAGGAATCATATATTAATCTGTTGGAAGCGAGTGAGTACAGCCAAACAAATACAACCTAAACATTTGAATATCTATGGCATTTTATTATTTGGTTTGGACTTCATGGGCTTGATTTACCACTACAGTGCACTTAATTTTGCTGTCTTCATATGGAACATGGGTATGAAGGTTTCCAAATCAGCAAGGAATTCCGAATTCCTGAAGTGTGAAAATTATCATATCTCTGATTTTGGGCTCATACTCTTCACTGGTTTGTGTTTGGATGCCATTTGTTCCTCTCTGGGAAACACACACTGTGAATTTAGTTTGCCACATTCAATGAAGGAAAGGCAGTATTTGCCACTATGCCTTTGAAGCATCAAAATTACATTTGCATGGGTTGGTAAGGAACATAGACTCATTAGTCTATGATGTTAGCAAATCAAACCAAGAAATGCTTCTAAATGTCCTGTGTGTATCCTCTGTATCTGTCTCTCTGTATTGTGTCTAGGAAAAATGGGCAAACAAATCATGATGCTATTGTTACAATTCTAAATAATCGTTCACAGTTACAATTTCAAATAGGTAGCCAAGGAATTGTACTGTGGTGCAGTACCATCTAGTGGCCCCACTGAACAGGGCTTTATTGGAGACAAGTGCTAGTGTTCAGTGTTAACTGCTGAATGCTGCATTTGCTGATGCTCTTTATTATTAGTATTAAGTTTCTGAAGGAACACAAAACACATGCAAAATATGACATAAACACTCTACTACCTAAACCAGTAATGATGTTTAGAGGTGCCAGATGCCAATATATGTCCAAATAAATAAAAAAAATCTGATGCTGTGGCTTAACTGCACTTCTTTCAGAATAAATGCTGTTTACATGATTTGTATACATTTTTTGTTATTTAAAGTAAAGCAGAGACTGTTGCCTTTACAATAGAACTTATAATTAGCAGTGAAGTTTTGCCACACATAAGCTTTTTTTCCCTGTGCAAAATGATAATTTTCAAATCACAGATCACAGAATATTCTGAGTTGAAAGGGACCCACAAGGATCATCAAGTCCAACTCTTAAGTGACTTAAGGCAGTCGAATCCGGGGGTTGAACCCACAACTTTGGTTGGGTTATCAGCACCATGTTCTAACCAACTGAGCTAACACCGAAAATCAACTTATTTAAGAGCTGTGAAACACAATTCCAATAGATTCAGAAACATATATTCTACTGTGGAACTGAGCCATTCTGAAATTATAATGAAAGTAGGAAATCCATAAATCAGACTTCAAACATGAATTAATTAAATGCACTATAAAGCATGTATCACACAATCATAATCCATTTACATGAAAATGGAAAAGCTGCATGCAAAAATCTCTTGTTGCTCACAGTGTGAAAATAGATGGCTTGTTTTATAACAACTACAAAAAATAGTATCTGATTTTCACAGTTTGGATATTACTTGCTCTGATAATTTATTTGACAGCCTCTGTAGCACAATCTTTTCTTAATACACAGGAAAGTAATATCTATATATACTATTAATGCTACTGAGAGTTGCCTCCTTCAGCATATTAGTTCTCAATCAATAGAAGAATAAAAAGCATTATTGGAGGAGAAAACAGAAAGTCCAAGGAAAATAATTAACTATTTTCTTTATGTTATCTGCATGATTTTCATAGGACCAGTGCCAACTGTCCAGTGATGCTTGAGAGATAAAGTAAATAGAAAAAAACCCAACAACAGACCAACCAAAAAACCCAAAAGACAACAACAACCTACACCAAAAATGTGTTGAAAACAGTACTAATTTGAGGTCATATTCAGGCAGTTATTCACCCTACCTATAATTCCATCCACTGGTCTAATAGACATTGTCCTGTTTTGGAGAGGATACTCTGGGAAAGAAGGTACAGAGAGGACAATGAACAGAACTCGGGACAGTATTTTCTGGCCCAAAACCAGACCAAGACCATATCCCTAGCACTGACTTGCAGAAGTCATGCAATATGGTACTTCTGTCTGGCATTTTTGTGAGGGTGTTTGTAGTTAACCTGCTTGCCCTAAGCAGTCATAGACCAAATCCCAATAGGCAACCTCAAACTTACTCAGTTTCACTTGTGTTATAAACCACATTTTTATTGTATTAATCAGAAATTGTGGAGCTGTCTCAAGAGGTGAAATTCTGAATGCAGAGTGGGGTATCCTTATTAGAGTTTTCACCTTTAAATGAAAAATTTGCACACCTCTTGCATCTTTAGTTTTATTTTCTTTTTGCCCAATTTGCTTTACTGGCTGACAATGTAATGGCTGTAGTTGGTTGATTCTTAACTAACGAGGTCATCCTATTGTTTAGAACTGAGGGGATTTTGCTCTTCCCAGACCATCTATTCTGCAGTGATAAGATTTTGATACTTGTCTAAACATAGATACAAAAAAATAGCTTTGCAATTGCTATGCAATTGTGGAACCTCTGTTATTATCTGAGTACTGTAGCTCACCATGATGCTCTCACTAACATCATCTGGAACTTTGCCACAATTCCCATTTTTGCTATTTTGTTTTTTTTCCCAGGAACTGGTGTTGAAGAAAATTGTGTGCTATTGCACACCAGTTTGTCTTTTCATTGAGTTCTCTGTTTCCAATACAGGGGACTATTCCCTTCTTGCTGTGTGGGTTCTGGGGCTACATCAACTTCCACACCTAACACTGATACACCACAGAGGGAGTATAGCCCCAGCACTAGTTTTTTTTATTCTTCCAGGGTGTATGCAGAACTGATGTGCCATATACTTCTTGTAAGGTAGAATATATGTAGCAATCCTACAGTGACACCACACAGCTCTGTAAATACTAACACTGACATCTTTTATACCTGGTTGGGGTTTTTTGAGTTATCAGGTATTTCCAGCATAAGCTGACTTCAGGAAAGCTTTCCTATTTGTCTATTACTTCCCTAATGTGATTCTTTAGCTGCAGGCACTTCTTAATTGGTTTGGTTTTGTAAGTGAATTGCTTTGCGTAGTTAGAGGACCAGTGCTACAAAATGAATCTTTTAAAATCCAAATGGCACATATTCAGATAGTGAATGTCTACAAGTCTCCTGGAACTCCTGCAAATGACTATGGAGAAATGAGTTCTGACTGGGATTTTATTAGTTGTGGGTATAGATCAGCCCAAACTGTACAATTTGGGCCCATACTGTATTGTATCAAGAGTCTTCATACTCCATTACCATTTCATGTTTCACTGCTACTCAGGATGAACTTAACCTCATACAACCACAATTTTTTTACAATCATTTCACAGTCATTAATTTTTACTACATTTCTAAAAACTGGTGTAATCCAGTCACTAGCTGAACCTTAACAAAACTAACCTAGGCATGCAAAGTTATTAAAACCTTAATAATTTACTCTTTATATACTACTGACACATCAAAACAGGACAGCTTTTAGCTACTTTTCAAGACTTTTCTCAGAATGTTTCTGTCTTAGCTGGACATGTGTAAATTACCTACAGTACTTCCTAACAGCTAATGAGCTATTGTGAGCTGTAGCCCATTCTCATCTAGATTCCTTATTGAATAGGCAAAGCATGACTCCAAACACACAACTGCAAATGCCAGAACTGAATACTAACTACATAAAATGAAGCATTTTAGGATTTTCCAAGGTTTTATTTCTCCTCATTTTATGTTCAAATCTCTGAAGCAGGGACTTAAATCCCAGTATCCCAGCATGTATCAGGTTACATGCTGTTCTTAATAGGTCTTCCTCAGTTTCTATTCCTCTGAAAGTAAATAAAAACAACAGAAACTGTGATGTTAACTTAGGCTGTCTGTCACATTCCAAAAAAATGTATGAGTAAAATGTACTTCTACATATGGACCTAGTCCTTGAACACTGAAAACTAGCAGTGTCATCAATGCATTACATCACTACTGAATACCTGTAGCAAAGACCAGAGTTGATCCCCAGCATTCATCAGCATCAAAAAATCAACATCCAAAGATGTTCTTTATACCAAGTAGAATTGTACTTTACAAATGCCAGGTAAAATCAAATGCAATTAAAGCCTTGAAAGCTTCCATGGTACTTCACTTATATAGAAACTAAGTCATGGGAAATGTTGTGATTATTAAAGACATCATGACAGTGATAATTTTAACCTGTATTTGTTGAATGATTGGTTCAGTTGTTCCTCAGCAGAAAGGCTTCCTTCTTGGTCGCTCATCTGACAGGATTCATGAAGCTCCATCTCTACTACAGCTCTCAGTTTTGTTTGCTCTGATAACGCTGGGAAATGCATACGGTCTGGAAATTAAAAAATTTCTCTAATAGCTGATGCATAATTCAAAATAACATCTACAGTTTGATGTAATTCTGTCAGTGATGTTACATTTGGATAAGTGGCTGGTTTAGGTAAACACAATCTCTTTTGACCTTTTATTCATAAAGTTGTTCCCCTATTCATATTTTCAATAGACCTGAGATACACAGGTCAGACAATTTATAGAAATTTGGAAATAACCTAAAATTCTTACTCCATATAAAATTCTGTCTGGTCAATGAAGAACTGACTTTCTATTGTATCATACAGGCAAGTAGTAACCAACCATTTCTCCCCATGAAGTCACCAGGGGCTTTTTTTTATACTATAATGGGAATTGTAAGCAGAGGAATCAAGTCATTCATCTCGAGGCATCAGTGGTGCTGTAACAACCCTTAAGTTACTCTGAGTGTAATTATTTGAAATAACAAGGTGAAAGAGTTCAAAGTGGTGTTAAAACAATTACGTGCAAGCAACAGTACATCCTTCAGTGGCCACATCTCCCTAGCACAGTTCACAGTTTTTGCAGTGAGCTACATTAGTCCAGAGCCTGAGTGACCTCTTGGAATCAAGCCACATTTCCAGCACCTGTCATATGGTTCTTTCTGTAGGGCATGCAGACAATGGAAACACATTAAAATAACCACATCTGCCAACAGGGGCAGGTCCAGAGAACAGAAATTGGCCCCCACTGTACATGCAGCTGATCAATCACAGGGATTGATTCTATTCTGTGTGCTCAGTCAGCCTGCCATACAGAGTGTGTTTAACAAGTACAGTGGGTGGTATGGCACACAACTGCTCTGGTAGCTGGGTGTTGATGCCACATAACACAGGCACAGCAGCTCCTCGTCATACATCTAGACTGCATTCCTTCGTTTTCATTCCTTTGCTCTATCAGTCAGCATTTAGAGGTTGGAGAAAAAAATTATTTTAATGGAAATAATGAACAATGTTCTTTTTCATCATGTCATTGTGTGCACCTTGTAACATGGTTTATCAAAATCAATCTATAAAAATCCACAATGCCATAATACATAATGTATTTTAATTGAATCTGCAACATATGAGTGCATGAACTTGAACAGATTATTTGCATGAATTAATGTGAATATATAGCATGTGTTTTTCTTTGCCTGCTATCCAGTCAATTATTACTAGCAAAAACAGATTCTAAAAGTAGCTTTGCACATTTGATAAGCACTGTTGGGGGAGGGGAAGGAGGAAAGAGTGTAATAGTGGCTGAGCTGAGGCAGCCTGAGGCATTTTTCTGCCTACACAAGGCACAGAGACAGAATGGATTGGGGACACTGTTCCAACAGTATCCTTTACTCTTTTGGAAATGTGCGGCATTGGCTTTCTCTTTTTTCTCTGTATCTCTTGTGATGTTGTCAGGGAGACAGAGTCCTTGACTTGCACCCAGCTGCTGAGGCCATCCCCCTTTAGAGCAGCACTACCCCCAAACCTTGTATCCACTGGAAGATTGAAATCTGGTCTGTGACAGGCCCCTGCACAATCTGTTTAGGTGACATAGAACAAAAATCTCCCTGCTGTTCCTTCAGTTAATTCAGAGGAAGCCCAAACTTCATTCCAAAGAGCGTATTCCAAAATACCGGGCTTTATAATGTATTTATAATCCATTGTATTTATATTTATATGCTTTTTAAAAAAAAATGATAGCATAAAGAGGCCCTAAGTAGCCTTTTTATAGCATGGTTGTCTGTGAAGAACATTGTATATGTATTATAATCCCTAACAACATTTGTGAACCTCCTTTGATTTTCTTGTTACTGCCATAAAACCTTACTCTAAGTTGATCTTGAAAAGTTATATTAAATGGGCATCTTTTCATAATTAAATTAGGGTAAAATGTCTGTTGCCTTCTCATGTAATTAGAACTCCAGCTGTCAATTTTAAAAGTAATCGGGTTGTCAAGAGAGGACACAATCTATAGCTATTTTAAAGGTCAAAACTGTTTTAGATTTCAATTTTTCATATTTAGTTTATTAATATTTTTACAGAATTCAGACTTACTTTTTTTATTTATAAATAATTGTAATGTTAAGGTGTTTAAACCTGGTGCTGAATGGATCGGTGAAAGATGTGACTATTTTAATTAAATTCTAAAAGGACGTTGTGTATATAACCTTTGAGCACAACCCTGCAGTCATTTCTGAGAAAAACTCCAGCTGACTTGATAGACTGAAATTTAGAATATAACGGACACAAAAATAAAAATAGGTCAGTAAGATATAATTGTAAACACTCTACACGTTTTTCGCATTATCTTTTCTAGTATCTGGCAAGACATTGTTCCGCAAATAAGTACGGATAGCGCCTGATGTCCAAATAACGTTTTGGTTAACTTCAGTTGTATTGTTGATATTTAGCATTACAATCCTTTTTCATGCAGTTGTTTACAGCCAGATACAATAAATACTGTGACTTACAAGAAAAATGTGAAAGGGATCACTTACTTGGGCATTATGCCTATAGAACTTCTCAATCTATTTTTAAATATTTCAGAAAGAGGAAGGAACATAAATGATCAGGTTACGTTTCTTATCTAAGCGTTATCAGTAATACTTAGAAATCCTTTCCCCTATCCTGACTTTTATTTATTAGTAGCAGCAATTTGAGCATTCAGCATTTTATCAGTTTAAATATTCTAAGTATAACAATAAAATATATTTAATAATTTTTTCTTCTGATTGTTTTCTCTTTTATAACAAAGAAACATAAAGGCAGCAAATACTATCTCTGGTTTAGTGCAAGAGAGAAAGTAAACACTAATTATAGCAAATAACTATTAGTGTCAAAGGATTGCAAGACATTACCAATATACACTTAAGCATTTCAGAGCAGACAGTGACCTTACCTTCATAGCCAGGGAGAAAGCATGTCAGCAAGTTAGGAGAGACCTCCTCCAAAATGGAACAAAAGGCAGAGAAAGCACCTGGGCCTTTTAAAGAGAGTTTATCTAGAAAATATTCAGTTCTCTCCTTGTAGCTCTCCTGGGACCAAATGTCTTTGTATTCCTCCAAGGAAAAGACTCTCTTGTAAACCAAATATGACAGCACTTTGTTCACATCCAGCTCTTCCAGTATTTTCTCTCTCTGATTGCTTGGGATTTCAGAAAGCCACTTATTCCTGTTTTCATTTTCTTCTTTGGTAGATTTTGCACAGTTATAAAACCAAGATTTGGCTGTTCTTCCAAACATTTTGATATTTACATAGAAAATATAAAATTCTACTTCTGCATTTATTGTGCAGTATTCAGTATGCAAAACAAACATAATGTGGATGGCTAGAATGCAAATACATACTGCTGTCTGTAATTATTGTAATTCGAATGGAATAAAGAAGGCCTACATACAAATTATAAAGAAATCTAGCTCAATGCCTGCAGCCTCCTAAGAGGATTACATTACACTAATTAGCCCTTTACAACTGTTAACAGCTTCTGAACCGTAATGATGAGACTGAGAATTGCTTAGTTACTGTTACTTTTTAATTCTGTGACTGATCTTCAAAGATATCCCTTTGCAAAAAATAATTCATTCTAGAAGACAGCTGATCAAACTGAAATAATCTGTACAAGCTGGTACAGGACATAAAATAAAACATCCTTTGTACCCTTTAATTTTATATTCCTCAGAGGCCATACCCAAACCACAGTACAAATGCCCTCTACTTCTTGCTCTTCCATAAAATATTAGCTTTAATATGCAATGGAATTACACATTTAGAAAGCATGTTTCTATAAATATTTTGTAAACATATATGCAAAAGGTTAAAAAAAAAGGTTACAGAATAAGACCTTTTTGTGAAGGTAAATACATAACTATTAAGAATAACAACATTTCTGCATGTTTAGATTTTTATGCCATTTCCAAGCAAAATAAACCATGTAGCGTCCATTTCCTGAGCCCGGTTTACCAGTGGAGATTACTGCAATCCCAGTGGAGGTGTTCTGCCACTGATAATCATTCACTGAGGATCACACATTACATAACCTCCCTTATGCAAATGCTCCTTAGTATGTGGACTTCTCGGTCTTGTTTTCATACATTCTGTCAACATAAATTCCCTGTATAGAAAAGCTATGAATACTTCCTGCCTCCTCCTCCTCCTGTTTCTTAGTCTATTTTTTCTACTTCCATTACTTCCAACTGATAATGCATCCATGGTCTTGCTCGTGTGGCCTTACCTGCACTTTTCTAAAGGGTAATTTAGCTGTTCTGGAGCAAACAAAAGTATTTTGCCAAGCTTTTAGTCAAACAAGTTTTAGAATATTTTCTGTTCTTGTGAACTTAAGATGCAACTGCTATATCCTCCTGTCAGGCTTCTTCTGTTGCCAAAATTTCAAGTATTCATCAGTTAACATTAAACTTGACCACTGACCATGTCATAATTCAGGAATTTTATTGTGTATGTGAGCACCCGATTAGCCAGCGAGGCTTCACAGAATTGTTTGGCAGTAGTGCCTGTCACCTTGTGGTTGTTTGCAGATACAGCAAGCTTCTGTGTGACACATCATCTGGAGCAAGGACCAGTGGGGTTCTGTGTTATTTGAAGCAGTATTAATGGTCTCAGTTTACAATGTTATGGCTTATTGGCCATAGCAGTGAGAATCTCACGCTTCTGTGATCATCTCAGGTAGAGCTCCCTGTGCTCTGCACGACATCGCACACTAGAGAGGACCCTCTGGGGGAAAGAGAGATGGTACAAAGCCACTGCTATCCTAACCATGAGCCATCCTAACCATGAGCCAGGGACCACAGCTAAACCAGGGTCATCTGCAGAGGGCAGAGAAAGTAGCCAACCTATCTGGCAGATCTTCTAGGTAGCCTTTGAAACAAAGGGCTCTCTAATTCTTAAAATTCCCTCTAGTTTTTTAACATCCATTGAGGTAGTACAATTTTTTCTCTCTCCAAATTGTTTCTGTTTCAGAAATTCCAGTAATATTAATACCACATTATCTCAGCAGGTAAAAGATCCTGATAAAGCCTGGTATTCCACATATGTTAGACAGCATCCTCTGAATCAGCCTTCTCAGCCTCTACAACTTCGGAGTGTCAGTTTTTCCATTACTTCACTAAATGCTAGAGCAAGCCCAAAGTTACATGTTTTGGGTTCATAAGGCAGTACCCAAAGATGAGATACAGTGGATGTAACCTGAACACATTTCTCAGAGTTTCATTTGAAAAACAAATCTGTGTTTATTTCATTGAGCATCAACACTGCTTGTTATCAGTATCCTAAGCAGAGTACGTAATTCTGCACAGTACTGAATTCAGAAATTAAAAGAACAGGTAATCTATCAAATTAATAATGAAATGGATTTCTAAAGGAAGCTACATATTATGTCTTATTTTTACACATGCCAATCCAACATCAAAGATACATGACCTTGCTGTAGTGAGGGATAGACATAGGTGTTGTTAAGTTGCATCTCTTCAGAAAAAGAAGAAAGAATTGGTGCAAATTTAAAAAGTGCATAGGTATCAGTTTGCTGAGGTATATTAACTTAAAATTTGTGAGTATACACTATAGGAGTGTCTTTGGACTTGATGCACTGAGTAATTTACTTTTTTCTTCTAAAGGAGTACAATGTTTTGAGCCAGAAATGTCCCCATTATTTTTGTTGGTAAAAGAATATATCCTTATAATCTCAAACGTGTTCTTATAAAATCTTAAAGTCACAAAGAAGAATGGGTGACATCATAGGAAATGTATCAAGTTGCAGACAATTACAAAATTTGTCTCTCTGCCTTCTCACATGCCATATAGTTATTTCCCGTTGAGTAAATAGAAGAATAAAATGCTAATATTCTGATTTGGTAATTGCCAGAATTCTAATAAAAATCCACACCTCTTAAAGTCTGAGTATATGTTAAGGGAAAAAAATTGAAAGTGTGTGTTGAGAAACTGAACACAGAGAAGTGGGTGTGAAGTACAGTAAAGGGAGGAAACTAGATAAACTGAACATGCCAAAGTATTTGAGACAAGAAGATACATGGAAATACATGGTGGGAATAAAAGATTTGTGATGGAGAACTATTCTTTTCCCAGGGTCAAGGAACTGAGGTATTTAACTGCAATGACCTGTAAATGATGCAGCACAGACTGCTGGGCAATAGGAGTTGTACAGTCCTCCCAAGCTCTGAGTCCTAACTCAAACCTCTTCAAATTATTTACCTTGGTGCTAAGTTCTGCAATTTGTACTAAGATGCTGTATAGTTTCAATCAGCCTAATTTCATAAGAAATGGTGTCAGCCAGGAAGCATCCACTACAAATAAGCTCTGGCAGTGTTTATTTTACATTGAAGTCAAATAAGGATGCAACCTGACCCACACGTTTTGACATTGATTTGTTTCATAATGTGTTCAAGGAAAGACTGGATGTGGCACGTGGTGCCATGGTCTGGTTGACACGGTGGTCCTCGGTCATAGGTTGGACTCGATGATCTCAGAGGTCTTTTCCAACCTAACTGATTCTGTGGATATCGACACTTCCCAATTGCTCACCGGCCTCGGGTACATAGATTAAGCAGCAGCACATCAGCGAGGGCTCCAAAGAGATGTCTGCTCCATCAGAAGGAGCGATGGGAAGAGGAACGCCCCGCACGGCCCCGGAGCCGCGCCGCGCCGGGGCGGGTTC
>VZTI01004001.1:1370191-1384844 GCA_013397865.1 Struthidea cinerea | reverse complement strand
TGAAGGAGCCGCAGGAGCCGCACTGCCCCGGAAGCGCCAGCCCCGAGCTGCAGCGGCTGCGGGCTGAGAACGAGAAGCTGCGCTACCGCCTGCTGCACCTGCGCCGCAGCCTGGCGGCCGAGCTGGGCCGGGCGGCGCCGGGGCAGCCACCGGCCGGCGGAGAGGTAGCGCTGGGGCCGCTCGGAGCGGGGACGGGACGGTGACCCCGGGAGGGCCGGGCCTCCGCGGGCAGGAAGGGACGGGACAGGGGCACTCACGGGGCCGAGCCGCCTATGCCCAGTCCCCGGGAGCTGAAGCCTGTCGCGGTGTCTGCCCGGCAGCATTGGGCGGTGGTCCCTGCCTTTGCGCCAAGGCGGTGTGTTCACAGAATGGTTTGGGTTGGGAAGGACTCTAAAGATCATCTCGTTTCAACGCCCTTGCCGTTGGCAGGGACATCTTCCACTAGACCAGATTGATTAGAGCCCCATCCAGCCTGGCCTTGAACGCTGCCAGGGATGTGGCATCCACAGCATCTCTGGGCAACCTGTTCGAGGTATCACACGACTGAAAGTTGCTGTTACTGCTCCCTGCTCCGGTTTGGTCTCCTACGGCCTCGTTGGGGCAATTTTGCTGGTGATAGTTGTAGTAGTAAAATTTGGGAAATTGTGATGAGAGGACTTTGCTTGGTGAGCAACATTGCTGTGTCTGCAGAACATCAAAAGGATGAATTTTAGACGTGTCATGAGAAGTCTTTGTACTAAGGACGTACCTTATTCCCTGTAATTGCCTTTTTAGCCCAATATTATACTGGTTTGGTTTGTTTTAATGATTGCTGGAAAAAATCTCAAGGGTATAGTAGGCTTATATTTTGTATTATCACTGTTTTCAGAAAGTCTCCAGTGCAAGTCCAACTGATGTGGTGAATCAAATTAAAGAGGAAAAGAAAAAAGAAAATGAAGCTGTGAATCAACACCAGAATGATGTAAGTGGTTCTTTAATACCACATAATAATAGGGGTGGTTTTTGGCCAGGTTCAGAAAAGGTGCTCAAATCTGAAATACTTTGCTGTATTTTGTAATCCCAGCTTTTGGGAAGAAGGCTTGCTATAGCACAGAGAAAAAAAGGCACATTATTTAAGAGCTTCATCTTGCATTAGTAGGGTTACCGATACATTCTTAGATCTCTACTTTTTATGTAACAGTAGGATTTGGGTTATTGGAAAATAAAGGCCATGATTCTGTGGTGCCTAAGGAGAGTGATGGTTCACAAGCACTTAAACAGCATTCATGATGGCTGAAAGGATGTTGGCAGCACTGCTGTAGTACAATAGAGCTTTATTACTCACCTTAAGCTAAAGGAATCTTCATGTGAACTGTCTTATTTGAATCTGGTGCTTTGAATGTAGTGGCAGTAGCGAGGGCTTGTTGGAGTGATCCACATTTCACCAAGACATCTGCCAAATGCAAATTTTGGACCATGAATACAGGCTGCTTTCTGAGCTCCGACTCATAAACCCTTTTAGGCCCAGACTGATGAAAATGCATGGAAATTTGGAAAACCGCTATAAAATAGTCAGCAAGTTGGATGGGACTATGCTGTATATAATTATTTATAAAGGCTTTACTGAATTTTAGTATAAATTCTAGTACAGTGAAATCTGGACAAGTTAGAACCTCTGGGGATGCACCAACACTGTGAATCCTTTTATTCTCTTCATCTCATAAATATGTGTGTGTATGATCTAATGTATTTGTTACAGCTCCAGTGTGCGCCAGACTTCATAGAAGACAGACTGAAGCTTTATGAAGCACTGAAAAAAGAACATGATGCTTTGCTAGCTTACAGAGTGGCCAACCAGAGCAAATCTATCAAAATTACTCTGACAGATGGAGAGACGGTTGAAGGAGAATCTTGGAAAACCACACCATATCAATTAGCTGTAGGAATTAGGTAACCTGCACATTCAAAGAGTTGTACTTTTGTAGTGCTAAAACTGTTACTATCATTTGTCTCTTACCTGTTGCATAAAATATGTCACAGTCAGTGGGGTGGCTCCCTTAAATTGATTTGCTTGGAAAGCACTGGAACTTCAGCTTCATGTAGTAGAAACAGCTGCTTAAAGTTACTGTTCTGAGTGATGCTTGAGGTTCTGTGCTGGGATCATAATGCTTGCTTCCAATTAATAAATTTGTGAGACTGCTAGGAATTAAGAGACGTGAAGTTTTGTGAGTTAGCATATACTGTAGAACTTGTTACAAGGAGCAGTCTTTCCTCCAGATTCCCAGCACTGAAAACTGTTGAATGAAACTGCCCAAGACCTCAAGGTTCTATACCTTAAAAGTAGGCAAGTGTTTAAGAAGACCACAGAAACAAAAGTTTAAGGCCTTCAGGTGCTACAAGATCTGGGTGTGGCCTCATGGGGTTTAGAAATCTAAAGCCTTTTACAAATCTGAACCTAAATATTGTCTCTTGTCGTCTTTTCTATTTCTTTAGTCAAGTGTTGGCTTCAAATGTGGTCATAGCCAAAGTGAATGGTGAACTCTGGGACCTGGACCGTCCACTGGAGGAAGATTGTACTCTAGAGCTTCTCACCTTCGATAATGAAGAAGCCAAAGCTGTGAGTAAACACTCTCTGGTTTCTGCTTGATTAAAGAAACTAATGACATAAAATTGATGACAGAATTAAGCTTTTAAAATACTGAATTAAAAAAAAAGACACAAAACTATTCAAGTAATGTATTTCCTGTATTCAACAAAGAAGATTAGCTACTAAGTGCCTCTAGTCTGAGAGTGAATAAAATCTTAGTGTTCTTTTTATCCTTCTCTTTTACATAAACAAGTTAGTTCATACAGTAGGTCTTGATTTGTATGCTAACTTGAAACAGTCTATGGTTTGGCTCAGTGCGTTTGAAGATCAGACAGTGAAAGCAAAGTGAGGCAGTCTTGCCATTTTCTAAAAATTGTCCAATATTAGACTTGAGTCATAAATAAAATCTACACCTCCTTGTACACCTCCTTGTTTATTAGATCCTTAAGTAGTCATATCTTAGTCAATTAAGCTATATATATACACTTAGCAACATGGCCAAGATTTTTCTTTAATGCTATTCAGTCTGAAGCTTATGTTATCTTTATATACTAAAATTTGACTTCAGTTCTGTCAAATAATTATTCATGTGATTAAGCTTGTTGGAGGCATTTCAGGTGCCTGTAAAGGCTTTATCTTGTAGCAGTAGCTCTGAAATAGTCTGAATTAATAAGAGCTCAGAACATCAGACTGGTATTGATCTACTGTGTTTGTTGTTGGCTTCCCTCATGTGACATTTCAGGTAGTGTAGTTTACAGACACATTAATAAATGTACTGAATATGAACAATAGCAACTTAATTGGCTGCATTGCTTTAGATGTGATTAGTGGTGCATAGACTTCAACTGAAATTAGCTTATAAATGAATAAGTACAGTAAGCACTAAGTTGAAGGAATTGTGCAGAGGTATAGTCATACTCTTTCAGGCTGGAGTATGGTGGACCTTTAGTGCCACATCTGTCATTATATTAATCATTTAGAGGACTTCAAAATGAAAAGATAAAATTGTTTTACTTCTCTCAAAATTTGAACAACATTGGTTCCAGTCTACTTCCCATCTGAAGATATACCTCTGGTTTGCTTTTTCTTCTTTTTAGTTACCCAATGCCATTGACCTCATGGTTTGCTCACCTGACTTCGTTTACAGGTTTATTGGCATTCCAGTGCTCACATTCTTGGAGAGGCCATGGAAGGATATTTTGGGGGCTTCTTATGCTATGGACCACCAACTGAGAATGGATTTCATTATGACATGTATATTGAAGATAGGTAAAATTACAGTGTCTTAGAACTTTAATACTGTATATTAAAGCTCAGTACTAGAATTATTTTGTTTGTTTCTGCATGTTAAAAGTGAAATTGGATCTCTAATATGATTTGAAACATAGTCTTCTATGTATACAGTTCAACTGAGTGTGTGTACATATTTAAATTCAGAAGTGGTGTTCAGACACCTGCTCTGTAAGAGTTGAAGCTGTTCAGTGTTCTGTGGAAGAAATGCCAAGGGTTTGAGTTAAACTTTCTGAAGTTCCTGTGAGGTAAACGGGATGGTTTCCTTGAAGAGTTATGCAAGTTTGGTTTCCAGGGACCATAGTGATTTGTAGAAAGGGCACAAATGCATGTAAGTTGTATAGGTGTTTACTACTTTTCTAATCCTTGTGCACAGCTTTACAACTCTGTTTTGTCCTTGTTTATCTTTCTGTAGGCAGGGAGAATACTGAATCTGCATGAGCTGATAAACTGGCTCTTGTGGCTGAATCGAGCCTTTTTTCCCCTTGGTTTGTTTTTTTCTTAAATTGTATGCATATTTTGAGCTATAGGTCTTCCAGACATTTAATCATGTCAAAGACTGTTCTGGGAATGATTGCAGTGGGTTTGTTCAGGGGGGTACTATCTGTGTTTCTGAGTTTAATGGTTAAAAATACAGTCGATTGTAAGTAACTAAGAAAATACTGTGACAAATCACACCACCACATTCCATGTTTTTCGAATTAGACCATTAGAGAGTGGTCACTTGAAAAAATGGGAGTATCAAGATAATTAATTTATATTTCTTTTGCCTGTGTCTTTTTATTTAGAAATGTATCTAGTACTGAATTCCCACTACTAGAGAACCGTTGTAAAAATATCATAGAAGAGAGACAGGCTTTTGAAAGGCTGGAAGTCAAAAAGGAGATCCTGTTAGACATGTTTAAGGTAAATCTTTAGAGTAGCTGTGGATCTGGTACAATGATCTTTTAAAATGTAACTTTTATGAAATATTGCATGTGACTGACTCGTCTGAGTAGTACCTGTCTAGTAAAACAAATTAAAACAATACCATCCTTCTCCCCCTCTCCGTAGGCCTCTCAAGTGTTCAGGATGCTTTCAGACACTAATAAAAACAATTTTGTACTCCACAAAAACACACCTCAAGCTCAGTGAAATGACAGACAAGTAAACAAAAGGCATACATTTCTTCTGGCCCACTTGTGGAGACAGGTCAAAAAAGACTTTAGCTCTAGTCCTGTTTTATTCAGTGAATATTGCCAGGCTCAGTGTACTGTGGGGTTGCCTTTCACAAATGCTTTGAGGTGTTCAGGTGGTACTCACAATCCTCAACACACCCTCAGGGGAGTTAAGATGTTTCTGTCTTTTTCCCCTCTGCTTTTGCAACTCTTTTGAGAAACTTATGTAGGGGTTTTTTTTGCTTTGTTTTTTTTTGGTTTTTTTTTTAGTTAGGAGTGTCTTTTACTGGTGCACTTGTATTATTAATACGTAATTTTAAAAGATAATTTTATTATCCATTTTATTGATGTTTCTGGCTTTTCATGTTTCCACATACAGTATAACAAGTTTAAGTGTCGTATCCTTAATGAGAAGGTGAAGACACCAACTACCACAGTATACAGGTAAAAAAATATACTTGAAAGGTATTATAAAGTATTTTTATAACTAATGAATTTAATTTGAGAAGAGAATAATTTGTTGGGTGTTTTCTTAGTCTATGTTCTGAATTCTTGTGTGATTGGGACTTAAGTTTGTGATCAATATTGCTACTTATGTAAAGTGACATATTGTCTTTCTCTGCTGGGACAGATTAGGTCTCAGTTTGTGGACAAATGTCAAATTCAGTTTTCATTCATTCCTTCTGGTTTCAGTAGACTGATTAAAATAAGTTACCACCCCTGACACTGGCTTGCTGCATAATGGATAAAGCTAGCTCTAGCTCAGTGTGGGGTGAGGAACCTGCTCATTCAGTTGCTTGTTAGTTAGTTGGAAAATGGCAAAACCATTTTTCTGTTTGATGGGCATAGTTTGAAGTTTCCTGGCCATCTTGAGCAAGTTCACATATGGAACTATATGAATTGGCATATGTGTTATGATGCTTTTGATAATGGATCAAATGTGCTGAGCATTTACTGAGTGAATATTCCACTTCAGGTAGAAGGCACAATTACATTTAAGGTGCACTGAATTTGCTGCACGCTGCATATTTATATTTACTGTCATGTTTGAATGTGTCAGACATGAACTTTTATGCCATTAGTGACTATTGAAAAATGTTGCATTGCTTGGAAATGAACACTCATTTTCTTTTGGCATATAGATGTGGTCCATTGATTGATCTCTGCAGGGGTCCACATGTGAGACACACTGGAAAAATTAAGGCCCTTAAAATAATTAAGGTAACGTTAAATTAACTGTACATTGAAACTGAAATAAATTGTCAGTTGATTTATTTATGTATTTATTTTTCCTGAGCTGATTGTGCTAGGATTGGTCCTTTGCATTGTTTTCTTTGCTTACTGTACAATAGTTCTTCATTTCTTTCCCAGCTCCCATTGTACAAGTAGAACTACTGACTTTGATCATTGATCTCCTTCTGAGGTTTACTGATTCTTGACTAGGACAATAGTACCTCAGTGAAAGTTACCAGCATGTTTCTTTATCAGAGTATTAGTGTAGTAACATGCATGTTTAGACAGATGAAGAGCACTGCAAAAATAGCTATTAGTGACCAGATTAGCTGTGGAGCCAATTCTGCCATGCACAGGAGAAAAGTGCAGTGCCTAAGCTCCTGTGGCAGGACTGTGCCACTATCTCCAACCAGCACCGCACTTCACAGGACAAGTGTCCTGATTAGACTGTACCAGCTGTCACATCTGAGTGCAGGGTGGTGTGCATGCTCTGTTCTGCAGTAAATGAACATCCAAGGTACACTCACTGGGTCAGAAAATAGTATTTTGACCTTGTCAGATGGTATCTTTCAGGTACAGGAGATAAAGTGGACCCTGGCAGATGTGCAGGTTAAAATCTGCTGTTAAAAAATGGCATTGCTTCCAGGAAAGCCAGAAACAGTGTTTGCAGAGGCCTCTAAATTTATGGTGTAGTTCAAGTTACTCACAGATGCTAGTTTTGGTAATCTTATTAGACTGAGCTCTTTGGAACATCTGTCATTGTGGCTTTTGCTGGCTTCCTAACTGAAGTGTATGGAACTCTTGAGTTTCAGGGATTAAGTGGGTAGAGGGTTAAAACTGCTCAGATTTAACTGTGAGAGTTAGGTTTGTTTTGCCTTTTGTGTTTTCCCTACCCTACTGCATTATGTTTTCAATGTAAACAAGTGCTGCCTTTTTAGAAGTCGTAACATGAAATAATAAAATATGCCATGATGTGAGTTAAAATGAGGTACCTAAGCAGAATAAAAATTATTTGACCTGTCACTTCTGTTTGTCTTCTGTATTAGTATGCTGACTAAAAGGCACTGCAAGTCTCTTTGTATTATAAACGAATGCTGAAGAATGGCATATAATTCTTTTCCCAAGGAAAAATATAATAATGTTTGAATGGGTTAGTGTTTATCCCTCTTTCCCTGATATTATGTAATATTATCTTAAAATCTGGGGTTTGTGTATCAGAGTTCCTCTACATTTTGGGAAGGAAAATCTGACATGGAAGCTCTGCAGAGAATATATGGAATATCCTTTCCTGATAACAAAATGATGAAGGAATGGGAAAAAGTCCAGGAAGAAGCCAAAAACCGGGATCATAGGAAAATTGGAAAGGTATGCTGTTCCACTGTCTACTCTCTTTTATACTTCTATTATAGAATTCATTCTCTTTCCTTGTATTTTAGTTTTGATTTTTTGTTGTTTTTTTGACAGTTTGAAAGGGAGTCAGTTCTGTGTGCTTCTTGATATCTTGCTTACATTTTAAAATTTTAATTCTACAAACTGAACTTGTCACTTGCGTATGAATATTAAACTAATGTTGGGAAGAAGCTAATGGCTTTAGTCCCTTGGTTTAGGGAAATAAATCTTAAACCTATTAATGTAAAGTCTTTGCAGATCCCACCTAAACCACTCTATTTTTCTTAGAAGAGAATTTATTTGGAAATTGTGTAAATAACATGGTTTGGTCATTCTTTATAATAGGTGTAAATTTGGGGAAATTTGTATTTACACAGTCAAAGAATCAAATGGAATTCAGTGTTCTTACAAACTTCTAAGAGTAAGAACTGCAGATAAATTAACTGGTGTTGCTGAGAACTTGTAGACCGTAGATCATCTTGTTGCTGTAACATTCCATCTTTGCAAGCAGTGTCCCAATGTGTGTGAAGTAGTTACATTCTGCGATTCTCTCTGAATTGTTGTTAGAGCATTCTGGTTTTAATTTACCTAGGAGCAAGAACTCTTCTTCTTTCATGATTTGAGTCCTGGAAGCTGCTTTTTCCTCCCTAGAGGTGCATTTCTTTATAACACACTCATGGATTTCATAAGGGTGAGTATATACTGGTGTAACGTCTAACAACTTGAATATCATTTGTTGGTCTTAAATGATAGCACTGACCTGTCCACAGAAAGAGAAGTGTCTATGTATGTAAACTTATCTAAGATTTTCACGATGATTATATAAATTAACCTTTTTGGAAATAAGGCAGAAGCTGTGTTTTTCCAATTGTGCAAAATCTACACATGCAGTAGTCCTTTAGTCTCCCTGTAAATTGCTGTCATAATACCACGATTAGAAAGAATCAAGCTTTTGCTTGTCAAAAGCTCTATCACCTTTTAAATGTTGCATTTGTTCTATAGGGTGAATATCGCAGGCGTAATTTTACTGAAGTTGTATCTCCAAACGTCTTCAACAGTAAACTCTGGGAAGCTTCAGGACATTGGCAGCACTACAGTGAAAATATGTTCTCTTTTGAGATTGAGAAGGAAACTTTTGCCCTTAAACCCATGAATTGTCCAGGACATTGGTTTGTACTCTCAATTGGAAAACTTACTATTTTACTTCATTTATCCTTTGTGAGGCTGAGAAGAAATAAAAGGAGTATTAATACATGCTATCATGTATGTTTATGATAGACTGCTTAAGCCAGTGTGTCCAGAGAGCTTCTCTGACAGTGTCCCAAAGCAGACCTTTGCAGTAAGTCTGCACTGAGCTAGGTTTGTGCATGCTAATATTAGTCTGTACCACTAGTAAATACCAATTCCGTTGGATAGAGGTGGCCATCAGATGTGGTGTTCCGAGAAGGTAGAGATGAACCAGTCCTGATTTACTCTTGCAGCGTTTTTTCCCGGTTGGTCTTTAGCAGTACATCGAGTGGTGTGCTTTTTCTGTTTGCCTGTCTTTCAGGATGCAGACAACCTGAATGAGTAAATACTTAAAAATGTGATTACTGTCTGTACTGAGCTTCGTTTATTTCTGTGTTGTCTTAAATCTTCTGTAAGAAGGATAAAAGGAAGGTTCTTCCATGTTCCTTTTAGCTTGATGTTTGCCCATCGTCCCCGATCCTGGAGGGAATTGCCTCTTAGACTTGCAGATTTTGGAGTTCTTCACCGAAATGAGCTCTCAGGCACTTTGAGTGGCTTGACTCGTGTAAGGCGCTTCCAACAAGATGATGCTCACATCTTTTGCGCAATGGAACAGGTAAAAAAAAGCGCCTCCCACATCCCCACCAGTCAACCGAAAAAAGACCCAAAAAACCCTTCCCTCTCCCAGTGCAAACTAGCAGTAAACAAGAAGAAAAATCCCTGAAGTATTTCAACTCTTGCTTCTTCCATTGTGTAGCATAATGCTGCTTTTGATGGGTTTCTTTCTAGGTTATTCCTTTTATTTAGAAAGATGCATTGGGCAACTAGATCCCAGAAAGTAAGATTTGTTGCATCTTCCATCTCCCTCTGCAAAGAAAAAAGCAGTTGATCCCATTGTTTTCTACAGTAATGCTGAATAAAAACTTTATTTTGTCAGTAATGCCATAGATTTTAGTGGAGCTACATGTATAAGTTGATGCACTTTTGTTCAGGATACAATTTGGCTCCAGAACCTCATGCTTAACAAAAATACTACTTTTCTTGCCATGCTTTGAAGCCACAACACCGCAGATCTCTCTTTGCCCAGTACCTGGATTTGAGTTTGTAGTATGTAATTTTCAAGTGGTTTTTAATTCTTTCTTATTTTGTTTAATGGACTCTTATATTCTGCTTATGAGGAATTCAGTAGATTCAATAACATTTTTATGTAAGTAAATTTAACGTATTTTAATATGTTTTATGTTTAAGATTGAAGAAGAAATAAAGGGCTGTCTTGATTTCTTGAAGTCAGTGTATGCTGTCTTTGGCTTTACCTTTCAACTACATCTTTCTACAAGACCTGAAAATTATCTTGGAGATTTAGAGATCTGGGATCATGCAGAAAAGGTAATTAACTTAAAAGCAAACAAAAAAACCTCTTAATATTTGTATTTGCAGAGGTAGATATTTAACTGAGTTCTTCCATGCTGCATGGTGCAATTGCTTAAATCAGATTATAAATATTGCCCTTAGTGGAAATTCTTGTAGGAAAACTTCACATTAAATCTGAAGTTCTATAGGAAATCAGAACTTTCAGATTCTTACTTAGCCCCTTATCTTGAACTAGTTAGATTTCTATTAATCTTTTTTTTCAGAGTAATCGCAATATTTATACAAGGAACTACTCTTTCCAGATTATGTATTGTAAATGAACAAATGCTTGAACAAAAGGGGTTGTACTGCCTTTTGACTCCCTTTGAATTTCAAAGGCAAATGCTTTGACTTCCAGTAATGAGAGGCCCTTCTATACCTTTTTTAATTACTCTTTCCTTATTATGGTTAGCAACTTCAAAACAGCTTGAATAACTTTGGAGAGCAATGGAATTTGAATCCAGGAGATGGAGCGTTTTATGGTCCTAAGGTCAGTGACTCAGCATTTCAATATAACTTTGGGAGGGACAGAAATGCAGATGTACTGCAGGCAAGCTATATTTAGTAACTGTGTTATTTTGCTTCACAGATTGATATTAAAATCAAAGATGCAATTGGTAGGTACCATCAATGTGCTACCATCCAACTTGACTTCCAGCTACCCATTCGGTTTAATCTGACTTACGTTGGGTGAGTGGTTAAGCTAAATATCTTCTTTTTTAAAATGAAATTAGGCAATAGCTTTCATTATCTATGAAATGGGAATGGTAATTCCCATTATGTACTAATGCTGTATTGCTCGCTTAACAAGTGGTTAGCTTGTAAATCATTCAGCTGGTAGGGACGGCAAACACCGCCAATGAGTAGAGGACCGAGTCATGAACTTGGAGATATTTACTCAATGTAATGATAGCTGACTTTAATTGCAAATGCAGGAAAATCTCATTATCTGTCTTGTCTGCCAGTTTTGAAGACAATTGATCATATGTTATGCTAAAAACACGTCAGCTGAGTCAGTTTTCATTTTCAGTCTAATCATTGTGTCTCCTTGGAAGACATGGCACACAAGTTCAAACATGCCCTAAGGAGCAAGTATGTTTCTGCTAAGTGATTCTTAATTTTTATCAGGTTAGGTTAGTTAACTTTGAACATAAACCAAATGCAAACAGTTTTTAGTGAAAAATCTGACTTTGGTTTCCGGCTAGGAAGAGGGAGTTTTATCCACTGAGCAAATTAATCTTAGTGCCATGTTGACCTGAATACTCATTTTCTGGGTTGTATTTCTTGCTGTGTTTGATTTTTGCATATTATGAAGATGGGCAAGATAGAATAAGAATATTTGTAATTTTTTTGTCCTTCTGTATATTCTACAGTAGATGTCACAGCTTTTTTGATAGGTGATAATACTGTTATGAACTGGCTCTTCTTTTAAAAGGCCAGTTTTTTAAATTACAGGATTGTGATTTAAGCAAAGCAATGAACAGTAAGGGCAGGTGAGATCCTGTTCAACAAAATAAAAGCAAGTCCTAATGGAGAGTGTAAGGAAGAACATAAAATATTAAAATGCACAAAAATGGTGCTGTCAGTCAAGTGACTTCTCAAATTTAAGAGTGTCTCTGCCACTACCTATAGGCATGATTATTTTAAATCACTGTGGTTATGCAGAATTCCTTTAAAAGCCCAGCTAACTTAAAGTATGTTTTTAATAAAAACAGTATATTTTTCATAAGTATAGCTAAATGTTGTCTTTCTGTTAAAAGTAGAATCAAAAATATTAGTAGGATTACATGTATGTGAGCTAAGATAATTTTATTTTTTAAAAAAATTGATTTTTTTTTTTTCAGTAAGGATGGCGATGATAAGAAAAGGCCAGTGATTATTCACAGAGCTATTCTGGGATCTGTGGAGAGAATGATAGCTATTCTAGCAGAAAATTATGGAGGAAAATGGTATGTGGCACAAATGGAATTCTAAGAAGTCTTTAACAATGTAGAAAGTGCATATCCTTCCTATTGTCCCATATATTATAATGCAAAAATAATGTCCCTCAAAGTTTCTCAAAATTAGGAGGTAAGATCACAAGAAAAGTCCAGTTTTCTGGTCTTGAGTTGTGTGATATCCGTTTATTATTAGAAATTCAATTTCATGAGACTGCAGAAAAGAAGCAAAATAATGCAGAAATCTGAATTGTAATTGAATGTCTAAGTCCTGCATTATTCTTGTTCCTTTTTTCTTAAAAATCATGCTTTTGTACCAGGAGGATGTCAGATATATGTAAAGCAATTTGTGTATACACAGACATGCATTAGTCCTAATATATGAAATATTTTTTGTATTTCTAAGATGGTTTTATCTTGAATAAGATCTGAGGATATTTCTTCATGAATGTGTTTAAAGTATTAAGGAAAGGTTACTTATTTTCAGTCACCTATCTTACTGTCCACCTTTCACTGTTAAGTTATAAATAAAAGTGAAAATTACACAGAAAAAATTCTGTTTAAAGTTGTGAAGTCAGCTGGCAAGAGAAGAAAAAGTCCAACTTCCCCATATGTCGTTTTACTGGAATCAACCTATTTGCTATTTTATGTGAGCTTGAAAAAAGGGAGATAACACACTATCCAACATCCTTAGCTAATGTAAATAATTTTATAAAGTACAGAAATTATTATTGTGAAACATGACTGTGGTTGTGACTGGAAATGTAAAATGCACCTTTATTTCCTGTTTCTCCTATGCTGGCCAGGCCGTTCTGGCTGTCTCCACGGCAGGTCATGGTTGTGCCTGTGGGCCCCACCTCAGAACAATACGCCCAGCAGGTGAGGAGGGCCTGCCTCCTTATGGCAGCAGGCAAATTTCATAGATCCTTAAGTACTTGTCCTGGAACAGGGAATTAATGCTTAATAATTCTGGAGACATGTTTGAGGGGAGAGGTAAATTTTTCAATACAAAATTTTCAGTCTAAAATTTGTATATGTCTGTATACATATACAAACTTCAAGTATTTTGGGTTCTTTAATTATACAAATACTTCTGTAATTATTAAAGGGAAAAGCATCCTGGATGACAAACCTTAGATAACTAATGCTTCATTACAGTACTCCCAGCTTTAAGTGGGCAGAGCTAGTTTCTTCAATTTCCCACCATGTATATTCTTGGTTACATCACTTTTGAACCATGTTTGATTTTACCCTTCTCCCTTGCTTTCCTTTTAGTGCAAGACTAAGTGTGTTTGATCCTTCTCTTTCTCCTTTCTCAGTCTGAGGACAGGTTTTTGGCATACAGCAGCATAGCAACACTTATTTGATATAGATGTTATCTTGTATTGTCTTCCAGCTGGGGTCCTGCTGTGTGTGCACGTTTCTTCAGATAACTTCATTAAATTCCTTATAATCATTCTCAAGAACGAAATGATGCATGTACATGAATTAATTATTGGGAGAGATCAGTAATTACAGCATTTACAAATGTATGCTGTAAAATATATAGTAATACTAAGAGGGTTTTGGTTTGTTTGGGGTTTTTTTTAGGTTTGCAACCAGTTTTTTGAAGCAGGATTTATGTCAGATGTGGATCTAGATCAAAGTTGCACATTAAACAAGAAAATTAGAAATGCACAGCTGGCTCAGTATAACTTCATTTTAGGTAATTGATGCATCTTGTATTTCTGAATATCATTTAAGTTTTAATGTTGGACAAAGTTTGTCTAGGCTCATTTTCTAATGTAGATTGTCTGTTTAATATTTTGTGCTATGTCTTGCAGTGGTTGGAGAAAAGGAGAAAGCAAATAATGCTGTCAATGTCCGAACAAGAGACAACAAAGTTCACGGAGAGATTTCAGTATCTTCTGCTATTGAAAAACTCAAGAAATTTAAGACTTCACAAATTCGAAATGCAGAAGAAGAATTCTGATGTTGCTGTTAGGAAAAAAATTATTAGCTGCCTATGTGAAATGTTTCTTTCCTCCTGCACAGCAGTGATGCTCATTGGAGAGAATTTTCAGTTAATGGATACATGCAATAAGCACATGTAGCACTGTTGGTGTTCCAGGAAAAGCATGAGAGGACAGATGCACCTGCCAACTCCTTTAACAATCGCATGGGTTTCCGATCTGCCTGAGTTGCAGAATGCTTATTTAGAAGGTCGTACACCTCTGATGTGGTGGGTTTGCTGTGGAAATAATAAGTCAGGGCTGCACAGTGTCGGGGATCGGGAGGCTGGGAAGAGCAGTGGATGCTGCTGGGGGTGCTGAGCTCCCTCAGTAACAGAGCAGGTACCTGCCTGTGACCTGGCATCCAGAGCTTGGCAGTGGGGTAGGTGCCTCAGCAGCAGTTTGGATTAGGTTTTTTCCTAACTCCAGATTGTAACAAAAATTGGGGGGGGG
>VZTI01004001.1:1268544-1364053 GCA_013397865.1 Struthidea cinerea | reverse complement strand
CGCTCTGGCGGCACCGGGCTCGGGCGACAGACAGACAGAGCGACAGACGCTGCTGCTGTCTCGGAGTTCTTCCCAAACGCGCGTTTTCTGAGGGCCTTATCCCACCGCAAAATGCAGTTGGGTGTTTGCCTGTCCGGCTTGTTTACAGACCTTAGCGACTAATCTAATTACAGTTAAATCAATGGAGCGCGATCTTAATTTTCTCTTTTTGTCCTGTTTCCCCCCAGTCTGGCCAAGAAGTCTGGCTCAGATAACGCTTTTTCTCCATGTCCCAAGGGTGTGCCTTACTTCTGGCATATCAGTGCAAGCCTTCCGTAGGGGTGCGTGCGGATTTATCGGGGTTCATGTGCCGCACCCGCCAAACACCGAGCGCACGTACTCCAGCACAGAGCTCGTACAGGCAGTGCACGGGGGCACCAGCAAACCCACTTCATCCTTGCATTCCAGTGCTCCTTTTCACTAGGTTGCTTTTCAGGGTGTGTGTTCAATGTCTGACAGAATTCTGTGAGGCAAGTGCAAGCTTGTGAAAACTATAAGGTAGTTGTAGCACTGTACATGTGGCTCAGTCACCAGAAGCTGTAAGTAGCCACAGCTCTTGGTGCTTAGTTGGAGTTACAATTTCAACATGTTTTCCAATGAAAAGCTTGAAGAGAAGTATCTGTTGAATTTTTCTTTTCCTGTTGAGTATGGATGTGTACAGGGAGATGAGAGCTAGGTAACAAAGTAGATGCTTTGTAGATACATTTTGAATGAGTTGTGAGGGCACAAGAGACCTATTCCATGAAGTCAGGAGCCAGGAGATAAGAAGGAGCAAAGGTGAGGTGAGAAATGGAGCTGAGGATCGTAGGTTTGGAGCCCAAAGTCAGGATGTCAATAGGAAGTCAGGCAGAAAGAGGCCTCAGGCAAAGGAGTGCAGTTACTGAAGTTGCTGTTCACGGCATTCTTGCTGCATCTCTGGTGTGAGTTTAAACTTCAGAGTATGAACAAAAGGAAGAGGAGTGGACACGTGTTGCTTTTTTTGAACAATGGACATGTACATTTAACTTTCAGTGGATGGGGAGAGTTCTTGAATCCTTATTGTACTTTTCTTAATATTGAGGCAGCTGTTGGCTTCCTCCTCACCTTGGATCACACCACCCCGAGAACTGTCTGGAGAGCTCTTTGCTGAGCCAGCTATGCTCCCACAGAGACCAGTGCCAACAGCAGCCACCAAGTGAGAGGAAAGAAATAGGGCAGTTCTCAGTTGAACCAGTGCTTGCAGAAACCTAAGGAAAGGAATATTAGCCAAAACACAGATAACTGTTATTGTCAAACTCAGAGTGAAACACTGATGTATGATATGAGAACAGTAGTACAAACAAGGTGCAGAAGCCATCCTTTTCACAAGTCCGTAGGATTTTTATTTCTGTAGGAACTCCATGCTCATTTGAATGGCTGTATCAGTTCTGCTACTATGAAGAAACTTATGGCCCAGAAGCCAAACCTTCAGATCCAGAATGGAATGACTGTGATTGACAAAGGAAAGAAAAGAACCTTAGATGAGTGAGTATATGCATGTGTGTGATGAATGTTTACTGAGGGTTTTTTAATTAAGTTGAAAACAGAAATGTGTGGCCTTACACACTAATGGAAAAAAAAGATGTTTTTAAGTTTTACAGTATAATCTCATAGATTTTGTAAGTATTTGTATCTACAGAATAATTTCTTAGGTGCTTGCAAACTAAAAGGAAATATCTTGTTGATTAATTCCTTCTTTAAAGAATTGAAATTTTTTACTTACATCGAACACTTTTCAGAGAAAATTGTCTCACATAGTTTCCTTTTTTGGAAACTTCATGTTTTCCTTTTCCTTCAAAAAGCTTTGTGGTAATAACTTTTGTTGTGAATGCTTTGTTAGCATCTAAAATCAGAAATTGCCCTTCAGATGGTCTTTGTATTTCAACCTACAAGGTGGTTAGTTGACTCTAGTGAATAGGTGTTTTCAAAATGTAGAATTTTTTTTTTTAATACTCATTCAGTGTTTTTCCAATTAATTTTTTAAATTTTATTTTAGATGTTTTCGGATGTTTCAGATCATCTATCAGGTTACCACTAGGACCGAAGATATTTTACTGGTAAATTAATTAAAGGTTAATTTAAAACAAGCAAGCAATACACACAGTCACAATCAGTTGGATTAAGAGCATTGGGTTCTGAGTAATAATGTCAACAATGGTCCCTTTTAATTGAAGGTCAGAATAATTATTGTAAAACACCTGAACTTTCTTCACTATCCCTGAAGGAATGAAAAGTGCCCTCTGTGTGGTAGTATTTCCAGGCATGGGGACCACTAAAAACACACTGGGCCTGAAAACATTGCAAGTGTTTCACAACAAAAAACAACTGGGTCTTTTAGTTGTAAAGAAAAATATAACTAATTTTATGTATCACTTTCATGATGTTGAATACACTGTTACTTAATCAGATAACTAAAGATGTCATTAAAGAATTTGCTGATGATGGTGTCAAGTATCTGGAATTAAGAAGCACTCCAAGAGAAGAAAATTCGACAGGTACAGTCTGTTCTGGTTTTTAATTTGTGATCTTCTTGCACTATAAAACTTAGTTAAAGACTGTGTTAAAAACAAGTAAATTTAGTTGTCTCAATAAAAATATACTTTAAATATGAACGCTAAGATTTAACCATGTAAAAGCATGTCACTTTCCCATTAGATTTTTGAGGACAAAAATGTGTTCATCACAAATCTGGTACCCACAAGATTGGGTTATTCACTTGATTATGATGTCTGAGTCTACTAATATTTTTAATGGCTGATGTATTTTACTTTTGTTACTTCATTTTTTTCTTTTAGGTGTGGTTTAGTAGAAACACAGAAGTCCTATTGCAATTCTCTGGTTCACATGAAGTCATTTTAATTTTTCCAGATGCTTAGGAGGAGGTTTAGTTCAAATGTATGTTTCACAGTAAAGCTATATTTACAGATAGAATTATAATTGTATGGGTTAGAAGACTATATGGTCTAAAATCAAAACTGCAACATGAAACTTAGAAGACTTGAGAGCTGGGTCTGCAATATAATAAAAATAATTTAAAATATGTTTGTTCCAAATATGTGCATATGTTTGCAGGTATGACCAAAAGGATGTATGTTGAAACTGTACTTGAAGGTATAAAGCAGTGTCAAGAAGAAGGCTTGGATATAGATGTAAGGTAAATAAAGCACGTGGAATACCTCTGTTTCAAAGTTTTGTGTGGACTGACGCTTGGTCATGTTTGCAGAGAGGTTTACAAGCCATCAGTATAGGAAAGAAAACTGTTTTTAAACCAGGTTACATGGAATGGAAACAGGCAATTCATATAGAAACCTGACTTTTTATCTTCTTTTTTACTGCTAAAGAAGGAAACTGGGTAAAACGTCTCAGCTCTTAGACTGCTCATTCTTTGCAACATTTTCAGGAAAAGCAGTGTTTTTCATGGAGTTGGGTCCTTTTTCACAGCTTAGATTCATTGCAAAGATTTTGTTTGATTAGCTGTACAAGCAGCCTGCTGTTAAGAAGAGCTGGTCCTGACCAGCAGAGATGTTTCAGAAGGTGTGAATTGTTGGTTGGAGGCAGTTTGCTCTCCTGTCTTTTATGGCCTCAGTAGCAACCCTTACTAGATTTATTTGTGAAAGCCAAAGAGTTTTCATCCTTCATGTGTGCTATTGCATGTCATGGACCAACTTAGTTATCTGTTTGTGTCCCTCTTCACTTTGGTACCTTCATTCCTAGAACAGTTTCCTATACAAATAGTCTTTATACTCGGCCATGAAGGATATGAAGTGCTATTTTTGTTGGTATCAGATCTGTTCAGCTCTTGGTATTACAGCTTGTATATAATTTAGTGCATACATTTCTGTCCCAGGTTGCTAATAGCAATAAACAGAAGAAGTGGCCCAGCAGTTGCTAAGCAGACTGTTAAACTTGCTGAAGAGTTCCTGCTTTCCAGTGATGGAGTTGTAGTAGGACTTGACCTCAGTGGTGATCCCACTGTAAGTTTTTGGGTTTTTTTTTTGTCTGTTCTTGAAGATAAATATATAATGTTGTGTAGCTGCAGGTGGTTCTAATCATAGTTTTTTCTCACATGTTTTTGTCCAATGTTTGTGGCTATCTGGAATGGATTGCTGCCAGGTTAATCCCTGTTGCTGTAAGGGGCAGATACTCTAACAAAGAATCCTTAGATTAGTATGTGACTGAGAAAAGAACCATTGAAAAGCAGTGTTTATCTGGGAAGTGTCTGTGTCCGGGTTGTCCCAATCAGATTAACTGGGTGGAGGCAAGTTGTCAACAGTTTAAATTTTGTTTAGCTGCACCAAATGCTTATTTTGTATTAAGAAAACAAAAATGTTTGAGGACCGCTGTCAAGCTGTCAAGTGAAATAGCTCTAGGTGGTAGCTGTGTAAAAGGTATCAAAATCAAGGCAATTGGTTTGTAAGTCTTAGGCATCATCTGAGTTACTGGTGTTTGATCCATTGGCCTAAACCATATAGCAGAGGGTTGTTTGACTTGCTGCATTCCAAACTGAAGTAATGGGAAAAATGGAATAACTAAATGTAACTGTATTTGAATGTAGTGTTTGGATATTGCTAGACTTCTTGATTATGGTAGTGACAGGGATTTTGTCAAATAAGCTGTGGAACAGTGATGTATTCCTGTTTTCCAGGCCGGACATGGTCAAGATTTTTTGGAACCACTCTCAGAAGCAAAAAACGCAGGTCTAAAGCTGGCACTGCATCTTTCTGAGGTAAAAGGTCTTTTTATTTTGATGCTTCTCTGTAACTGCCATTTTGTGAAAATCTCAATGAAACTAAACTTACCTTCTGTGCATTTTGAACTTCTCAGGCCAAAGTATTAATGGTTTGGGGCATTTGACAAGAGAAAAGAAAACAAGGAGAAATCTTCAACCTTCTGTTCTAAATCTGAACAGCCAGGTTATTGCTTCCTGTACTGTATCTATTGTGGGTTTGGGTGTGAAATTGAAATTAGTAGCATTGTAAGAGCTCCACTGCTTTCTTCCTGGTATTATATCAGAAATCATGTATAGTGAAATCCACACAGTTTCATGAGCAAAGAGCTCTGTTAGCTCTGCTGGTATCAGTAGAAAGAGTTGGGCTTCTGCTCAAATGGTGGCTGGAGTTTGCTCCAAGGAGTCCAATAAATACTGAAGATGTTATTTTTTTCAGGAAATTAAGCAGGACATATGATGTCATCTGCGTATTTATACTTGTTTCTATTTCGCTAACACTTTCCTTCAGATAAGAGATGCTATGAAAGTAGAACTGAAAGTCCATTGTAATTATATAATGTGCTGCTTTATGCTGCCTTGACAGAATGTAAAATATATCCTCTTTAGATTCCAAATCAAGAAGAGGAGACCAAGATTCTCCTGGGCCTGCCTCCTGACAGAATTGGACATGGTACATTCCTGAAATCCGCAGCACCAGGTTCAGAAGAGATAGTGTCACTAGTTCAGCAGAGTCATATACCTATTGGTAAGGAAAAAAATATTTACCGTGACGTGATCTCTGGATATCACAACAGGATATGTACTGCTTATCTAGTGACACTGGTTCGTCTCTGACCAGAGGTGACTTGTACAAACGTGGCAATGAGACTTGCCCATAAAGGTACACCCGTGACATTTTTGGGGTTTTTGACACCTTTGCAGTAGCAGACAACAGTTGATGTCTCAGATAGAAGCAAAACCAAATCATGACTTGTCATTACTGTGCAAGACTCTGTGGTGGTTCTGTACCTGGTTAGCAAGCTCCCTGTATTTTATACCCCAAAGAAATTGATTAGCAAACTTTTCTCAAAAGAAATTACCAAAGAAGTGTAGAAAATCAAGGAGACAGCAGTAGCTGATTTTAATTTTTATTCAGGACCTTTCTAAGTCAACTAACATGTCTCTTGTTTTGATGTATGTCCTCATTTCTTTTCCTGTTTTTCCCTTAGAATTTTGCGTGACATCAAACATAAAATCTCAGACAGTGCCTTCCTGTGACAAACACCATTTTGGATACTGGTACAGCATGGGCCATCCTGCAGTACTTTGTGTAAGTGTTTTGATTTTTAAGCATGTATTTAGGCAAAGGGCCAAACTTGTGAAGTTGTAGAAGTCTTTCTCTGTTTATGGATCAGAGCTGACCTACAATTTCTGACCTTGTAGCAAAATAATTTGCTTTTAGGAAATCATAATGTTCTGTTTGAGAAATGCTTGTAATTAAAATGTGAATTGCTAGTATTTCTCTTGATTCTATTGTAAAGCGAGGCCTATTTTTCTGTAGGATAAGATGATCAGCTATACAAGCAATGAACTTCATAGCTGTTTGCACACTGACATGTTTCTCTTAAAACACATAGGTCCAGTGCTTGCATGTGCACCTGTGCTTACCTGGGTGTTCATTGTGTTGGGTGAGAGCTACTGCATTCTCTTGATAGCTCATTAAGGTCTTTAAGCACTGAAGGTGCCAAGTACTTGTGCTGCCATTGGCAGGGTTTTACTGTTATCCTGTTTGTTTAACCTCCATAATCCATATTATTGTCCAAGTGAGTGTGTGTATACACACACACACACACACATATATGGTTTGGGGTTTTTTTTATCATTGTGCTTATCTGGGGAAAGGGAAAAGAGGAATAAGGAGACCTGCACATACTGACATACCTTGAACATATGCAGCATTTGATAGCCATCTTTCTAGCAATTTTAGTAGGAAATCCTATTTTCTTGATAAATCGTGCCATCATTTCAAGAAGTTTTCTTATGTTTGAATAATTTATTCATTTTTAGTGAAAATAGGGCAAATAAAGAATGAAATAACTATGCACAGATGAAAGAACAGTGGAATAAACTGTGAGACAGCAAGATAAAACTGATTTGTATGTGTAGAAAAAAACTTTTTGATATAGAGGAACTAATTTAAATTTTTTTATTTCTTTCCTTTCAATTTAACTCCAGACTGATGATAAAGGCGTCTTTGCAACTGATCTATCGCAAGAATATGAGCTGGTTGCAAAAACATTTAATCTGACTCGATCACAGATGTGGGATCTTTCCTGTGAATCAATCAACTATATTTTTGCTTCAAATGCAGTAAAATCAAAGCTAAGGGAACAATGGTGTACGCTGAAGCCAGCTCTGTTTGATTAATCAAACTGTTGTCCTAAACAGCTCGGGTATTAGCTGAGTTAATAAGCTTTTTTTACTAAAGTCCCCAGCTTTTTTCAGACCTCAGGGTTTTAAACCCAGCCATAAACTGCCTGTGCAAAATGAAGACAACTGGAATGCATCCTGTGTTACTGGGGACTGAAGTAAATGTTCTTTTGTAGTTGGGAAGGGCTCTCAACCAGTGACTAAAACGCCAAATGTGTTGTCACCTTGTTTCTCTTGAGCTGATATGACATTTAAAAAAATATTTAGTTGAAATACGTCATCATAATATAAACATTTGAGAGCTGGAACAAAAGGAAGGCAGAGCGATTGGTGTTTAAAATATCTCTGTTGGCAGCATTCCGCCAAACAGTTTGAATGTGTGGTGTGCGTTTTTAGGTATGTATTGTTTTCAGGTTTTGAGCAGTTGATTGAATGTGAAGACAGAAACAAACTCAGGGAGAACAAAATATTTGTCCCAAGGAATTAAGTATTGTATGTGGTTTTATTGCTGTACACGTATGACTGAAGCTGCTGTGGATTGAGTAGCATGTGGGGGTTTCTTTGGTGCCCTGGGCACTGGTGGTGTGTAGGCAGGTAAGAATCTTATATGTCTTCAGTAACTGAGCTACTTGGCAAAGTGATCTCATTCTTAAAATGCTTTTTAGGATTGCTGTTTTTTTGTGTTAAAAAAAGCAATAAAAATAGCCTCAAGCTCCATGTTTTTGAAACCACCACTTGGAGGTGTGCATGTGTGTGTTTGAGCTCTACAGAAGAGAAGCAGGATTCTGTGGGGAGAGTCCCTGGAGCAGCCATGCTGCCTGCCAGCCTCTCCCCTGCTGCTCTGGCCGCCCCTGGCTCTCCCTGCCCTGGGCAGCCACAGGGTTCACTCTGCCCTCTCCAAACACCTGCCTGTGTGTTCTGGGAGTGAGAGCTCACAAAGTCTGTGAACATGCACATTCTGGAGTTTGTGTACTGGGAGTCAGGAGGTCACCTGGAGGATTCCATTTGTGTGCAGTAAAAGAACCAGGAATGTACGTGGGTGGCTGAAGAACAACACACGGAATTGGGATTTCTGTATGTAGGAGTCTAACTGTGTGTTACTGCAGTTATCTACATGGCAGAAATGTTACACGTAGGAAGTTGGACAGGATGTGGACTTTTGGAATGAAGAATCACCATCTGATGAGACCTTTGTCACTTCCCAAGCTGACCATTGCAATATGCAACCCTCTTACTGTCCCTGGGCTAGTTTTCCAGAGTTTAACTTTTGTAAGTAAAACTGCAGTTTCCTTTTTTGACTTCACATAGCATTATAGTTAATTTTAATTTAAGCACTTCTTGCTGAGCCTGCTTGTTAAATTCTGAGTTAGCAGTGACATAACCACTGTTTAGTTTATAATATTGTATAAAAATGACTCTGACACACAGAGTGGAGCATCACCACAGAATTAACCATCAGTCATGGGGCAGAGGACGTTTTTTCCCTGAATGCAATGGAAATTTTGAGTAACCGCTGCTAGAATTTCATGTGGTATAAGATGAGGTTTAAGTTATCTATTTATGTGTAGCTCAACTTATTTTTAAAGTAAACAAAATAGATCTAGAGTTAATATTTTTATTTCCATCTGATTATATGAGGGAACACTTACAGAGCAGTCTCCAGTCCTCAGAGTCTTTACTCATGTCACATGAAAATACACACTGGTCCTATTAAACAATACTGCTTTGGTGATGTATGTGAGAGTAACTGCTCACTGTGGCATTGATTTCTCAGTTCCTTCTGAGGCAAACACAGGAAGTCTTCAAAACCTCAGCTCCTTATGATGAGACTGGGAACATTCCATAGCTTTTCATAATACAACCACTAAACTGTAGGTACACACTGCTCCTCGGGGTCCTAGCTTGGCAAATAATGTACTTACATCAAAGATTTATATGCCTGCTTGAATATTTAGGCATTTCAAAATAATACATTAAAAAGAATGGATGAAGGTAAGAGCCCTGCATTAGCTAAGTGATTAATAAGCTGATTAAAAGGCTGGCACATCCCTCCTGTGAGGCCTAGAGAGCGGGCACTGGTTAGATTGGAGTGGAGAGGGCTCTAGGGAGGATCTCATCAAGGTTTTTAAATATCTGATGAGAAGAAGTAAAGAAGATGGAGCCAGGCACTTCTCAGTGATACCCAGTAACAGAAAAAGGGGCACAAACTGGTGCTGTGTGGGTGGTTGAACATGGGAACACATCACCCAGGCAGGCTGGGAAGTCCGTCCTTGCAGTTACTCAAACCTATCAGTGACTTGTAGCTTCAGCAAAGGAGGTGGACTGGGCAATCTCCAGAGATGCCTTCCAGCCTCATCTGTTCTGTGGAGAAAATATACAAATATACAAATGATAAAGTCTCTATATAAATACAAAAGCTTTTGAAATTAAATATTGACTTAACTGAGTCACTCAAGTGACAATTTTTCACCAGGCTTGGTCACCAGCAGTTGGCTGATTTGTGAAACTGATTTTAAAGAATAGTCTATTCACCCTTCATAGCCTTCCTTCTTTCACAGCCATTGTGGAATCCTTTGGTGCCATCAGGACCTTTAGGCAGCCGCAGTACCCCTACAGGGAGACCATCTGCATTTTGTAGTTTCCGAACCAACATGGGACTGCTGACGGGACTCTTCTCTTGTGTCAGAGTTTGGGCTTTTCTTCTCTGTACCCAGGGGCTCCCAGAAGGTGTGATGCTGCTGTCTGAGGAATAATCTGTGTATTTCCTTGGAATTTCAGGGCTAGTGCTTGGGTTAAGCTTGCTGTCTTCAGCCAACGGTGATTTTTTGGTTACTTTTCTTAGTGAAGATGGACTGTTCCAAGGACTTGATCTGGGTGACATATTAGGACTCAGATGGTTGTTTGGGTGGATGATGGGGCTCAAATTACTCTTGGTATTTGTTGCGGTACATTTGCGTCCTGACAGCGGTGACGTAGGATTGCTCTCTGGGTCAGAAGAGCTGTTTGCTGAAGATTCATCACCAACAAACTGAAGTTCCTCAACTCTCTTGTTAAGGGATCGAGTCTTCTTAAGGCTCTTGCTGGTATCTTCATCACGGTTCTTGTCTTTGGGAACTTTTTTCTTTGGTGGTTTCATGCCTATTAGGACAACTTTCATGCCGGTCTCTTTGTTTTCAGCACACATGGAATCATGAGCACGTACGGCAGCTTCTACTTCTTCAAATTCTATAATTGCACATTCCTGGGTTCCCAGTTGGGTGTACCGATTGCTGACCCTCCTGATATCAGGTGGGAGATCCCTGCCAGGCTTGAGAATACGAACTGATGAAATTACACCAAAAGTTACAAAGGCTTTGAGGAGATGCTCCATTATCCTTTCTTGTGTGCATCCATTTTCTTCTTTGTTAAGGGTCTGCAGCTCAGAAATCATGTGGATGTCATATACCAGTAGCATTCTGGTAGGGACATTTTCGCTTGGAAACACTGGAACTGGAGTATTTCTTCGAACCTTTTTGTTATCATCGTTGAGCTGCAGAGTGTTTGAGTACTTCAGTGCATAGGCTGTGGTTCTCCAGTCACGGGTAAGGTGTTTCACCTTTGGGACAGACACAGGTTAGGTGCCATAACTGAGCAAACCCAATTGAACTAATTGCAGAATTCTAAGGCAGATGCAGGCTTCAGTCTACAAACAGAACCCGGGATTTGAGTTTCATGTAGCAGACTTAGTGGGAAAGTAAACAGTTTTCCTGCTATAATAATGGGCATCAGTGAGCTCCTGTAAAGCTCATGTTCTGTTGAATCTAATGAAAACAGGAATTGGCACTAAAGCTCAAACTGGAAATCATTACTACATCTGAAAGCCTGCTCAAGTAGTGCTTGGTCATTCCACATCTAGGCCTGAACCATGATCAAAATGCATGTTCTAGGAAGGTTATTTTGTTAAACTTGCCAAACAAGAAGTTTTGTCAAGTTTAGAACTTCATTGTATTGAACTGATCTTTCCTCTCTCAAAAATCTGTCTAAAAAACACCCCAAACTTTTCCATTTTCATTAAATGTTTATAAAGAGTTTATCTGTTACTGGTATAATCTGTTTGAAGTGGTCTGAAGAAATTGAGAGTGCTGTAACTTCTAGACTGAATAACTCTGAAAAATGGTGAGATTTAGAAACTTGACACAAGTGTTTCTAATGTAATTCTAGAAATCGGTTACATACAGATTTACATAGGTCTTTCTAATGTAAGGGACAAAAAAGAAAAGAGAATAAAACTCACTTCAAATTTAAGGGACTTCAGTTACCCGATACTTTATATTGGTTCATTTTTGGTTCTCTGTACAATTGCAAAGGTCAGATTCACTGTCCCTTCTCAGAGACAGGAGCATAACTTCACCAGGATTACCCAGCTATTCATGAGTAGTTGCCATGGAAATTAATTTTATCTAATGTCCTCCTGTCTCCAAGAATGGTAATTTAAAAGCATGCATGCTTTTAAGCCAATGATTTCCCTAGTCCATCATCAACGAGTTCAGCAGTTGAAGTTCTGGATGAGTACAAACCTAACCATCATAGCAAAACCAGGAAGATAAAGAGAAAGACTGTAAAGTTGCCTGTATAAAAAGTTACTTTCATCTCTTCTACTGTTTTTAGATTCATCTGGCTTCCATGAGACACTTCAAGTCTTAAAAAGTTAGCTTACCTTCTTAAAAGAAGTGAGGAGTTTGACACTGACATAGCCCATCTTATTTCTTCTCACATGTTTCAGAAGGAAGGCATCTTTCTCAAGGTTCTCATCTGAGAAGTAATATTCAATCTGTGCTATTAACTTCTGGATCAGGTCCTTTTCTGGTGGTTTCCAGTTCTGGTCAGAGTCGTCATCATTTTCCCCACCACTGGAAAACAGTTAAATCATTTTATCAACAGATCTTCCTCTTCTATTAGTGGATTCAAATAGCCTTTCAAAATGAAAGGGTGTAACCATAATACTGGTTCCAACTGACTTTAGATGTGGGTGCTGGACAGGTATCACCCACCCTGCTGAGGCAGCAGGCTAGCTCAGAGGGTGAAGCTTTCCAGTCAGCATAAGGAGTCAAGTTCCTGAGTTCATTCCAAAAGCTGATCTCAGTGTAGGACAATGAGACATCTACACTAATGGCTTGAAAATGCTCTGCCAGCTCAAATTCTCCACCAAAACATGAAAAGAAGGTGCACTGGCACTTGGTACTATACAAAATTCCTCCAGTGACAATGTTTTATTTTTCAGTATGAAGCTATTAAACATAGGCTTGACATTTATGTGCTTCATGACTAGTGGCACATACCAGAGAATGAATATTCCAGCTTGATGCAGTCATGATTTCTTAAGCCTCTTCACTGCCTGAATGCAGGAGCTGGTATCCAGGGACTAAGAAGGACTGACAGGACTGTTGCACTTTTTACAGGTCACTTCCAGAGTGACAGAGTAACATAACTCGCAGTTAACCACAGGGGCTAAACCTGCCAGCTCATGTACCTCAGGAACCGGCCTATATGCACACATGCAGGTTCCTATGAAATCATTCTCATTTATTCTCTTCCCCTCCCATCATATTGTCAGGGTACCTGAGCAAAATGGAGCACTGTTGAGCATCCTGCTCCCCACAAAATACTGCAGCCACGGATTCGAGATAAATGTCTTGTCACGTGCAGTTACAGCAACATGTTTGTTGCTGAAATAGAAATTTCCATTTTCAGGTGGCTATAATGGACAGGTCTATCTTAAGCCAGAGTCATTTTTTCAAGCTGCTAGTGGTCTAGTTTTGTTGTGGGACCATTGTGAAAGTTTTTGTTAAAAAAATAAAATCACCCCCTAAGTCACTTAGACCTTGTAAATCGTATTAGTTTGGTCTCCCAGGTACCTCAGCAATGAAAAGAAGGAGCCATGCATTTCCATAAAATTGTCTTAAGTGGCTTTTGCAGAACTTTGAAATCCTTAGGAAAAGGGAGCAGGCATCACACTGGAGTCCTGTGAGGCCAATCTGGCAGAGAGGATACAGCCTGCTGAATCCCTGCCCTGGACAGTTCTGTCCAGGGGGGATGGAGGCAGTGACCACAGTGCTGCGACCGTGCTGCCGTCTGAAGAGCCTGTTTAGGTCAGTGGGCTCAGCACAGGGACTGTGCCCACAGCTGGGACAAGTTACAGCAGTTCTCTGGGACCTGACCTTTTGAAGCTTACAGTACATTTACTTATTATGGTTCTTCTGACGATAGGGCAACACATCAGATATATGTGGATACTCACACAATCCTAGAAGTCTCCCTGTTAAAACTCTCCCTAGCATTTAATAGGGTACAATTCAAAGGAATGACAAGAATGAGAGAGCAAGACAAAGAATTTATGTTATTTGGCAAAGCCAGAAGTGGAGGATAATAGATGAAGTTACGATTAGGATGGTAAAAAATATCTAATGCCCAGCTGTGGGTGCTGGTTTCAGAAGGAAGAAAAAAACAGTGGTGTTTATTTTTCATTCATGATATTATCTTACCCCACTACTTCATTTACTACCAATTCAGAATTATTCTGGGTGCAAGAAACTTGGAACATTTCAGCCTTTTTACATATCCACACTCTGCTAGAAAAAGCTTGCCTTCAATTTGGGGTGGGGCTTGCAGTTGTTCTAGAGGATTTATTAGCACAGGTATTTGCAGGTGTTTGCATGGAGACAAAAAGGGGAGTCATTCTTTGGAAAACAACAAAAATTAATTGCATGTTTGCAGAGATCAGCACTATCGCTACCTGCAGCATTAACACACTGAATCAGGGCAAAACAGGCCTCATTTCACTGCTCAAATATTGGTCACAGTTTGACCTATACACTATTTCTATGTTTGGCAGACAAGTTAGCTTTTACAAAATCTCATGGGCTCTTACAACAGCCCTCACTAAATGCTATATGGAAATAGTACCTACAGTAAATGCAGAAATTTGTAATTAGCTGCATATTAATTCATGATAATGATCAACTGGTAGTACCTCTAGGGCATGAATTGTATTAAAAAAGTAGTTGATAAATAATTTCGGTTAACACTGACAAGGAACCAAACCCTAGTAGTTATTCATAACTTTATTTTTTTATTCAGAGCTTTGTGATGATATGCTTGTAAAACAGAATGAAAACCAATCTTTTAACATGGTGACTCATCTGTCCATTAGTCACACAAGAAACGAAACATATCTACAGAGAGAGCATATTTGGAATTTTAGATATCAAGACTCACAATATATTAAATTGTTGGGATAGCATCTAACCTTCTGAAAAATTTTAGCTGAGTCTCCAAATGAATAAAGTATTGTATTAATAAGCACTACATGGCAATCTAATTTATAAGTTCCAAGAGTGCAATCATTCAAGGGCAGTCCAAGTTTGTCAACAAAAACATGAATACGGTACTGGATGCCTACTGATGGCAAATTGTCTGCAACCTTCAGCTGGAGAGTGAGATGGCTCATTCCCAGCAGTTTTAGATCATCCCTAATAATTTTCCAAATGTTTGTAAATAATTTCTTATCAGATGCTGCATTCCCAAAAAGTAAATCCTTAGGTAAGGTTATATGTAAATGGCAAAAGCATGTGTAAACTCCATTCACCTACTTTTGATGCAGAGCCTTTAGAGTTCCCTCCACGGCAAAACCTCTGGCCTTTCCTGGATCAGGAAGAGGCCATTTACAAAAAGGCAACTTCCACAAGAACTGAATATACATCAACACTGTCAGCAAACATTTCTGAAGATAGCACATACTGCAGAGGATTAAATAAGTGACATTTAAGAGTAGCTATTTTCTTTCAAAGCTTGAAAAAATAACCACTCTTTTTCTCTAGTCTACGCCAGGGCTAGAAGCTCTTCACAAGTAATACTATGATAGATAACAAATGTAAATAATACCCTGAATTTAAAAAATCAGTAATTGGAATGCAATACTGTAGACTGCTGTTCATATTTATAAAACTACAACAGTCACATATGATTGTGAAATAACTAAGCTGACTCAGTTTAAACACCTTAACTGCGCCTAACTATGCTCAACTCCTGTTTCTGTAGTCCATAGTTGACAATTTTGGTAGCTGGAGAAAATTTCCCACTCCCCTACTACCCCTCTGTAATTTAAAATGATACACTGTAGTTCATTCTGAGTCAGTGCTAGGTATGAAGTTAGAGAATCAATTAGAAACAGTAAATGTTCAAAGAGAATACTGGATTTCTTGCTACTGTACCTAAATCTTTATGTGACAATTTATGCCTCCATCTGCAGCTTCAGTACAAACCACAGGATGCACTACAACTAGTAGAGCTTTGTGTCTCTGCAGTTTTCTGGCACAAAAATCCTGGATGTTCCTTTTACAAGTAAGAGATTCTGATAGGCATCAAAACTATTTCAGGCCACCAAGCCAACATTCCTACAACATATTGCTGAATGCAGACAACACTATTTGTGTTATCAAACAGTAAAATGTAGAGTATAAAGTGGTAGTTTCTTCTGCATTTCAGCTGGTCTTGGTTTCATGTCTAGTCAGCTTCTTTCCAAGCTTATAGAACGAGTCTGCTTGTCCATGTCTCAGATAATTAAGCGGATATCCACGGGTCTACGCACTAAAAACTAAACGGACAAAAAGAGGAAAAAACCCAAACCACCAAACCCTTAAACAAAGCTCCCAAACACAGCTACAACTAACCCCCAAACTCCTTCTGTAAAAGGCAGTGAATTGGAAATATCGGGGGCATCACAGCCCGGCGCTTCTCTCTGTGGGGGACCCCGGCCCGGGGCCCCGGCAGTCCCGTCGGGGGCGGGTGGGGCGCAGCCCGGGCGGAGCTATCGGTGCGGCGGGCAGCTCCCTCCCGGCCGCCGGGTGTCCCCGCTGGAGGGTTTCCAGCGTCTCCCACCCGCCCCTCGGCGTTGCATCAGCCGGGCCCGCTCCGTTCCGGGGGTGTCCGCGGCGGCCCCGCTGCTCGCTCCGCACAGCCCCGCCCGCACAGCGTCCCCGCCGCCGGACCCCCTGCCCGGGGGGCTCACCTGGAGCGCCCGCACCGCCCCGAGTCCTCCTCGCTGCAGCTGGGGCACGGCGCTCCGCCGCCCTCCTCCTCCTCCTCGTCCTCCTCGTCCTCCTCGGCGGCCGCCTGGACAGCCACTCGGATCTGCACGGGGCCGCTCCCAGCCGGCAGGTCCGGCCCGGGGGGCGCGGCCCTGGTCTCGGCCGGCTGCGGCTGGGCCATGGCTCTCCCCGGCCGAGCTCAGCGCACCGCAACACCAGCGATGTCCCCGGGTTGCGACAGGCGCCCGGCCGCCTCCCCTCCTGTGCCCCCCTGTCCCCTCCCGCTGGGGCGGCGCTCCCAGCTCCACTCCCCCGGCGCGCCCGCACGGCAGCGGGAGGGTCCGACCCTCCTCCAGCCATGCCGCCCCCGGGCCAGCCGGGCTGCTGAAGAGTCCTTCTCCTTGACGGCTGAATAGGGACTGCTTTTGCTTCATCGGAAACAACAGGCTCCTCACCGGAAAGCAGCGTCTCAGCTTCTCTTCTCCTGGTACAGCCTTGGGGCTGCGCCGCTGCTGCCTGACCAGAGCGTTGCGTCTTATGAAAGTCAGGAAGGTTTCGCAGGGGTAAGTGTGGTTTAAATGCCGAGGGTGAGATTTGGAAATAAGATACACGAGTGAATAAGGACACAATTGAATACATGTTGTTTTTGTAGAGGAATCTCCTCTATAGTTCTGCATGGCACTTACACAGAATAAAGACATTTCCCCTTAAGAACTAATTTAAATAGAGGCCCTTTTCCTGGAACACTTAGGCAGTGATTATTTTGAATTTAAGATTATTGCACTATATTTCAGTGGACTGTTTCAACTCCTAAAGTGAAATTTACATTCATGTGCTAATTATTACAATCAAAAGCTTTTCAATCTACCGCATAAATATTCATTCTTCACTCAAGGAAGATCTTTTTTTTTTCAATACTGTCCTTGCCCAATCTGCTAAATGATCTTTAAGTCACAACTTCATTTGTGGCATCCTTGTTTTTGTCTGTATTGCTTCAATATTTTCTTCTCAAAAATTTGGAAGGACAAAAAATGAGACTGCACTCAGGGCCAGTTCTTCTCATCACTGTGGCCAACAGTCCTCATGAGTCAGATTTGCTGGCAGGGACGCATTCTGAGACTGCCCTGCCTCAGGCTTTGGCTGATTTTTAAATGTGCCTTAAGCAATAAAATATTTTGTTTATGAAATATGCTTACAAGCATCACTAACCAAATCTCTAGTTCTCTGCTAATGAAACATTTGGTAATATGTCTTGGGTAGGGTATCACTTTGCTATTTATTTCAGTGGACACAGAAATACAAACACAAATTACACATTCTAGGAGAAAATACAGACAGGGACTGTGGGTCTGGTTTTGTATGAGTTCATGGAAGTTGTTCGCCTCCCTGGGTAGGAGCAAGGACAGGAGTATGAACAAAGAACTGTTTTGTGCTACAGCTAACCCAAATGATGTTTGAGACCTTTCAGTTTATCTGATGTATCCTTCTGTCAAGGTTAAGGGAACTTGATTTTATAGAAAAGGACACTAGATCCATTTACTTTTTCTACCAGTGAAAAATTTTCACAGCACAGAACTGGCCTTTGGCCAGATGAAGATTGATGTCATTTCAAACACTGTGTTGATTAGATCTGCACTGAAATTACCAGACTAATGTTTTTTGCATTTGTTTGGTTTGTTTTATTTTCCTTTTAATATAACAATGCTCAATAATGCTTAACTTCCAGTAGAGATAAAGCAGTATTTGTAACCATGGCAGAACTTAAAACTAAATGAATTAATGTAGACAAGTCCGTTAGAGGGAAACCCATGGCTCATTGGTACCCAGTAAACATCATAAACCTGTGAACCTCAACTGCACAACCAAAATCTGCACAGATTTCTTATGGTGCATTTATTGCTGGTACAGCATTGTCTACATACCCTGAAAAAAAAAAACCAAAAAACAACAAACCAAACAACCAAAAAACCACATATTTTGCATTGATCACAAATTATGCTGTAATTACATTATTCTTCTTTCAGCCTTTCAGCAGACGGAAACTAAAATGGCAGTACAAAAAGCTAAACCTGGAATATTTATTTGTTTGTGTGGCCAGGCATTGGAATAGATTGCCCAGGGAGGTGTTTAAGAGGCATCTGGATCTGTGCTGGGTCATGTGGCTTGTGTTTTAGGGGTTACAGTGGCAGCGCTGGGTAGACATTCGGATTTGATGATCTTAAAGGTCTCTTCCAGCCTTGATGATTCCATGATTCTGACTGGGGAAGACACCATGAGGCGATTCACAGCCCTTCCATACACTGACAGCCACGTTTTCTTCTCTTAACTAGTAATTTCTTGATGTGTGCATTTAAGAGCATCCACTATGCTTCAGTGGAGCTCATGAGCTCCAGGAGCTGCTGAGGGATCAACATCAGGAGCTGGCACAGGTTGAGGCTCTGCCCTCAGTGATTGTCTTATTTTGTGACCAGTCTGTGCCCACAGAAGGCAACTTCCCGAGGCACGTCAGGAACTGTCCAGCTTCTTGCCCTGACACGGTTTTTCACACACAGCCACCAGCATGTAGAATTCAGAAAAATACAATAGTAACAGTGTCTTTTTACCATGGGGCGGCGGGGTGGGGGTGACACCGGGTACAGCGGGACAACCAACCATCCATCCATCCGTCCCCTCACGGTTTCCCGCCCCCTCACGGTTTCCCGCCCCTCGGTGCCGGCCCAGCCGGCGGGCGGGGCGGAAGCCGCGGTCGCCGCGGTAACGGCGGAGCCATTTCCGAAAGGGCGGTGGCGGCGCGGGGCCGTGCGGGGCTGCGGGGTTGGTTGGGGCCGCGGGGTTCCGAGCGGCCGCTCGAGGCTGAGGAGCTCTGAGGGGCCGCGGGACTGCGCGGAGTGGAGAAGCTGCGGGGAGCTGCGGTTTCGTGCGGAGCCGTGCGGAGCCGTGCGGGGCCGAGGGGCAGCGGGCCATGGTGCCCAGCAAGGGCCGCACCGGCCGGGGCCCGCGGGCCGCGCCCGCAGCGGTAGGTGCTGCCGGGGCCGGGGATGCCGGGCGGGTGGCAGCTCCCCCGACATCATTTGTGCTGTGCTGGGTGGTGCATGGATGAGCCGTTTGGCTCAGTGTTCCTGTGAGACGTTTCTGTTTTGTCACATAAATCCAGCTAAAAGACCAGCATGTTTTGCCTTTTGAAAATACAAGGCACTTTTAAATGTAAACGCTTGTTTTCTATATAATGAGAGTTGTATCCCCATGGAAGTCATGCTTCCAGAGTATTTTTAGAACTAAAACCAGTGTGATTTTTTTTTAAACTAAGATTTAATGTTACTTAGAGCTGTGATGTATTCTTCATAATGTTTTGCGAAATAGTTCCTTTCTTGGCAGATTTTGCTGTTGAAAATAACGATTGTTTAAAAAGCAATTGTATTGATACACAATACCAATACTGCAATCAACTATTGTGTTGACATTTTTGAGAAATGTAGAATTCAATTTCACTTTCTTTCAACTTGCAGGTTAATAATTGTGGTCTCCAGCTGGTCATCCAGACCTCATCAATACCAGAAAAAACCAAACCAGTAATTATTATATTTTCTTGGATAGTTGTATTAATGTAGTGGTATGACACAGACAAACTGGTAGGCTTTCAAATAGGAATTACCTTTTCAGTACTAATCTGTTGACTTATGTATCTGGTAGTATTTTGTTAATTTATTTCATCCTATTAAAGACATATAAAATAAAACCGGGGGTTTTGTACTATAGCCTGCCATAAGCTTAACATATATATATATATATGATTTCTTGTTCTTCCATCTGTGTCTCTTTTTCTCCTGTAACTGCAGTATTCCTCACAGGGTGGGGTTTGTTTTTTGTTTATTTAGTCACCTGTATATGAATATGCTGGTAACTTCCATATTTTCCCTTTGGTTTCCAACGGTGAAGCTTTTTAGTTGTAGTGTCTTAAAAGAATGAATATACCTTTTATTGGAGAAATTATGTCTTCTCTTTTTTCCAAAGCATTTGTAGAAATTCCTGCTGTTATTACTGAGGTTGTGTTTGTCTGTCTTTTGCCTTTGGAAACTTTAACATTTGTCTATAATATTGTGTTACAGTTTGAATTCAGAATAAATAAAGAACAGTCATCTTTCCACAACAGACTTCTGCAGCATGATCTGGAAAAAAACTACTCAGGAAGACAAGGTAACTTTTGATAGGGTTTGGTTTGTTCATCTTTTGTATCTCTTTTATTATTTCAAAAGTAAGGACAGATTGTATCATAATTAGAAAATGTAAGAGTGACAGTGTTTCCTACTTGACTACTGTAATTCAATGTAATTACTATTGCATCATGTCCTGAACCCGTTATCCTTCAACTGCTTGGCTTTTCTCATCCTTTTTTTTCCCTCCTCGTGGGAGAGCATTTTTTTCTTCTGCCTACAAAGCCACAACCTGTCAAGAGCCCTACTGTGCATTTTGTTCATATCCACACAGTTCTCTAATGTAACATTTTATTGGATGTTTAACATTTTAATGTATTTAGGCAAAATTTGTTTCTAATTTAGAACTGTGATATTAAGAGATAGCTTTTTCTATTGGGCTTGTGTGCTCTTGACTTTGCAAAGCAAGGTATTGGTGATACCACTGCTAACTGTGGTGAGGACTGGAAGAGACTTGAAACAACATTTCTTGCCATGTTGCTGCTGGTTGCCTGTGATTGGTGTGAGTAGAAGATCAATTTAGTTATCATGGCAACTCTTTATTCATTCTGGTAAAAAATGGAGGCCAGCAGCCATTCAGAACAGGTTGATTTTTAGGGATATTATACCACTGACGGAGTAAGGCTAAGTCTGCAGTTTGGTTTTGTTCCCTGTGCAGGAGACCAAAGAGTATTAAGTCCTTTGGTGCATAATAAGCAGCTCTATCTCCCAGTACCATCCAGTCTGACAGAATTTTCTGATTTGGGGTTGAAGCAGAGTACAGGTTCTTTATCAGGACTTGGTGAGACTTCTATTCACACACCTACCAAATCCAGGCCCCAACAAAGTACCCACATTTTTAGTTCACATGCTTCAGGTAACAGTGGAAACTTCTCATTAGTCTCTCTCTATTTTACTGAGTGCCTTATCAAAGGTGTTTTCTCGTGCTTCCTTTGGGTGTTAAGAGAAGTCAGTTGACCATTGTCAGGAAACCACTAGAAATGTTTTTCAAAAATATAATACAGACATTTAAACAGAGGCTTTTTATAAATCTTTCTTTAATGAAAGAGCAGCAATAGGGATCATTTACATATGTCTTTAGGAGGATGACAGTAGAAAAAAACCGTCCCTTTACTGCCATCCTGTCGTGTTTAGACTGATTTTTTGGTTTCTGGTCTTAATGTTTATTGGCTTTAAAACCTGAGACACAACTAAAGTAAGACTTTTGCCACAGTGTTGATTTATTTTAATTTTTTTGTCCTTTTTTTTTAACAGTTTTGATTTTGAAGGACACAGAAAGTGTTGTTAGAATAACTAGTGATAAAACATTCAAGGGTAGCACTGAAAAGGTTCTAAATTGACTGACAAATTGTTTTACTTAAATAGATACTTAAGGGTGTATTTCAGACAATAATGAACTCGCTATAGTAGCAAAACAGTTGTCTTGTTGATTAGATTTGATGCTTTTACTGGTAACATATTTGATTTATTTGAAGGAAAAGGGAAAAAAAGGGCAAGCACATAGAAGTCAAGCTTATATTTTGTGGTAGTGTGCATGCACACTGTTGATCTATTTTGACCAGTATTTTTCAGTGGATCATATTCCAAATAAGCCAAAGCTCACCGAACACATTTGTTGATTAATTTTGCATGTATTTTTAGACATCCTCCCTTTTTTCCTCTTATATTAATGAAATGCATAAGGATGAGTAGCTTTATAAATATGTTTTAAAGGGCTGCCTGTTTCTTGATAGTGGAGTGAACCATAATACCAATGATCACTAGGTATTGCATGCACTTGCCTTTGAAAGACTGCATTTGTTTGTGGCTCAGTGGCACTGTTTCAATACTTTGGTGCTTTAGTTTCTAGTTCTATCAACATCTATTTGTTCTGTGTCCTTAAATTGATCTTAAGTTGGGTAATAGCGTCTTTAAGTTCAGATACTGAAATTGAGAAACAAGTTTACAATCTTATGTTAAAACATCATTGGGTAATTCTAATCAAAATAAAGAAATTTACAAAATATCTGCTTATAACAAATTGTTGAAAAAAATCTCAAAGTAAAGAAATGGATGTACTTTGGAAAGAGGATGTAGAGGAATATAGTCGTAAACAAATAATATCAGGAAAGAAAATTGATAAATCATAGTACTGAATGGAGGCAAAAAGCACTTTCATACTTTACTTTTTATTAGAAAGAAAATTTTGCTTTTATCACCTGTAGTTCAGGAAATGCGTCTACAGAGCAGTAGTTAATATATTCTCTGTATGATTTTCCAATAGAGAACACAAATTTTGGGAGCAGTTCATCAATAACATTTCCTGTATTGCAACGTACTGCTGAAGAAAAAATACTGAACTCTGATAGACTTACCCTGGAAAGGTGAGAGGGTGAAGGAGCACACATGCCAGAGCCTGAGACCCCTGGTCTAAAGTGACCAGAGCCCCACTAATGGCTGCAGTGAGTGGTGGGCTTGGGTTGTTGGGTTTTGTCTGTGTGTGTGTGTGTTTTTGAGAGAAGAACTGTGTCCCATGGAGAAATTCTGTGTGAGTGTCCTTGTGATGAACATATCTGTACAGCAGCCATCTAAGGCAGGCAGATTTCTGATCTGAACAGACTGTTCATGTGATAGTTGAAGAAAACAAATTGTGAGGCCTCATCTGTTCGAGTTTTAGTGTGGTCACAACACAAAACTTCCATGTAGTTTCCATGTAACAATCTGTGAGAGGAGAGGTGTTCAGAAAATTTAGGAAATATTTCTGCTATGTTCTTATGCTAATTTTTTTAATAGGTAGGAATTACTACTTCATCTACAGAATTTAATTAGCAAACCTAAGTAATGTTACCTTAACCAAGATAATATACTTTTCTCTGTTCAGTCAGAGTGGGTGAGCAGAAGGTGGATTACTGATTTGTTACTTACTTGTGTGTTCTGTTTTTTCTTTTTTTTTCCAGGCAAAAATTGACAGTGTGCCCAATTATTGATGGGGAAGATCACCTTCGTCTTTTGAATTTCCAGCATAACTTTATAACCCGCATCCAAAATATTTCTAATCTTCACCATCTTGTTTTCTTAGATTTATATGATAACCAGATTGAAGAAATAAGTGGGGTTTCAACTTTGAGATCCCTGAGAGTCCTTCTGTTGGGAAAGAACAGGTAAAAATAATAAAACTAACTAAGGCACTCTACTTCCTATGGTGTAACAACTGTGGTTTCCCATTGTTTCTGTTACTTACAATTTTCAGTTTGTGATGTTGCTGTCATACCAGTGAGACCAGCCCTAAGAGTAGCTAAGTGTCAGGGGTCCCACTGAGGAAGCACACAGATTTTGTGTGTCATGTTCTTCAAAATTTCCTTTCTTAGTAAATTTAACAGTTCCAAAGTACTTCACATGTTTCCATCTAATCTTCTATTCTGATTGATTATTAAATATGTCTTCTTAGATTTGTGTGGCAGGTGGAATGTCTTTTCACATCAAACGTAGTATTCATTGATTATTTATAACGTATAAAAAGTATTTCTGCCTGATACATTCAGCTGGGAAAAATACCAGACAGATGAGTCATGGATTTTATTGCTTATTTATTGCTTCTAGTCCTGTAGCCTTTAATTTTAATTATATATTAATACATATATCTGTGGAATTGCTCACACATCTAAGGGTTGTGCTCTGACTTCGTTAATTTTCCTTATTTTCTTATATTGAGTAAAGCGAGCACTGGTGACCAGATTTCAGTTGTGCAGATTATAAAGAATGTACCTCCTGATTCAGCCTGTACTCAAAACTGGCAAGTTTCAGTAGTGTAGTGTGTTACTAGAGCTAAGAGCTTTTGTATTAAAAAACTCACGTGTAGAAATCAGTTTTGTTTATAATAAAATACTGGGGCATGGGAACTACAGTTTTAAAGTTTTTGAAGAATTATTTTCCTTATCATAACCACGCTGAGTGCAGTTTACGTTAGAAATATGGTGTATAGAAGAAGTATGCACTTAGATGTATGGTGTTGAGGTTGTTAGGACTTGGCCTACTCGTTGAGTGAGCAGTTACATGACACACAGAGTTGTTAGCAACTTGTTTTCAGCTTGATCTGTGTGTGATCTTTGATTACTCTCAAAGCAAATGCTTAATACGTGTGTTTAATGTCATCAGCCAGTAGATGATGCTGTTGGATGTATAATAGCCTGGGTCTGGAATCTGACAAAATATGACAGGACAGAGAAGTTTCGAGACAGTGAAGTTGTTGACTTTGTTTTCTAGGGGAGCAAGTATTCCATTATTTTCTTCTTTCTAGAAGAGCCACATAAATACTGCTGCTATTGAATTATTGACAGTCGGAAAAGAAGGTGGTAGTCTTAAAGGCATACTCATTTATCTATCCTTTTTTTTTTCATGGTTCAAAATTTTGTTATTTTTCTGTTACTCTTGGTAGTCAGGAAAAAAGGCTAAATTTTGTACTGGCTGGAAAATGAAAGATACTTTTAATCTAATATTAGAAGTGATTTGTCATAATTGATATCTTGCAGAATAAAGAAGATCTCAAACCTGGAGAACCTAAAAAACCTTGATGTTTTAGATCTTCATGGAAATCAGGTACAGTACAGTAACTTGATTGCTTACATTTCTTGTGTAGACATCGTGTGTTTGCTGTGTCTTTTACCAAAGTATTGTTTCATTAAGGGAACTGGTGGCAAGTTTTGCAACTCTTGAGGTCACAGAAATCAGTAAATTGATAAAAGGTGTCATAATGTTTATTTTGAATCTTTGTACCAGTCTCTTGTACTTTCAGTGTTGTACTTCAGGAAAGTTACAGCGATTAGAATGCTGAGTCAGCTGAGTATAATGGCACTCACACCTACACAGTAGTAACCTACCACAAGCAGTTGTGGTGTAGTTAAAGTAATACAGTCTTAGAACTGCTATAAAATTTTTAGGTATAGTTGATTGCTGTTTCTACTGTTGGTGGTCTGACAAAACCAGATTCCCTGCATGTATGTAAAAGAGAAGAAAAAGACAAGTTAGCAGTGTAGGGACTTGTTGTTATAAGTGATGCAATAAGTTTGTGGCTGCTTTGAATACCGTTAGTCAAACAATGTGCACATTGTACAGTGGCAGAGGACCAGATGATGGCATTGCCCTTAGAGTCTTGGCCATCTCCAAACTTATTCACTCACAAATGTTTGCGTAGTTATAATCCTTTTTGTATTGCTGTTGGAAATTTGGTGGGGGGTTATGTTTTTGATAAAAATACTTGCAGACTAAAGATGCACCTGTGGCAGTCAGCTCACTTGCACAGCACAAATGAAGGAATCACTGATGGAAATGAAACACACCTTGCACAATTCTTACAAGTGATTGTGATGTAGATCTGACTTTTTTTGTCTTCAAGTCTCTGTATAACTCTCTTTACATTAACTGCCACTTTACTAGGCGTTTTGGGCGTAGGACCCGACTGGTTGTTGCTAGATCACCTTCATAATGATAGGCTTACTTTGATCCAGAGAACATAACAAATTACTCTATGTCAGGAACTAACATTAGTTATTGGAGTTTAGTAAGTTATTTTGGTTTTCAAAATGTTTTCATCATAAATGTATGTGTGAAGGGCACAAATGTTAGGAAATTGAGTTAATTATTTCCTTTTTTGGTAGGTTTAGTGTATTTTTCATGTAAAGACCAAATAAAGACCATGAAATTATCTTCCATAAATAATCTTTCTTTTCCTTTCTAGTTCAAAGATAAGCAAGTTTTCCTGTTTTTTTTTTTTTCCTGTCTTTGAGGAATTCAAAATTTAAAACACCCATCTGCCATCCATAGTATTAGCTATTTTTGAAGGCTTAATTAAGAAATGAAGAAGGGAAGAAATGCTGTGTTTGGGATACACCTTCTTAGTGGACTAGTCCCTTGTTTTGAAGGCTGGGTTTTGTTGTTGTTTTTTTGCTTATATAACGCTGAATAAGGGAGCTCCTTTAACTATTTAAATTTGTGGGATTTTTACTTTTGGCAGTCTTCTAGTCTATTTTAAAAGGTATTTCTTCTACATTGTACATTTCTGAAGAACAGATTTCAACAGCAGAGTTGGCTCTGAGAACTTGAAAATGTTTTTCCATGTTCAAGAATGTAGCAATTTAAACAACAGATCAGTGGAATTGGAGCCAGACTTATCTCAGCAGTGTTCAGCAAAAGGACAATTGAGCTTTGTTCATTGTGTACTGTATCTCTTATATGTTACAGTATCTCTTCTATGTCTTGTATGTTACCCCGATGAACACCGAAAAATTAAATCCTGTGTACAAGTTACAGACAAAGCATAGGAAATACACTAGACTAACTATTACTAACACGGTAATATAGACACGTAGTATTGCATCATTCAGGGATGCTACACATGAATTTTATTCTAGAAGCTTTAAATATAAAACTTCATTGGAGTAATTTCCTGTGTTCCTCTTATTTCTGTGAATAATTTTTTTTTTCCTAGAAGTTCAGGACGTAAGTAAAATTGTACAACCTGATTTTTTCTTCATGCATGAACTTCTTTTCATTCATCTTGGAATTTTTTTTAAAGATGCAACTGTAATTTGTGCAATTTAATTATTGATGGGTGATTATTTGGTGCATAACAACCTTTTTCTGAATTCTGTTTTGTAGTGAGATATTCAAAGATATAAGCAAATGAGAAAATAAATAGTATTTTTGTTCAGTGTTTACAAGTAGACTTTGACTTGTGTACTAATTTCTTTTTGATATTACCATTGTATTACTTGAAACATCCAAAAAGAAGTGATAACAGCTTGTATTATTTCTTACCTAATAGTCCATATGAAAAGCTGCTGTACCTTCATGTGTGCATGCATAATTGATACAGGCAATTCAGTAGAGCTAATCTTAAAGCTTAGCAAAGTGGTAAAGAGTATCTCTATGTGTTGCTGATGATATCATTATCTTTGCAATAGCAGTGAAATACCAGGATTAATATTCTAGACTGTGGCATTCTAGCCTGCAATTCTAGCTGGGCAAACATCAGCAGAGGTCTGTGCTCTTCATGCCAACTGTCTGCTCTTGGGGCTGCTTTTACAAGTCTCTCTGTCTAAATATGTTCTTCTAAATAGTGGTATTTTCTGTTCCTCTACTGTTATATTTTTGTATAAAATACACATAAATGGATAGTTTAATTAGCAGTCGAATCAAAAGTAGGTTTAAGATGTTATTTAATTTTGGTCTTGCTATCTACTTTTGTATGCTTTTTAATTGAGAAATTGCTGAAATATTTCTTATAGCAGCATATTCCAGTCACAGACTTACATGTACTCATATATGTATATATATGTGGAAATTACCAACAAAATGGGAGGTTCTCAAACTGTTAAATAATGGCTGCCTTACCTCTTTTCGTGTTCCAGGAGCTGCTAGACACTTTCTGCAAACTGGCACGGCCAGACTTGCACTGGTGTAAAGCAGCAGAGGAAGTTCTATGTCTGTGGGGAGGTGTGTGACACCAGGTACTGTTTCACTGGTCTGCCCTTGGCACTGCTGGCCTCCCAGAGAAGGAATGGTGTGCCTGGGCACTGGGTGCTAGAGGGGGCTGTCGGTGGTACAGCAGGTGCTAATTCTAACTGACAGGGAATTATACATGTTGGTAGCTCTTTGCACTGCCCCACCTTGTGGCTGCTGGAGTATTTTCCACAGGAGAACCTGCTGTCTTCTTGCTGCCACCCAGCCTGGGTTTCACTAAGAGTACCGTAGGCATGTCCCTTGTGCTCTGGCTGTCCTCCTTCTCCCTGTGTGCAAGTCATGCATAAATGTCTGCATAGGTGCTGGAGGACAGATCGCACACTGCCATGAGAAAGAATTATCTGGTTAGAGAGCTTTGTGTGAATCACTGGGAAATATTAACAGCAGGAAATGAACCCATACTGCATCACCAGAGCAAAAATGCCTCTGTAAAATACAATGGTATTTCTAGAAATAAAAACTAAAATTAAGGATCATTAGTTATTATTGCTCTTTTTATGTCTTTTTTTTTCTTTGTCATTATCACCTGAGCCTTTAAAATAGGGTATTAGGTATAAAAACAAGCATCTGACAGCTGCCTGTTTACTGTAGTTCAGACTTTGCTGGATCCCTCAATTTTCTAATCCCAGGAAGATAATCGAGTATCTTTGCAGACAAATTAAGGCTCAACCATGTACAAAATTCCCGTATTTTGGCATACCACGATACCATCAGTGTTGGCTTGGTTTTATGTGTCTTCGAGGTTGCTGCTACAGAGCAGTACAGCTGAAGTAACCTGATTTCTGATGGGATAGAAGGAAATGTTGACTGAGTTTTACTGCAGGATGGCAAGAAAGATGTGGGTGAATACTTGTTCTGGATCTCTAGCAGACTGTAGCTTGTTTTCAGTAATTTGAAATGAGTATCGTGTTTTAGAGAAACACAGGCACACTATTGTATGAAGTTGATAGTTCATGTATACTTTAAAAAAAAGTGTGTGCGACATGTATGTATACATATTTTATATCCATATAAAACAGAGTGTGCATGTTTGTCATATCTCTGACAGATTGCTAAAATAGAAAACATCGGTCATTTAAGTGAACTGAGAGTGTTAAACCTTGCCAGAAACCTCCTAACTGTTGTAGAAAACCTGAATGGACTGGATTCACTCACAGAGCTCAACCTCCGTCATAATCAAGTCTCTGCTATAGTAAGGAGCAAAACTCTTGTCCTTCTCTTTTTCCTTTTTCATTTCTTTGTTTTTGACAAGATGCACTATAACTGTAGCTTGTTTAAACCACATCAGCATTTCAGATTTGTGAGATTTTGTGTTTCCCCATACTGTGTTACCTATGTTGTTCTGCTGCAATATTTAATTCTACAACATAAAGGTGAAATGAAAGCATTCACTTTTGGTGTTATTTTCTTTAAATGTGATCAGGGAGACTGGACTTAGATGACCTTTAAAGGTCCCTTCCAACCCAAACTATGCTGTGATTCTATGATGATTTGTAGTGTTTCAAATCTTGAAAGCTCATGATTTCCTCAGTTCCTTGGGGAGGAGGGGAAGAGATTCTGAAAAGCTTTGTGGTTCTAGCATGCAAATTTAGATACTCTTCTTCCATACAAGTTCGTGTTCTAGGAACATATCCTCTCAGTTTCTGGAGGTTAGCAAAGCTATCATGATGCCTTTTCCTGGTCTTAAAATCAAGAATCAAACACGGTTAGAAGGGAAAAAGGGGTTTTACTTCAGTATTTATTTTAAGGACCCTTAGGTGCACCACGTCCAGGTGGAATGCACCGAAATGCACACCACAATGCACACACACGCTAGATCGGGTATAACATTATAGGTCTTACTTAATTTGCATGTGTATCAAAGATTTCCTAATGAGAGGCTCGAGTGAGCCCCCCTCCCCAAGGAACCTTCCCCCAGATGGTTCTATCTTAGTTTACAAAATGTGTTCTGGAGAGCACCTTGGTGTCTGGGGCTTCCTGATCCCCTAACTATGAGGCTTCTAAGATGTTTAGTGTCCTAGTTTAACAAAATAAGTCTAAGAATGTAGGCTAAAAAACACTAAGAATACAAGAAGCTATAAAAAGGTATATAAAAGGGGTATAAAAGAAAAGGCAAAAAGTCATCATGGCATCATTAGACCGTCTTAAATTTCAACTTAAGAATGTTGCTGGGGCAAATGCAGAGAAAACAGGTATTGATCATAAGATTAGAGTTTTCCAATGGAAGCTTTAGCCTAGCATTTTAAGTCTTTGTATTCTAAAAATTAAGCTTTTCACTTTGCAGTTTGAGTTGCAGTTCAGGTATGGCAAGTGGATTATTCGAACGAGAACTTTTTAAAGTAAAACAGATTTTACTTAGATATCTACCTTTTTCTGGCCTGCATAATTCTTTCAGTTCTTGGTCTCCTGTTGCTGCTGAGCTTTTCTTTTCTTCAATTTCTGCTATTTGCCAAATAGGAATTGTTTTTACACCTCAAAAATAAGAAATTTCTGCTCATTGCTGATTCTGTCACTGTACCTTCCCCTGTGTCAGTGATGTTACCTAGAATTCTCTTTGCTTGTGGCCTCTGCGTTTTCAGTCCTCTCAGGTGTAACTTGTACTTCCTGCTTGCTTTCTGTTGTCTCAAGTGAAGAGTCAGCATGAAATCTAAATAAGTGATTTACAGATTGGATTCTGTGCTGTATCTCAGTGTTTTAGTGTTTCCTGGCAGAGACAGTGTTTCAGAAGATGATATTCTCTTCAGGGAAATACTTTATTTTGCTTGTTGGCCTGTGGGGTTTTTTTAACTGTTGTTGTTGTTGGTATCTTTTTGGATTTTTACTCTGATTAAATTCTAATGAAATACAGTTTTGTGAGTGTAGATTTTTTTTGTTTGTCATTGAATGGTAATTTTAGCAAGTACAGCACTAACTCTGTGTTTAAGTCTTGGACTCATTACACTGTCTAAAACTCTAAGTAAATATGGCTACTAAAATAAAATCTTTTTTCTTATGTTAATGATAGGTGTTTTCTTTTTCTGTGTGTACAATGATGTGCATGTGTTTCTTTACTTATATTTGTTTTATTTTTTTTAAATGAAAACTACATTCCTTTGGTATGGAAATTCAGATTCTGCTGCAATAGGAAATTATTGAAAATGCAGAAATATGGAAAGAAATACATCATTCTATGGAAAGAATAGCCAAGATAATTTATTTCTGGAGCACTTGAGTAGCTGAGGGAGGGGTGCTATATTTCTTTAAGATGAAGTTTAAGTTCATATGGTTGACTGTGCAGGTGAAGGAGGCATTTTAATAATGATATTGTTGTGATATAGCACTTAGCTGCAAAACATTCACTCCTAAGCTCATGAAAATAATTTGTTTACTGTGCTTTAGTTACTCACTGTGACAACACTCATTGTGAATCAAACTTTTTAAACTTGATTATTCCTTCAAATGAAAGAATCTAAACTCAATTTTTAAAAGTTTTCCATTCTAAAATAATTAATAAAATGAATCTGATTTAAATAACTTTGCATTTTTTTTGGTGAACGTTCCTTATTTTTCACATGCCTCCCTTTGATCTGCCCTAAGTGTATTCTTGTGTAGGAAAGATTATGATCTCATTTATGAAACAAAATAAGGTTCCATACTGAACTCTCTACCCATTGCAGTTTACTGTATTGAATAACTAAAGTTATCCAACTGGGTTGCAGTTAGTTTGAGGAATTAAATCTGCAATCATCCTTTACAATCCACTGGCCTTGGACTACCAGTTTAGGGACTGGTTTTTGTCTTTGAGCTTTTCACTACAGACTGAAAATCCTTGAATCAGAAGTAGTTATTTTTGTAAGAATAAACTGTAGTTCATTCAAAGATGTTGGATTTACAGAGGCAGTCCTGAGGCTTGGTTTATAGCAGGAGCATCTTACAGGATTGAAGTGTATTCAGAGAGTCTGACTATTCAAGAGAATAGCAAACAGAATAAATGATTACAGAGAGTCTTGTATGGCATCAAAAGCGCAGATCTATACATACCATGAGTTATGAAATATCTACTTATTTTCCATCCAGTTGTGAGTTAAGGTCTCTCTTAGGAAGATGATCTATATTGGTTTTTTTGGGAGACTGACCTGCTTGTTTGCTTTGAGGTATTAAAAATTTATAATTTTGGGTTTTGTCATCTGCAGCTTGATCTCAGACTCGAAGGAGGACTGGTCAAGTTATTCACCATCTTTTCAGGAAAGAACTCCTGCTCTCTGTCCACCTCGCTATAAGACTTTGTATTAAAACTGAAGTAGCTGGAGGCTTTTTTTTTTTTTTTTTTTAACAATCCTACCTAGTGTTTCCTGTCACATCTATGAGACTTGCAACATGTTTTATAGGACAGCAGCACATCATGCTAGTTACAGAAATTTGTCTTGAGGGGCAATTACTTTGTATTCCCCAGTGATCAGTTGAAATCTTTGCTGCTTAAGCATTACTGTGCACAACCCTATAATGCCTGTCCTTGTGTGTGTATATCTGCCTGTATCACATGTGCCCACTCTTTTAGGCGTCAGCACCAAGTAGCCTTAGGGACAGAGGAGCTATCCCAATATAACTTTGGTGTGAACTCAATCTTTCCATGGTCTGATCTGGGAGGACTCAGAACAGCTCTGAACCAGGAGTTTTGCAACTGCAGACTTGATCACATAAGCCCTGCTCATTGTATCCAGCAGTGGCTCTCAGCAGCTTTGTTAGCTTAGATTTAGTGTTTCATTAATAGGAGCTGCAGGGTTTGTTTGAGCTGCCTTTGTTTACCTGTTTGGAATTAACTGTTCTGGAATGCTATGTAGACATATCAGAAATTTGATGAAGGGAGGAAGGGTCGTAGGCTAAAATCAAGATACTGAGCTCTGATGCTCCTTTCCTTTTCCCAGGTTTGTGTCCACAGGTTTCAAGTTGGAGTATGGACCTTGTTAGGGTAAGGAGATGCAGACTTAGACCTGAGGGGTTAGGTGTGCAGTCTGGCTTGTGAATCACTGCAGACTGTGCTGTCTATCTGGTATGGATCGGTATGTCATAAATGAAGTTTGATCTTACTTGTTATGTTTCCTCTCACTAATATTTGAGCTATTTGCTATGTAGAGGTTTTCTGCAAAGGAATTGAGTGGCAATATTAAATTTACAGTTTCTTATTCTGTAAACTCATACTTCTAAATGTTAATTGTAAAGGTTGTAAAGGTGACAGAGTCCTTCAGATCATTCTCTGACTGGAGAGTCACTGCTGTTTGGCAGTGCTAGTTGCACTGCTGTATTGCACTTCAAAAACCTTATTTCAGCAAGCTGCGTTTTTTGTTGTTGTTTTGGTTTTTTTGGTTTTTTTTAGCATGTTTATCCTGCAGCTTGAATGCTGAGACAGCACCTTGGCTTATTTCCCAAAAGCCTGTTCAGAAAGCAGCAGCAGCCGTATCCTCCTTTTCTTTAGCATCATTTGCTTTGCAAGTGATGCAGCGTGTTCTGCAGAGTGAGATCTGCACTGAAACACTCCCTTGCAGTCTGCATTAGGGAGAGATGGAGCTGCACGTTCAGCAGAAATCAATGTTGCAGCAAGGTTACAGCATTTAGAAATGAAAGCATTTCATCAGGCCAAGTAAAGGGTCTCAAAACCCAGTTTCATCTGCTGAATTTATACCTATCTTTTCCTTCTAGAAAGATGTGGATACTTTGCCCTGTCTCCAGCGTCTCTTCCTCAGCTTCAACAATATATCTAGGTAAGGGGAATAGTAGTTTGTTTCCTACCAGTAATTTGAAGTATCCTACTGGAGCTGTATTTCATGAAAATTTGAATTCAAACACTGTGAGTACGGATCCTTTTTTCTTCCCTAACAGATAAAAACACAATTGTTACAAGCCATTGTGTATTTTCTACTTTAAGCATAAAAATTCTTGAAAATCTTTGCATTTAAATGTAGTTGTATTATGGGTATTCTACCAAGAAACATGTTTTTAATTAAAGAATGATCATACTGTTTATAGTGGTCAAAACTAAAAGTGGTTTTGTAAATATGTTGTTTTGCTGTTAACCTAGTTGTCTGTTAAAGCAGCATTATGCAAGGTACAAATTATATTTAACATTCCATCACTGTATTTCTGGAGTTACGCAAACTGCTGAGTCAGATTCTGCTTACTATGGGTAATTATTTCATGCTTGTATTTTACTTGTCCTTGTGCTAATAAAGTTTGAAAGGTATATTCATGGTTGCCTTTTAGACCAGATGGCGTAAGCAGAATAGCTCAACTCACAAAGCTGGGCTTCTGTAGTTTCAAGTTACTGAGAGCATTTTGTTATAAATAGAAATGTTTGTCTTCTGTGCCTTTTCATATTAATGCATTTTTTAAGTCTGCCTTTATACTAGTGCCAGTATTTTTTTAAAAAGCCAAGTTCCTGCATTATCTTCAGTCCTTTTTTTTAAATCCCTTGATCACCAGCAGCCTTCTTTGTTTAGAATCGAATAATTGAATGTGGGGTAGGGGAAGATGCTTCGTGTTCTAATTACTGCAAATGCCATGCTATTCTTGTGGTATCTGCTTTCTCTATAAAATGTACTTAGTAGGAGCTTTTATTGCTGTCGCTACTCAAACATTTTATATTGGCCTGCATTATGTTTTTTGCAGACAGCTCCAACCTACTTGTCTGTGTTCCTTAGGTTCTTAAAGTACAAATGCAGTACATCTTAAATACTCATGGCTATTAAACATTTAAAAATAATTCAGAGATGAAGTGCAGGAGGTTTTATGTTCTTCCCTTAGTTAATTTACTAGTCTTTTTATTTTATAAGTTGCCATAGTGAAGGGAGGGGTTAGCATTTTGCTTCTATTGAATCATTTCCAGAATTGAGACTTGCCTTTTGTTTCTGGCTTTCTAAAAAAAGTCTCAGGTTGGCAGGAGCAAGGAGGGGACTGCAGTAGCTTGGCTCCCTCGCTATCAGGGAGCATCACTGCAGTCAGGGAAATTGCCGTGTCTTTATATTGACTTGGTGCATTTTGTGTAGCTTTCTGACAGCTTTCTCATATTGTTTTCTACAAATTTGTGTTATTTTTACGGTGTTGAAAGAAGGAAAAATGTTTTGGTTTTTCTGTGAGGTTTTGATAGATTTCTCAACATTTGTGATCAGTAGCTTGCTTCTTGGTACTATATCAAGTTTTTTGTCATATATTCATTGCGGCTTTAGTTGGCCTATTGCTAGATCTAGTCTTAGCTTTCATGTAAGCTACAAATACTTATCTAGAACATACATGGAAATAAGTAATTTAGCTTTAATTTGCAGTTGGAATAGGTGTAAAAAAAATCTTAATGTTAAACAAAAGATATTCTATGCATTTTGTATATGCATGTGGGTAGATAGGTGGATGGATAACTTTAACTCTTTCTTTACCAGTCATTATCTTAAAACACACAAATGAAAAATTTCTTTTGATCACATTTAGCTTGGATTTTTTAAATAATAAGCTTTTACTACATAGAGCAGTTCTGAAGGCTAAAACCCCCTTTAATTCCCGATCTAGAGTTATGTAGTAGATATGTTTTCTACTAGGGAAGTGAATAAATACACAGGTATGTTCTCGAATGTCTGTGTTCTGATGCTTGGCTTGATACTCTTTGAACTGACTGAAGAAGTTCTATGCAACCATAACACCAGTGAACTGCTGTGCTCTATCTGACCATTTCTACACCCCTTTTAAATAGTTTTGTGTGCTTTTGAGTCACTTACCCAGGTTTGCTCTGTGCCATATGGTAATTTGAAAATTTTTTCCTAGAACCATCTGTGTCTGTACTACTGAATTTTGGTTGACAAGCAAATTGGTGCACTAATACTCTAATTTATTTATCTGTAGGTGCATAGGAAAAAAACTTGCAAATGGAAACAAACAACAAAATTGCCAGAACTTGAATATATTTGTTACAATTTCATTGCAATATTTTATTAATGTTCATCTTAAAAAATAGCATTTTTGAGGCAATGCTTCCATGGAAAGATTTTCTTGTTCCTGTCTTTGTGTCAGTGAAAATTCTTGAGTCTTAAATTGGCACATACTGACATATTGAATTAATATTTTGGTAGAAGACTCAGGAGTGCCATTAAAAGTTGTCACTATTTTAGGCATGAGAATCTACCGCAGGTTTAATCACTATGTTCTTTTTACCTCGTGCTTCAGAGGAGGGCTCAGAATGCTGCTGCTTCTCTGCAGAACTTTTAGTAAAAAGGACGTATTGGGAAGATAATGTAAGATAAAACTGAACTTGATAGGAAACAAAGGAAGTCCTGTTTCTGGCTTCAGCCCAAAAAATCCTGGCAGTTACACACTGAAGGTGTTCATACCTGATGGCCGAAGGCAATATCTATATATAGAACTGGTTATAAAGAAGTGGGAGGAATCCCATTTTTAATTTGTCATGTGGCACAGGGAAGAGATTGCAGTAACATTTGCAAGAAAGATTTGCCACTGAGATTCAGAAAGAAAGTTATTGCTCATATTTGAACATGTGAAACCAGGGAAAACCATTTTTAATCTCGGAAACAAAATACATGCTTTTGCTGTTACACTGCTGTCCGGGTCAGCATTATGTTGGCTTTTTCATTTAGTCTAGGCATATGGAATTAGTTGGATACAAACTCATGTAATTCTTGTTCTTCATTTGGTTGCTGAATTGGAAACCTGAGAGAAACAATGTTTTTAGCCTAATAAAACCAAGAAAGTAGCATTTTACTCAGCAAGATGAAAATTTATAAATGCATTGTTAAATGCTTGAACAAAAGCAGGTAAAGGGGAATGAAAGGTTGATGGTGGTTACATCTGTTTTCATAGGTAATTTAGTAGTTAGAAACATGGAAAAACACAAGTTTTCTTCTTTGACTAAGTATGTTTTGAACATACAGTTCCCTCTCAGATGTTCTTTCAGACTATAGTATGTATGTTGCCTTCCTTCTCTATTCCAGAGCTTTTCCCCTTTGTGCAATGTGCTTTTAAAAATTGATGCGAATGTGTAGAGAATGAGCAATTGTCTCCCTAAACAAGCAGGTTATAACAGAAGATAAATGTTCCCGTGTACTCCGTGTACTATGAGTGGGTACCGCTGGTGCAGGCTGAGCTCCAGAATGCTCTGCTGTTTAGTAATTGCTGCATTGTGATATGAGGCAGGAGAAGTGGGTTCGTATCCCTTTGGCAGAGGGGAGAACTGGATGCGAGACTTGGAGCATGCACACAAGATGGAAAACTGATCTGTTCTGAAAAGATTTCCAGAGAACACTTTCTGATAATTTAGCCCAAATTTGTGACTTAGTTCTGTGTTGCTGAAATCACAATTTTAGCAAAGATAATTTATGTAAGAAGAACAGGAAGGAGAGGTGGTTGTCTCCTGCAGGAGAGGGTCTTTTGGAAAGAGAATCAGACATTCCACTTGAGAAGATTGACAGAGGCAGGCTGACACAGCATCATCCAGAGTTGCTTTGTATTTCCTGAGTAGGTTAAAGGCTCCTTTGTGGTGAACAGAGGCTGGAGAGAGAGCCTTGAGAGGTGGCCTCTGATTCCTGTCGGGTGGTCGCCACGGGGCTCTGTCCCAGCAGTCTGCATGCTGGGAAGCAGACAGAAGCTTGGTTGTAAAGTATGCAATCTGTTTGGGAATGTAGCACATTAAAGCTTTACTTGGTTTAGGATTGGGATACCAGTGTGACAAGTACAGTATATAAAGTTTTCTATATGGAGTTTCTAAAGCTCTATTTTTTTATATGTGTATACAAAGATGTGAAAACAGTTTTTTGCACTACTGTTTCTTTCTAAAGCTGAGCTGCTATTAGGGCAGCTAAAAGCAGGATAAAGCAAGCACATCTGTTTTTAGGTCCAGAATGAATGTTCTGGCATGCTGAAGCAGTGAGAATTTCAACACACAGCAGTATGTGTAAGTGGAAGGTCTTGAAAACACACCAGCAAGCTTTCAACTTTTCTGTCATTTCCTGAAGAAATTGTTTTTATTAAAAATCTGTAAATCGTATGTAATGAAAGAAGTACTGTTTGGTTAAATGTTTAGTGGTAAGTACTTGGAATAAATATATTGAATGCTTTTAAATATAATTACACTTAAAAATAATTTTGAAGACCAAAAATTTTCATATTTTTCAAGCAAAATGTGTTTTAGCTCAATGGAAATTCAGATTTTGGGGGTTTTGTTCTAACATGTTTGAGTTAATCTTCCCAAATGATACAGAAATTAGGAAGGCCATCTTTTATCTTTAGGACATATTGAGTATGTATTTTAAGTAATATGTCATCTTGATCTTCCAAAAATGCGCTTCCATAAGCTGTTTTCCGGAAAGGAAACAGGATCATAAAAAGAAGCAGAAAATAATAATCAAGCTTTAACCACGTGTACAAAACAGCCAATTCTTCAGATATCCTACGAACTTTTACTGTCTTTGTCACAATGTACACATAGTTCATTTTCCATTGGTTTTTAGTTTGTTTTCATGCACTAAGCACAAAGGCAGTAATATCTTCCTCTTTACTCTCAGTTTTCTGCTGTGCCCTTTGAGTGTACAGTTCAGGAGCTACTTGCATGCTGCACTAATTGCATGAAAATAGCTATTGCAGCTTTATTCAATGACAGTCTTTGAAATGAACATCTGTACTGCATATGGTTTCTGATCACTAAGTTCAGTGTATACTTAAGGTTTGACTTAAGGCAGACTTGACTTTTGAAGGCCTAAGGACGTAAGAATAGGTGCACAGTCATACGTTTATACATTGTAAATGTGTTAGGGAGTCTTATTTATTGCCATAACTGTTCAGCTTTTTTTAATTAAAATCCAGTTAAATAGTTTTCCATTGTTTAAAAATGCTATTTATCTGAGCTGCTTTCTTTTCATGTTTCATTTTCAATGAAAGGAACACTATACAGGTTATACATCTCTAAATGCATTTTCCACAGGTCAGTTATTTTTTGTCAGGTAACCAAATCTGATGTTTCTAAGAAGCCAGCATGTTAGAGTTTGTAGACTGAACTCAGAGCAATGGAGTAATCTGTTTTGAAGATGATATGATGCTTTTGTAGTTATTTTGCTTCCAATATTAATAATGATGCAAACACCTACGATCATTCTGTGATATGTGTGGTTGGCTTTTTTTCCTTGTATTTTCCAGGTTTTTCATGCTGCCTTAGATGGCAAATACACTTTGCATTATATTTTTGGAATATGAATTTCTATGTATCATATTTTAGCAGGGGGTTAGATTAAATACTCCCATGGTTCTCCTTATTCTGCATCTCTTTTTAACTGTATGTGAAGGGACTAAAAAGTTTAACAGCAGCAGCTGCTGGTATTTCAGAATACTTGTATTTATCATACACAGTATTGATGGGTGGAAGTGCTTCAGTACGCGTAGATATTTATGTTCTGTCTTTAGGAAATAAAATCTTCCATCTCAAAATTATTCCTACTCTGTGACATTAAAACTTTAAACTCTTTTGGTTACAGTTTTGAGGATATTCTGTGCCTTGCTGATTCCTCATCTTTGTCAGATATCACCCTTGATGGCAATCCAATAGCTCAGGAGACATGGTACAAACACACTGTTCTCCATCATATGATGCAGCTCCGACAGCTAGATATGAAGAGAATCACAGTAAGAAATTTCTGTTTTCATCAAACTTAATAGATACTTAAAATCAGAAGTAAAATGCAGGGGTTTTTGTGTATATGTGTATATTAAAATATTTTTTCTTAATTTAGTATGGAACTGAATGGTGTATAGACATTACAATTTTTAAAACTTTAACCCTTTTCTTTAGTTCAGTATAAAGTAAGGGTTTTCTTTTTCACTTCATTTAACATGTTTATTTTGAAGTGCTAAAACTCTTAAGCAGCAAATGCTGTGTGTTCAGCTGCAATGTGACATGAGCCTGCAAAGCTTTTGGTTAAAATTTTCCTAACAGTCTTTGCTGATTTGTTGTATAGCGGAGAAGGAACAGTGTATTTCTTCCAAAGGAATGGTCTGTTTGCCCTAAAATTGCTGTAATTGCTATCTTTTATTTAAGAATTTAATTGGTTTCTTTAATCTGCCTCCCTAGGGAAATCTGGTGATCACACAGTTTGTGTGTGTGTCTGTATTTCTCCCTTTCTAACCTACTCTCCCTGATCATTTCTGTTTCTGCTGCTCAAGTTCAAGTAACCTTGATAAGGGAGAGAGGACTTGCAGACAGCTCAGTCTCCTACAGGCTTCTTGAAAATTCACTCCAGAGGATGGAGGACAATCACCAGGGTCTTACCATAATGCCACGTATTTTCTCTTTTAATATAGGAATAGTCTTGCTAGTTCTTCTGTGCCTACTCAAAAGTGATGTGTAAGCATGATTTCTTGGAGGAATCCGTCCAGCAGCAAGCAACAGTGTTACAATGTTAACTTTTTTGACCAGGTGCTGATACGTATACATTCTTTTAAATGCTCATTTGCATTGTAGGAAGGCTGTAATGCATTGTACATTGCAGCTGGTGCTTTGTCATAGGGCCAATTAGGATGAAAAATATAACATGTATCTGGAAAACATTAATTTTAAAAAGAGAGTGCTTTGGGACATGAGAGTTTTGCTCCCGGTATTGAAAATACTAAATACTTGTTTGTTCACAGATATTCTAAGCTTCAGGGTTTTTTATATTTTGTGTCTGTATACTACTGCCTACTTGCTAATTGCTTTGCTTTTAAAAACTTGTTTTATCAATATTATTTCAGAAACTTGGGTTACATAAAGGAAATATCTCTCCACCTTTACCCTTGTCGGGAGGGGATAGATGCTGGTAGAAATACCAGTGATGGGAGAAACTGTAGAAAGAACTCAAACTCCTCTTTAGACGCGATGGGATCTGTATGGGGGAAAAGCTGTCAGAAATGCACAGCCATGGGAAGAACTCGATCTGGTTTTGCACCTTGTTAAACATCAGAGAATCGACCACAAAGACAAAAAGTCATAGGAAACCAGTTGTGCTGCTCATAAACCTACTTGTAAAAATGATGTTTTAAACTCTATTCGCCTTCTGTTTCTTGAGCCTTTTAACATTTTTCTCCATGTAGAGGGTGCTATATGTTTTCTCCAATAAAAACTATTACCCAGATAATCGTATGACTTAAGAAACTGGGATTTAAAGAAAAATAACAAGTATCTCAGGGGATTTGTGGTAAAATTAAAGAGCTGCCAATCCCAAATCCAGCTATTGTGCCTAGGACTGCAACATGCTGTTGCCATCAGCTGTAAGGGTAGTTCTAACCTGGTGGGGGAGTGGACGTGTGGAATTGAGTATGTGATTTGCTTTCTTGATTAGTGTAAGAAACTAAACTCTTAATTACATTTATAGGATCTTTTCTTCATCAGCCTGAAGAGCATCTAGGCCGTTTCGAACTTTAACATTGCTTTGTCTTGCAACAAACTGAGAGTTGGATGATTGTTGGGTTTTATTCTGACTAGGAATTCTTCACTAACTTTTTCAGAGCTTTAGTGCTCAAGAACTGAGTTTTATGCGATTGTTAGTTCTGCTTTTAACTTTTCTTTTACTGAAGGATATTTTCAAAAATTTGTATGAGACTTGGAAGCTTCATTCATGTTTGATTTCAAGAAGACAGACACTCTTTGGTGCCAGGCTTTTTCCATAGGATTCCCTGCAGAAAGGGAACCCTGGGGCAAAAATTTGGTGATAGCTGTCTCTGCCATAGGGAACTATTCAGAAACACAGAGCTGCCATGAAAACCAAAGACACTGTACTTGGAACAAAACATTTGTGCATTGTAATTGTTCTAATACTGTTTGAGTTGGGGCAGATTTGCCTTTATGCAAGGGATTGTATTGTATTATGAGAACTCTTACACCCTGACCTGTGTGGAAGCTGATGTTTTCTTAGGCCACCTCATTCCTAACCCATTTTTGACTGTAAGATTCAAGCTCTCAAACCACTGAGGCATGGACCCAGTGGTGGTGAAATCAGTGGAGGTTAAGGACCTGTAATGAGCTTCACTTGTTCATTGTCCAAACAAGATGATTTTCAGGTGAAAACCCAACCAATTTGTGTTGTGTATCTAAAACATCTTTTGCTTTCTTGACCTTTGGTAGCTCAGTCTAAAGGCTTAAAGACTGGGCAGGAGGCTGAATTACCATGACTGGACAGACTCCTGTGTGTCGCTTGTGTTCCTGTCAGTAACTCACAGTTACACCTTTACCTCACCTTTAACTGCAAGGTATGGATGAATGGCTCCATGGAATGGGCTTGTGTGGTGCCTTACAGTCAGAGCAGGCTCAGGTTGCATTTGTGATTATTTACCTTGGTTAACTTACCATAATGGTTGTTTTTCTGGGCACTGAAGCTTTTTCACCCTGTTTTGTAGTTGGAATTTTTTCAAAAGTGGGCCTGCCCAGTGGTTCTTTCAGTTTAGCTGGGAGCTATTTCTTTTCTCCCACTCTTTTGTAATAGTAAGCAGATATTGTCTGCAGATATGTAATAAAATACTTAAATATGATTGAAATGTGTACATATTCCTTACTAAGGAGTTATATAACCAGGAACATTTGCTATTCATCGCTTCAATCAGACTTCTTCAAGAGAATTTGCTAAGTGTATATGTATTCCTATATGTGTGTGTAAATATGATATATAGTGCACATTTTTGTAAAATGTTGCCAGATTGAAAGACAAGCTGTGTCTTTTTAGAGGTAAAACTGCTTCTTTTCATTGAGGTTTTATATGTTTGAGAAGCTTAAAGTAGGAGAGCTGTGTTTGGTTTTGATTATTTGCTTAGACATTTCATTGCTGATCATGGAGTAGGTTCTCCTGCTTTATCCAGAATAGAATTCATTACTATATTCCATCACTACCATAAAGTGTTCTGAGGGCTTTTTTGGGGGAGGGATCCCTAATTATTTTTTTCTTTCCACTGGAGAATAAGACACTTAAGTGTGACTTTGTGTGACTTAAATCGTGTCATTTGTTGAAAAAAAAAAACTTGTTTGAAGAATACCAAGGCAGTAGTCAGGAGGAATACGTGCATTCCACTGCGGTCTTTTCCTGATCCTCTCAGATTTTGCTGGAGGTTTCCCCTTGGAAGTCTGTCAGTGATCGGCGCTGCTGCAGGAGCGCGCGGCTGCCGGCAGGGGGCGCCATCGGCACGGGAAGGCCCTCACGGACACTGGCGGGAGCAGCCCCCTGGGAACGCGTCCCCGCCTTGTCCGGCGAGGAGCGGCTTAGGGGCGGAACGGGTTATGGACAAAACCAGCGAAATAACGAGGGGAAACAAAGGACACAGGCAGAGAGCTCCAGCTCTTCCGAAATCCTTTCTTAAAGAGAAGGGATGATAGTAAAAATAAAATGTGGCAAGGTTATGTAGGGTTTTGTTTCCTATAACTTTTTTGGTACTCTGGGGGATTTTTTGTGGGTTTCTGGGGAACGTGTTTTTTAAGATTGCTTGCGTGTGTTGTGTAAGATTAATCAAGAATTGTACATGGATTTGATTTCCATAAAAAGTAGATCTGAGCCTTGATCTTTATTCAGAGTTTTTTATCACTCTGCCTTTGTAAATACTGAGTAAAACAAGGATGTATTCTATTTTTTGGCTGAGCTAACTTCTTTTAGAAAAGGATTAGTGTTTTTTGAATGTCTGTAATTAGGATAAACTCTTGATCAAGGAAAAAAGTCTTATTCATTTAATACTCTTGTTAGACTGTAATTTGCATTGGTTGATTTTGATCTTTGTATGATGACTGTGTTGGTAGGGAAGGTACAGGCCTGACTTCAATGGGGTTAGTAGACCCTCCTCCATGGAAGACAGTGTCATAAGGTACATGTCGGGACTGGATTTAGGGAAAGCTTTGAGAAGGATGATAGAGTAAGAAGAGATTTGTAGAAGCTGAGAGAAAACTGATTTAGGGAACTTTATGGATGATTGCCTTAAAATTTGGGGAAAAAACTAAAGCAAGTTGTTTTGAAAAGAATAAAACTAACGAAGGCTAATTTTCTATTTAATGCAATTTTGTTATCTAGTTCTCACCTCCCCCCAGTGCGAAACACAACACGAGCTCAGGCAGTGTGAAACTGAGTCTCTGATGAATAGCCAGATGTTTTCTGTCAAATAGAATGGATAGTTTCTTCTTCCTCTTCCTTGGTGGTAAAACTAGCTTACATTTCTCTTCTTTCTGCATACCAATTTCATATAATCAAACTTCTAGGGAAGGAAAAAAGTCCCTTAATTTAAGACTTCTAAACATACTTTGTTGTTTGATATGTTCAATGTGTTGAAAAGTCTTTAGAGAAGATGAAGACAAAAACATAGTAAGAAGCTTGTTTCTTTAGGAAGCCTAGTTAAAAAGCATAGATACACAGTCAAATGAAGAGATTTAATTAAAAAATAAGAATTCCCTGAAACTAATCTAGCCTGCTTTCTGAAGAAAGATATCACTAATGTAGTTTGCTAGTGTTTAAGACTTGTGGTTTTTACACAAAACACTAACACTACAATGTAATACGTAATTGACATAAACAGCTATAATGAGAATGTTTGTGGTTCTTAAAGTTCTGAAGCATATCTTGAGAAACAGCGCATTTTTATTTTGCATTATTAATGATAACATTCATACTTGTGACATATTACCTGCATGGGGTTTATTTCATGATTTACACAGCCTGCCCCTGAACCCTCCCATTCAGGTGTTGGGTTTCATTGTGTGGTATTGCAGTGGCATCTAGAAGGTCTTCTGTATCTGTGTGTGCTTTTATTTTGTTATTCTGTTACTGGTGATCTTCCTTTAACATGCACTAGTGACCTACTGAGGTCTTTCTAACCTGGATTATGCTGTAATTCCATGACACTAGCCCCTTGGAAATACTCTGTTTAGGAATATCTTAAAAGCCCAGTAGCGGAGGAGGCTGCCAACAGAACTTCACCAGTGAAAAGCTACAAGTTCCTTTGAGAATAAAAAAAAAAAAAAAAAAAGTTAGGGGCTTTCCAGTTAGTGTTTCAAGAAAATTCTTGCATACGGTTGGGTTAGAGAAGCTCACTCTGTCCAAAGCCTCAGGCCTTACTGTACATTGAGGTACTCCTCTTTTTTAATGTATGATATTAGGGTAAAGTCATGGAGGAACGATTTGAAAATCTGTTGTTTAACCCCTTTTCAGACTGATGCCAAAATCCATGGTGTGTCAGTGGGTTTCAGGGGGACTGTACACAGATCAGAGTAAGTCTGCTACATGCACTGAACTTCTTATGCTTTGGAAATTGTTTTCTTAAAAATGTAATGGCCATGCTAAGTGTGAAGTTCCTGTTTTAATTTATCTTCCAGTAAGCACTCACCCATGTGCTTAGAGGTTCTTGCAATATTCTAAACATTGCATGTTTTATTTATGTAGAAATTTTGACACGTCAATATGTCTTAATGGCTGATGGTAATTTCTGTTCATTTTTGTTTGTTAATTTTGTTAACTTACAACTTTTCCAGAGGATGTAAAGGTTTGGACGGGAGCTTTCTATTTTGAGGAAATGAAAATGCTTTTCATACGTTCTGGGAAGGCACTTCAATAGAAATGCCCAAATGGCATCTGAAGTAAATCAAAATAAGTTAAAGTATGCTTCCCAAATATTTGTGTTGGAAGGACTCTACACTTTTTACTTCATAGTGAACATTTCTTTTGTTACTTGGAAAATATATGTTCTAAAAATACTGTGCTGTGAGAATGTTTAGACTTCTGTAAACAAGGGGCATCCAACCTAATATGGGTATATTGCAGTATCAAATTGCTGTACCAGGAAAATGAAGCAACTTCACTTTCATTGTTCAGGAATCAATGACTTTCTTCTTGAGACTTCATGATTAGGCAATAATATTGATGAGACATAATGCTAATGGAATAGCTAACTTTGAAAATGTTCTTTTCTTCTCAAGTTGCTGATTGAGAAAAGCCAGTCCCCGGAAACAGTTTATAATGAAGAAAATTAATCCTGGGTTATGATTCAAGCATAAATAGAACCCAGCTTTTTTGCTCTGTGTCTTTTTTCACAAAAAAAAAAAAAAAAAAAATCCTGCTAATTGCAAAAACTACTACAAAGATACAATGCACTGTCATATCTTAAAATATTTTTCACTGTCATACTCACCATGTGCTTTATACTTTTTCAAAGACTCTTATAAATATTACTTTTAACTAGCTTTATCTTCAGCATTTATATCTGAGTAGTTATCTATTTATTCTGTTTTTCTTGATTTGTTTATAATTAATTATTTTATTTTTTTTTATTTAGACAGAAATTCTAAAATTGTGTTAGAATGAAAATTTACATTTCAAATACCAACACAAGAATATAATTTATCAATAATACTTTTCAGAAGCGGCTTGGTTCCTCCCTTTAAGAATTTGTTTTTCTCTTTTTCATCCAGGAAGAAGAAAGACGTATGGCATCTATTGCAGCAAGGAAAGAGGAAGAAAGGAAGCGTGAAAGCCATAAACAGACCTTGCTTAAGGTATTTTCTATGGCTGTTCTAAGGTTACTGTTAACCAGTTTACAGCAATAATTTATATCCAAATTTCTTTGCTGCAGATGTTACCTTATATATCCCAATATGCCTCTATCTATTTTTACAACTTCAGCAGTGCACTCCATGACTGATACTCTGTTCAGTTAAATATGCAAGGTACACTTTAGCAGAAAGCCCAGATTGAACACGAGTGTGGTACATGTCAGTGGATGGCAAACTTCATTTTCGTAAATCCAGACTAAAGTAAAGGACTTCTCCAGTGATTTCACATTCCTTGGTCTCCCCTTTCCGGGTGAGCACTGACTGCAGCCGTGCTGGGTGTTCTGAAGTAGTTTTTCCTTCATTCTTTCCTATTGAAGTGGTTCCTTTCTGTGGATAGACTCCAGCTGTTGTCTCTGTCAGCAGAACTCTTATCTATCTTATCTTCCAGCCCAGCTGGCCTGGTTGGTGCTGACATACATAAGACAGAAGTGACCCACCAGGGGAGACCCAGGTACCCTCCAGAATGCTCTTTGTGGGGCTGCTGACTAAATGAGCTGTGCTGCTAATAGGAGACCAAAGTTCAAGAATCTAAGAGTATCTACGTTTCATTTAGTGTGTGAAGATCACCATTTGTCTCCAAATTGTTTTTCTTTGGAAAAAAAAAGTGCCTAAATTTTTTTGTCAGCCAGTAATGCCTTACAAATAATCTCTTTCAATTTGGAAGTCAAATAAACAAAAAATGTTCATGTCCATTTAAGTTTCTGAGGTAAAATCGTATTTTCTGAAGGGGATTAGACTGAAGGTAGTTGCAGGAGGCTGTAAGAAGTGGGGGGAGGTTTTGGGGTTGTTTAAGCAGTGTTGGGGTTTGGTTTTGGTATTTCTTCTTCCCCTATTGATGTATTTAAAGTCTCTTCAGATTTGAAGTGTTGGTGCCAGTTCTTAGTAGCATAAAGAAGTGGAAAATTAGTGAATAATTTTCACACGTGGCATTGTCTCATGCTGTTGGAGATGTCTCTCTGACTAGAAAAAAAAAAAAAAAGCAGGCATTTATTTGTAGTTCGTGTTCTTAACCATTGATGGAATGTTTCCTTGTAGCAGAGGGATTGTTTGTCTTGGTGGCCTAGATTTTGTGGTGCTTTTTGCTAGTGGAAAATTCCCTTAGAAGAAAAAATATTTTTAACACCTAGTGCCATCATTACTCAATTTCAACATTACATTGTAGACTTTCATTTAATCAAAGTGTATTTCTTATCTTCAAATACTTAAGTGGCATAACAGTCAATATCTTTTGTATGATTTGATGATTTTGTAGATCTTTCTTTTGTAAATGGGTTCTTTTGTTTCAGGCTTTTTTCCTGTTCCACACATCTGAATTGAAGGAACAAATATGCTCATAGATACAATGTCCAGCAAAAAAAATTGTGAACTGTAGGCTTCTTCATAGTCAAATCTGAAGAAAATATTTAGAGAACGGTGTTCTGCAATTTTTTTTTTACTGCCACGTTTCTCCAACATTTCTTACACTATATGAAGTGTAAATGAAATTGGCACTCGTTCAGTAGCAAACAGTTGCCGTTTTCCTGTATGCACTGCATCAAAAATGTTAATTTAAGCAATGTCATCTCTTCTTTTTCCCTTGCTGATACTTGTTTGCCCAAACAGCAGAATTTCTTCATCTCTTTTTCCAAATTATTTTTTTATTGCTTCCAACCCACTCTTTTGGGAAAGTTTGAGATGTACTTTGAAATGTATAGAGAATGTCATTCCTTTCCGACAGTGGTTGAACTTAACATTTACTGGAGCAAGAGAAAGTTATTGCTCGCTGAATCTTCACACTTGTAAAATTTGCTTTTTTGTAAAATGAATTCTTGGAGGTTTTTGAAGTTCTTTAGGAATCCAGCAGCCCACAGCTGAGGGCTAACAAAGCAGTAGAGCTGTACAGTAATTGAGGTTGAGACCTTCACCCTCAAGAACAAACAGAATTTTCTAAAGGTGTTGTGATAAAAAACACGGACAATTCCAACTTCCCCCCTTTCTGTAACATGGAGCTCAGTCATCATGGAAATCTGTAGGTGTTGAGCAATTAGTGCTGTCTAACCAGCAAGCATCATCGTAACTCCCTGGGCAGATGGAACGTGAAATAGAGTTTCGAGTTCTTTAAAATGGAAAAACTTTCAGAAGTAGCAGCTTCCATGTCCTAAGTAGCTTAACTTTGTGCTTTCCTAAGTTGTGCATTTATTATATTACTTTTCTTGTTTCTTATTGCAAATTTCGTGAAATTGTTTGCTGGCAGTTATGCAAAATAGCACTAGAATGATGCATTGATTTTAATGCATAACCACCAACCACTAGTATAGTTTCTACAATTTGAAACATTTAAAATATTTTGATTAAGCCGCATGATTCAGAACGAACAAATGTGTTACTCCTGCCCTGTCGTGACTTATGATGACTTGTGTATCTTGTTTCAGGAAAAGAAGCGGTTAACAATTGGTAACATTGCTCGGCAGTGGGAGATCCAGCAGAACCAAATCGCTCTTGAGGCTTCTTTAAACAAAGATAAAGAAAATGAACCCTGCCAGATCAACGGCAGTGCTGCATATGTATTTCCTGAAGAAAGCAGGTATTTTATTGGGTAACACTTTCACCTGTTCATGTCGTAAATTCCAGGCTACTACTTTGCATCTCTGAGATCTTGCTGTATTTCATTAGCAAAAGTATTGTATATGCAAATCAACCCTGAAAAGATGGTTTACTTTGCTTTTGACCATTCGTAATAAGTAACATGTTTAAAAAGAAACATAAGCAACTCATTGCCTAAAGAAGTGATTTTGCTAAGTAAAGGACAACTTCATGTTTATAAGAAATGTTAAATATGAATTCCTGAGCCTTCTTGAGGCTGTTCATTTCCTTAACAACTTAGATTGTTGACTTCAGTTTAAATGAACAAAATGAAGATGTATGAGCTTTATGAACATTTGTAACCTCTTTGTCTATCAAGAGGTTTCACAGTAGTATTCATGCTCTTAGTTTGAACTGCAGCATCTTTTATTGGACTGCTTTCACACCCATGATATTTTAACAGTAGCAGTTACCAGACTTAGTTTCATTCTCAAGATAATTTTCGTATTCTTGGTTTAATATATATTATTTTTGCTTATTTGCATCTAAAAAGGTGGCCACGTGGCCAGAACCCCCTGCAGAACTTAATGAACAATATATTTCTTGGATTGTCTAAAACCAAAGTAGCACTTCAACCTTGGTTAGCTCAGGCAAATGCCTGAAAAAGTAGTCTGCAGAAATTCAAGAGCAATGCTGTCCCTGGTCAATGCTGGAAATGTCAGGGATGCTCACAAAGTCTTTGTCTCTCACAAGGGGAACCCATCTGAGTTTGTCTATTATTGGCTAGAACTAGTTCTTATCTCCAGTCAAGTGCTACATCTTCTGAAACAGTTTTTCCTTAGCATTTTTAAGTTGCCATCGTCTTTTCTATTCTTGTGCTCCCAAAGCTTTTCCTTGAATGCATTTAGCCACTGCTTTCTTGCCTGTTTGGTTTCTTTGCCATTTAATTCAGTGTTGGTAATCCTCCCCCATGACCAAGTCAATGTAGCTATTGTAGTTTGACCGTTGTTCTGTTAATGAACAAATTCCCATTGCTTGAGAAGTGATGCTGTTTTGATGTATGTGTTTTATCATAGTGAAGAATTTCAGGATGAGCTCCTAAGCAATAGAATTGCAGGTGAAATTCAGCATAGATAAGTAATTAGACCTTCACATAAGAAGTGGTGGGTTCTCAACATTTTCAGTTGAGTGAAATTTTGGAGATCTGATTGTTATTGTCAAGAGAACATCAGTCAAGTGATTGCTATGAGTCTAAATACATTAAAAAGACTAGGAATGTGGTAAAGAATAAAATAATAACAATCATTACGTAATTTTCTAAACCTGTAATTTGTGCTCATCTTGAGTTCTATGTACACTTTAGGTCCAGTTAGTTGAGTGTATCATGTTGGAAGTAGGAAAAAAAGAGACAAGAGTTTGCAAATACCTGGATTTATTGCTTAATTTTAAAATTGTTCTTGTGAATTGGAAAGATCACATTATTTTAAAAAAATGCTTGAGTTACTGCTCATGTCATAACTTTTACATTTTATATAGCAAACAGAATGTGAAGGGGACATTGCTTAAATAAATACATTGTTTGAAGTTGTGTTTAGATATCTAAAGCAACATGAAACATGCTAGGTTAGCATTCCGAGCTAAATTTTTTAAGCTGATTATTAAATATGAATGGACTCTTTATTTAATTTGACCCCACCACCAACTCAAATACACCCAGAGCCTTTTTGCTGAAGAAGTAGAACATATACAGTGTTACTTGATGGAAAAAGGGTTTCCCAGCCTTTAGTGTATTTGAACCAGATGGGGTACTGAAAATGAATGAATGCTTAGAAATGCCATTGTATTTGACAGTTGAGATTTGGTAAAAGAAAGGACTGTTATTCAGCAGAGTGATGATATTATTTCAAAATCATCTCATTTATATCACTGTATTTTTATTTCCTCTACAGATCTCTTGATACAATCCTGAGCAGTGCAGTACAAGGCTTGTCTGTTCTAGAGTCTCATTTGGTGGAAGTGGAAGGAGACACTCTTGGCTTGTATGGTGCTGGGGCACTGGAGTGTCTGGATCGAAACTGGAGTGTTCAAACAGCTGGCATTATTGCCACAGTTTCCTTTATGTTCATAGAATTTGATGAAATTGTTCAAGTGTTAGTAAAACTGAAGACAAAATTTCCTAATTGTGTGGTGAGTATGCTTCATGTTTCAGCTCTGAACAGCTATGGAATATGTATTCTTGAATAAAACCTTACTTTGGCATAGCCCCCCCACTGAGCACTTTCATGTATATAGATACAGTTATGAATTGCGTATTTTCTTGTGTTATAATGCTAACCTTGATCCTTAAAAATCAATAATTTAAATTTAGATTTCTTTTCAGATTGATTTTTATTTCTTCTAATTCCTTTGACCTACCTAATTATTTTTAAGTTGCAAAGCTTGTATGTAAATACGATATTGTGGTTCTGTACTGTTGTTATGGATCCATGGTATCAGGAAGACTTCATTTGTGTTGTGAGTTCAAAGATCAAATTGCTGATAGGATAAGAAGATGAAGACTAGAAGGTAGAGCTAGCTAAATCAGTACAGTTCTTGAAGTTCCTCAGTTCTTGATGAAGAAAAGCTACATAAATGAGAAGTCTCTTCAGTATGTCTCTTTCTTTTTTCCTTAGACATTCAAATCAGTCATTTTGATGCAAATATTAACATAGAGATAACAAACATAAGCAACTTGTAGCTCAGATTGATTGGCTCTTGAGTTCCCTGCTGCTTCTCAAGATTTTGAGTATAACAAAACTTAATGGTTTAATTGAGATTGATAAATTTGTGGGGAGCTTAAGACAAATTTATCTGTCTTAGTGAAACAATTGTTTCACTGTGGGTGGGGAAAATTTGTGGGCGACAGAATCACAACTAAATTTTTATCTTATCGTCAATTTTTCCTCCTTCCTCTTCCCACAGTAACACTACTGTGTAGCATACACCATGCTTATAGTAGGAGCATTAGTGTAGGGCAGGGTAGGAGTTAGGCCAGCACCCTGTGCCCGAGAAAGGCAGAATATTTCAAAAGCATATATTGTACTTTTATGTGTAGATGTTGCAGGTGCTTTACTTGAAGAATTAAAAGTAAACATTGTTTAAGTAGTATCATTGCTTTATGTAACATTGAAAATATTCCTGCTCTAAGTAAAGAATTTATACATTGCTTGGGGCTTGTAATGTTGACATCTCTTAGTATATGGAATACAGCAGTTGGTTGATTATGTGTTTTGCCACAGAGAACTCAAATGAAATGAGCTCAGTTGTTTCATCAGACACATGACTGTTACAGTTTGAAAATTGAGTGGCACAGAATAGGAATCACTGTGTTCACTCTGTTGTTTCCTTATTTAATTTATTGGGGTTTGACTTTTTTTAGCACCTGAAGTTTAAGGAGACAAATCTTGTGGCGCTGCAGCAGTTCAATGGATTAGCTGAGATGCATCGCATGGAACAGTTGACAGTTGATCCTCAGGGAAATCCAGTTGTCAACTTCGCTTTGTGGAAATACTATGTTCTGTTCAGACTGAACCATTTTAATCTACAGAAGATAAATGGAGTGAAGGTAGGATGGTGTTGCTTCTTTCCTATAACTGGTCTTAGAGGATAAATTAGTGTTGTTTTTAAAAGAGCAGACGAATTCCTAATAGAATGAGAACAACCCTGTCAGTGTCTTCTCAATATTAAGGGGGAAAAGATTTAAGTAGACTTCACCATATAATTTGTTGTGCAATTAGTATTAAAATTAATAATATTCAATAAAATTATGTGAAATTATTATTAAAGAACTGCACAATTTTACCTGATTTTAAGAAGCACTTCTTTATTGTTTTTTGATAAAAATCACAGCGCTGACATTAAATACTTATGCAAAAGTGTGTTTGACAGACTCCTTAGTAGTTTACTGTATATGATTATTTACAATTGCCAGTGTTATAAAATACCATAGTCATATTTTCTGCTTTAAGTCTGTCACAGGAAAAGTCTGTCAAATAGTTTTTTTGGGTTTTTTTTCCTGCTTGCTATATACGAGATCTTTAGTGTGGGTTTTTTTGTTGGGTGTGCATTTTATATTTAAATAAATAGAAGGTTAGGACACTAATATTGCTGTTCTTTGTACTTTGTATTCCCTTTTACATCAATTGAAAATAAATTTATTCAAGCATATAAAACAGCTATTTTAGACTTGAGCTTTGATCATAAAGGGGGTGAAAATAGTTACAATGCAACACAACGTTTGAATGCACATTCAATTTTAAATGCTAAATAAGTTAAGAGATGTTATGGAAGTTAATTAGAGCAAAAATAATACACAGCTTTAGCATTTAGATCTGGTATTTTAATTTGGTCATCATCATATATTAGATATACTTGTTATCTGATTCAGCAAATCTGGGTATTGTGGTTTGCTTGGTTTTAGGTGTATAAAACATACATTAGTTGATCAGAAGTGCAGGAGTAGGTAAAGAGCTTAAATGAATTAGCTAGCAAAGAAAGGATGGATGGAAATAGGACTCACTCCAACAGCACAGTATCTTAAAAGGAAAAAAATAAAGTGATAGTCAGTAATCCCATGAAAAATACAGAATAACCTCAAATTTAGTACTTTACAGAAAAAAATGCTCTTCAAATTTGATTAAAAAAATATAAAGTTTATTTTTTTTTTTACTGCATCATATTTTCAAAATCAACACTAGTGATTTAGATGAAAAACAAATAGAAGATAAATCATGCCTGTTTGGTCTTCATGTAGAAAGTAAGTAACTCAACTGTTTAAATTGACTTTTTGTTACAATCTCAAGGTCAACAAGTTCAGTCTCTGAAGGAAAACTTTGTATTTAATAGTTCTTGGGGATTAATTTAGTAAATGGAGCACATGTAGCACAGCATGATTTTATGTAGGACATATAGCAGATCTTAAATATGTATGACAACAACATTTTTGTCCTCAACAAACTTTTTCAGCCAGACCACACTACATGAAGATGTGCATACAGGATTTTTTTCCTAGTGTCATTAATCATTTGAAAAGTGTCATAGCCAAGCAGAAGAAAGAGATGAACTTTGATTGCTGTTTTTCATTACCCTACAGGAATTTATGATATCCGGATATACAGATGTATATTACCTATTAACATGAGTAATAGAAAATTCTGTTTCAATGTAAAGAACACAACCCCTGAAGTGATTATCAGACCTTAGATCAACCCTAAATAACAGTTTCAGATGACAGAAAGGGAAATGTGCATATTCTGCTATTCTGATTACCATTTGTGTGCAATGTTTGTGGTGACTATTGTGTTGCCAGCTCTGAGGTACGCAGAGTTGCAAAGTAAAAGCAATATATACTGACTGAATTAACTAAATAAAGTGTGTAACTCCAGCACTTTTAAACTGTAAAAAACCGCTTTAAAAAACCTTTTATTTTCTCCCCAGCCTTCCCCCTCCATTCCAGTTCATATTCCAGGCTAGAAGAGGAGTGTTGGTCTCCCCCTAACAAAGATTCTGTTCCCTTGTCCAGTTGTTAGTTTTACTAACTGTGAAGGAGCAAATTGTCTTTATTGAGATACTAATTGAGGTTTTTCCCGGTGCTGGTAGTCTCAGATTAATTCTAAGTCATCAAGGTTTGAAGTTACCAAACCCTCCAGACTGCTGTCCACCCAGTGGTATGGAATATGGTGTGGCAGATGCATCCCTTTCCCTGAGCTGGGCCTGCTGGCACAGTTGGTTCCTGTTCTGTGTACTTGGCAAGGAGCAGGCATAAAGCCTTACATTTATGTGATACTACCGTTATAATCTTTTTGTAATTAATGGAGCAAACAATGCACTGCAGTAAGATAGAGAACATGAGTTTTTGTGAGCTGGAGAGTGTATTCAGAATTGCTGTCTCTGTTGACCTGGTCCTTATGCTTCTCTTAACATAAATAAATACATTAAAATCACTTATTTCTCCAGCAGGCATTTCTGCCTGCACTGGGCTTTGTTTCCCTAGCTGCCTTCTGTGCTCTTTGTTTCAGACCTTGCTTCTGTTACAGACTGTTCAGCAAGGTCATCTACTCCTAGGCTACTAAGTAAGACTTATTTAATTTTAAGTGAAAATGAACAATTCCAGACACTGTGAAAATGGAATTGACTTTACGTTTCTAATTTCCTGATCTTTGTTTTCACTGAATTTACCCCTGCGTTATGCTGTTACAGTATACTTTAGGCAAGTGTAGATTGTATAGTCTCTAAACATTACACAAGAATACAATAAAAGTCTGTTAATGTGGATCAACATTCCATTTTACTCACACATTTGAATAACACAGAATACAATGTTTGTCTGGAAGTGCTTAGTAAATATTGTGAATATTGTAGTGTATTTAATAATGGGTTGCTTTCCCAAAATATGTTATAGGATGAATGGAAATTAAATTTTGTCCGGAAGTTAAGAAGTCAATGAGTAAGTTTCATTGTCCAGTGTTATCCAGGTCAGATTTAGATGATCATAAAGATTGCTTCTGCACTCAGTACAGAGCCAGGAGTCCAGAAGCTGTGCCAACAAACTTTTGGCAGTTGAAGTCAGTTCATAGTCTGGCCATCAGAGTAGGAGAAACACAGGCCATGGTCTCCAGAGATTACAAGCCAAGACAAACAAAAAAAATATCCACCACCACCAAAGAATGAATCCCTTCCACTTTCTTTACACTTTTCAATTTTGTATAAAATGAGTCCTGAAAATTTTTCGACCATTCAAAGTTAGTTTCAAGAGACAGCTGTAACTTAATGTTGAAACAACAGTATGGCAGACATTTACAGAAATATAATGAGTGAACACTTATTTGCAGGAGCTGAAAAATGCAGAGAAAAATTTTTCCCTCTAAAGCTTCTCTTTTATAAAGCCTTTTCCATGATGCTGCCAAAATAAGAGAGTCTATAAGTTATCTTTTCACATGTGTATGCCCAGAATCTTTCTGTTTCTCCAGCATAACTTAATCAGAAATTTTCCAGTAGACCTTCTGTAAGTGCATGCAGTATGGAGCAGAAGAAATATGTCTGGTCTTCAGTAAATTAATGCAAGAAACCTTTCTAAAATTTCTCATTTCACCAAGACTATCATGAAGCACAGGGCAGCATGTATATACATTAAAATATCCAGAATTACAGGAAATAAAACAAGCACCAGTACCTCATTTGGTTTCTTCCAAAGTACATTTAAAGTGCCAGTAAAAGCAAACTTATGTTTTGAAGATGTGCCTGCAACAGTTCTGTGTGCAGTGTTCTTTATAACAAATTTCAGTTAATTCTCAACGTACATATGTAATGAAACATGAATGTGCTAATTTTGAAATGTAATTTTTTTCTTTTTTCTTCCCTCCCCACTCCCTCACAGATTACTGAAAATGATATTGTAAAGGCAGAAAGGCTCTTTGGCATTCTGGCATATGTGGCATCTTCAGAGCTGCCACATTATCGCATGCTTTCATTATTTGGAGAATCCAGGTAAAATACAAGGAACAGAACTGGAGTTTGTCCAGAACATGTTGTTTGACTCTTTTGCACACTGTTACGATAAGTTCTTTTTAGGTAAAAAGATAATAATTTCATCTTCTAGAAGATAGGTCCATAAATACCATCTTCTAGAAGATAGGTCCATAAATACCATCTTCTAGAAGATAGGTCCTCTGCATAATGCACAAGTCTTACCATCTTCCTGGTCCATGTAGCCAGAGGTTTTCACAGAACTTGTATGAAGTCTGCTGAGGAGATGAAAAGGCACGTGCACACAAATGAACTGCGTGTTCAATTCTCCGTTTCTACTGGGATTGGTGAAGACTTGTGGACCTTCATGATGAGAACTGGCTATTTTTAGTGGGTATTTTATAGGGGGTAATTAACGGTTAACAGATTTAAGAGTTGTACTGTAAAAAAAGGTGAACCCCCTGTATTTTTAGTCTTCTGTAGTGAGTACTTAATAAAAGTTAAAGCTGCAAGACTTCCTATTTAGGAGATGCTATGTGATAAATATCAAAGTCAATTGTTTAGAGACAAATTAAAAATAAATTGTTTAGAGGGACATCTAGAGTCATATGTATTTCGAATAACTTAAGGATGTAATATACTTCAAAGCTCAGAAGTGTATGTTCCAAAGGAGAAACTCCCCCCTCACAATAGCTAGAAACATCTGCACTTAAAATTTTTCGATAATTAGGACTGTAAATCTCATTTCACAGGAAGAAGCAATTCCATTATCTGCTGGAGGGAAAGGGAAAGAAATCTGGGGTTGGGAGTGAGGAAAATAATGATAACAGAAGAAGTGGAGGGGAAAGCACAGCTCGAGCAATGTTGAATTACTTGACAAAGGATTTTCATATGGAAAAGCTTGAGGTAAAATATATCATTACAAAATACTTACATTTTCTATTATGTAACCTTAGGCTACTACTCACTGAATTTATCTGTACATCAAATTTCAGTTGTGCTGTTGAGAATGGTGGTTTTAAAAGATAACTGCTTAACATATTTACATATCTGATCAAACATTTCATCTAACTCATCTTTTTCTGAGAACACTGGAAAATGCTCAGTTTCTGTCTTTGATGAAGGGGTTCCTGAACAGTGCCACGGTCTCAGAAATACATTCTTACCTACAAGCCATATGGAATGAGCACAGTTTTTTAGGAAGAAAAATGTATATTGCATATGTTAGATTTTCCCTGAATTAATTGGTGAAGAACACCTTCAGACAGCACATGAGATAGTGCAGGCTGTAATAATAAAAAGCTGCTTCCTCACTTTTAAATGAGCTACAGGAAAATAAATACATAGGAAATGTATTAGGTTTAATTATTAATAAAATTGCAAGCTAGCTTGTTTCAGACAAGTGCATCAGTCACGCTTGTTTTAGTTTGCGTTTCTGATCTGCTAACTCTTTTGCTTGGGCAGAGGGAAATTGTTCCCAGGGAGAATATGATTTTTTCAGCCACGGTCTCCCTTCTGAGCCATCATCGTGAGTTCTAACTGTATGCACTCTGCTTCCCACATTTGTCCCATTGTTTGCTTTTTGATTATGTGGAAATATATAAGTCCTCTAGTGCAAGAAATTAAATTAAGTTCAGTAATCACTGAATTCTGTTATTCCATTGTGGTTTTGTTATCTCAGATCCACAGCATAAAAAGGAGACAGTGCCTGCATGTGTGGAGAGATTAAATTAAGAAAACATTTTAGTCTCAAAAGCTGTGATAGTAGCTCTCAAATCTTTGAATGGCATGGAGTAAGACAGTGAGGTATTCCTGTTGTCCTTTACCATGGAACCAGACCTATAATAAAATAAAATAAGCTTAGTATTTGTACAGTCCATTAAATAAAGATGTTGTTTTCTCCTCCCAGTGCAGCAATTCCCACCTTGTCCTTTGCTATAGCACTGTGCATGTGGCAGCAGGTACTGCATGGTGTCACAAGAGTACATCCTGGCAAAAAGGACTCCTTCCAGTTCCCCAGCAGCAGTAAACTAACATAATAAATGTGGCTGAATAAGTGTATTGCTAAAGATGACAGTCTTGGGTCTTTGATTAGTAATTTGGGGTTTTAGCTGAAACTGCTGGAAAGCATTTTCTCAACTTTGTTATTCATTAATGAAAACTTCTGTTTTGGTGGCCTGAAGCATGATCTAACATTTTTAACAATGCCACCATTCAAACTAGTTAGATATTTAGCTCCAATATAACTGTTGTTCAAAGCTTAAGGCACTTTATAGAAACTTTGCAGAAGCAGTGATTAATACCGTTTGAGTTACTAAAATGCAGAGCTAGTGGTTGCACAAAGCGCAGTATCTCTTTACTATTTTTAAAGGTTCATCTCACTTCAGTATCTAATGTAACACACATTAGGAACCAGCACTTACCAGTGTGCCTGTGGAAAAGGATGAGTACTGGCATGTTTTTCTATGACAATGTTCTTGTTAGGACAGGTAGAGAAACATATGCTTTTCAACTGTTGTACTATAAGGATGAAATTCTGGGAAGGGAAAGAAGGAAAAGTAGTTTAGTGCTTAAAGTTTCAGTAAATTTTCACTGCTATGCCAGAAAGCAACAAAACTTGTAATGCTGTTGAAAGATAGTTATATAATTACTTAAAAGTTAATTTCAGATAAATTAATGACTTCATATAATATGAGTATTATGAATACACTAAGGTTCTGTGGCCACACTCATAAAAGCTTGACAAACACCCTGGGCCATGCAACTTTAAACCAAGAGGAGAAAGTACACAATAGCATCTGCCTGCTAATTGCTGTGTTCTTCAATTCGGTCAATTTTTGTGAGGGGTTTTTTTGGGTTTGCTCTTGTTTAACCTTTTTTCCCTTTTTCTTATACATTGTGTAATTTTTCTCTCATGCAGGAAATCAAGGAAAGAAAAGCATTTTGCCAGACATACGTTGAGAACTTAGTGAAAGAAGCAGCTGACATCAATATGAAAAATGAGTCATTGCAGAAGCTCTGGCCTCAGATGTTCATTGAACTTGTCAGAGATGCAGTGATAGAAATACGCAATAAAAACTCCTACATGAAGCTCTGCCTCCAACGGATCACTGATCAGAAACAGTAGAGTCAAGGCGTGTTGTCTTGCAAGCTTTTGGTTCAGTATTCTGTCATCTTCTACAGACATAAACCAATAGAATAAAAAATTATCATCACTAGGGCATACTTCACTTCCTCCCCCAAAGGGATGCCTTTAAATCTCAATTAACTCTTAGTAGTTTTGAAATAAAAGTTTACTTGCATACTGCTTATCAATGCTTCCTTGGCTAACCAAAGTGATAGCATAGAAATGACTTGGTGATTGTTTTATTAAGTTCTTGTTTATTTTTTTCCTGCTACCCTTGATTCTGTAGTGCTACAGCATTGATTTTTAAAGAACAAATTTGCAATGCTTGCCTTATTTTTATTGAACACTTTTCAATTGTCACTTTTTTGACTGCTGCTGTTTAAAAAACCCAAGAAGAGTAGCTAATTTTTTATGACCAAAAGCTAATAAATTATTTTTACACCCTGAACTTGATGAAGACTTAATATTGTTGTTTAATTTGTGAGATTATAGAACACTTTCACGAGAGTGCTCAGAATATTGACATTTAATGAGCCTAATTTTCAACTGAACAAGTTGCCCAAACTTGATTTCAAATGTTTTTCATTAATTTCACTAATAAGGTTGTGTGAATTGTTATAGGTAAAATATGATTCCGAGGTATACTCACTTGAGCTTTATTTTGTTAAAATATGTTAATGTAATTTATTTTGTTTCTTGATTACTAACTTATTAACTTCTGAGGTTTGCCAAGATCAAATGAGCTAAAATGCATGCATTACATTTGGTAGGGAGACTGATGACTACTATTCAGTTGTAATTAATTTCTGTGACTCTGTGGAAATTTCATATTATCAATAAAAATAAATTCTTCATTTTTACCCTTCATAGATACTGTAAAGAAGTACTGTGTGCAAAAGAAAAGACTTCTCCTTAATCCTGTATGAAGAAATGAGACACAACTTGCCCCAAAATCACTGTGAATGGGTAGGAAAAAACCCCATTCCATGGTACAGTAACTCCCACAATAAACAGCTTGCCAGCTTCTGTCCAGAAATTGAATTTAGGAAGCATTAACAAGTCCAGCTGATTGCCATGGGTAGCATTCAGATGCAGGTAGAAAGTTGTGCCGTTTAAATTTAATTTTTTAGTTCCATTGTATCCTAACTAAAACAATCCAAAACTTTTGTGGATTTTTTTACTTAATTAAAATTGCTCTTATTTTACTTAGGCTCATTTCTAAAAAAGAAACTAAAGAAAACTTCCTGCACGGGTTTCTATGGCTCAAAAGTAAATTTATTTTTAAACTCTATCTAAAAGAAATTTTCTGTCAAAGCAGAGATGCAGATGCAGTTTAATGAGTTTTTATGTCCAGAAAATCATGGAATCATAGAATGGTTTGGGTTGGAATGGACTTTAAATACCATCTAGTTCCAATGCCCTGTTACGGGCAGGGACACTTTCCACTAGGCCAGGTTGCCCAAAGCCATGTCCAGCCTGGCCTTGAACACTTCGGGGGATGGGGCAGCCACAGCTTCTGTGGGCAACCTGTGCCAGGGCCTCACCACTCTCCCAGGAAAGAATTTCTTCCATATATCCTATCTAAAACTTCCCTCTTTCATTTAAAGCCATTCCCCCTTGTCCTATCTGTTCAAAGTCCCTCTCCAGCTCTCTTGGAGCCCTCATAGGCACTGGAAGGTGCTTTAAGGTCTCCCATGACTCTTCTCTAGGCTGAACAGACCAAACTCTCTGAGCCTTGAATGAGTAGCAGGAATCAAGTAGTCATAGGTATTTTGGAGAGTGCAGTCTGCTTGCATTCTCTGAGAGAATGTCTTTTCAGAGCATGTGTCAGGTTAACAGTGACGTGGGTACTGTTAAATGCAATTTTCCATTTGGTTCATGTTATACTTGCAGGTAGTTGCTTTTCAGTCTGCAGAATGTTGTGGATCTTAATTCATTTAAATTCTAAGGAAGTGTTAGAATTCCTGAAGAAACTGCTCCAGTAGTTGATGGAATTTAATAGAAACAATCACCTATCTGGGCTTTTTGAACTGCTTCATGGAATTTATAATAAGATTAGTTTATTTGATGGGATTCTTTTCCTTTCCATTGGAAAATTGCACTCTCAAGTTTCATGGTGTATTTTATTAAAGGAACAAATTAGGGCCCTGCAAGATATGAGAAAAAGAGAGTTTACATTAGAGAAACAGCCAGTATAGAAATGATCGTGCAATAGGTTTTTGGATCCATCAGTTACTTTACATAATTTCTGTGCCAATGGGGTGGGTGGAGCAATTTCAGCTTCTGCATGGGGACAGAAACCTCGGCAGCTGTGTGAAAGTGCAGAGCTCTCCTGGTGATGTAGCTGGGACAGATGGGCCCCTTTTGAATCAGGTTCAGCAGCAGTAAAGGAGTGGAAAAAAATGTTTTAAGAAGGTTGTATTGGTCTAGAGGAACAGGAAGTCCTCCATGGGAAAATCAAGAAAAAAAAGCCAGACTCAATATTGAGGCTTTAGAAGTATAATCCTGGTTTGAGGCTTTAAGATAGGGTCTTGAAAAAATGAATCAGAGGGTATTGATGGGGAGTTGTAGAAGCATCTTTAAATGCTCTGTGTTCCCATTCACATTCCCATGTGAATGCTGCCAGTTTGGACTTCTTTCACTAATAGCAGCTGTTTCATAACAGGATTGCTGAAAGGCTGAAGTGAGGGTAGGTAGGCAGCTATTACAAATGAAGAAAAGGTTAATGTTGGGCTCATATGTTCTTTTCACGTAAAACCAGTAGGAAAAAAAGGAACTTACTTATTTATTAATTCTTTTTAGGAAACAAGTGAGGAATTAAAGTGATGTTAGACCTAAGAGTACATAGAATTTTCAGCAGATAGAGGATCTTAAAATTGTTAGCATGCTATATGTTGTTTATGTGGTTACCCAAATTATTTGTTAATTCATATCGACTCATGAGATACATTCCTGTAGTTGCTTATTAGGGAGTTCCCATGTACCTAAAAATTTGAAGGTCATATAAGCAGTAAATTTTTAGAAGTTCTGAAACTAGAGTGCCACATATATGAACTTTCTGTGGTTACAGGTGTAAACTGATGAGTTAAAATAGCAATTGATATTGAAGCTGGGGACCTTTTAATTAAATCTTCCAGTCTGAAAGCATTTACTTTTTTCTTCTTCAAAAGCCTTTAAATTTCACCTAAAACTGAATTTTGATGTTGTTAATATTTCACTGATGTCCCATCCAAAGAGGACTGTGATCCTCTCATGTAGCCTGACTTCTGCACAAGACAGAACTATTACTGTAAAATATCTATATGTTAACTAGAAATCATCTTGAGGGTTAAAAAGATACTGTTTTAAGTCTTTTGAAAACTGTTTGGATTGATTTTTGGATTATTTATTCAATTTCCTTATTTCCTGAGACAAATTTCTTCTATGTCCAGACAAAGGTAGATAATGATGTATGATATTTTTTTCAGTTTCAGTCTAGCTGTCTCACGCACGAAGGCCCCATTGTGTCATGCAGAGTCATTGTTTGTTATGCAACCGAAATTTGATCTTCAGTAAGGAGACTGATGAGGAGCTGTATTTCATACATTCCTTTTTATACAGGATCTGAAAAAGTAATAGAGCTGCATATTTGCTGCCACAGTGGAGCAGGAAGAACAAATTCAATTGATGCAAACCAGAAGTTGATGCTGTCAGTTATGAGGAAGAAAAAGGTATGGGAAGAGGTTTTAACTGAGCTTTAATAGAAGTAAGTAACACTGCTACACTGTCTGGGACCAAGGGATAAATCTGAATCCAGAAACAGCTGAAAACTGTTTTCCATTACAGAAAAGTGAATTATCTTGTTCCACTGCTACAGATGTATTTTTATCATGTAAACTACTTAAAATAATTACAATAATAAAAAGCCTAACCTATTAAAACAGATCTGCAGATTAAGTTAGGCTATTGTGGAAACAGTAGTGACTCCTCAATGTAAGTATACATTCCGTAATTTCAGGACAAGTGGATGCTTTTTTTTTTTTTAACCAGAGCTGTGGGCTGTAAAAATGACAATGATGCTTCCAGATGCACCCAGTTACTTTTTATCATAGTGACACATCAGGATGAATTGGGTTTTGTTAGCTGGTTTATTTAAAGAAGCCAAGGCAAATATTTGCTAATTCTTTTTATTAAGCAATATTCATAAAGAAGTGATTTAGATTGGGAGGTCCACGTGCATGTTCAAAATCACAATAGATTTTGATTGGGAAGCTATTTGGTTTGATTGGGAAGACAGACTCCTTGGATGTTTTTCTGTTTCCACATCACACAGACTCTGCTACATCTTGAAGCCCAGTTCCAGTGAAATTATTTTTCTTTTTAAGTTGGAGGCATCAGATTTTTGGAGATTTGTAAGACTTGGTGTTTTGCTACACATGTATAGATCAAGGAGTGGGAAAGAGGAGGCTGGCTATCGTTTCATTCTACTGTCTGGTAAGGTAGCTTTTACTCCGAAGTTAATATAAGCTATTTTATTTTTTTGCGTACAAAAGAGGAGATAGTGTGGGCTACATAGACTTGAGACAATCTTACAGAAAGCTGAGAGGTATCTGCTTACACACATCACCTCAGAGCTGGATTTTCTTGAGTATGAGCTAAAAAATTGAATCTAAGGGACTGTTTATTCAATTCAAGTATTAACTTTGTTGGCAAGCTTTGCTAGGCTTCTGCTCTCAGGGGAAGAAGGAAAAGCTCATCTGGAGGAACTCTTGTCTCTGTTTGCTGTGGTGAAAACAGCATTTCTTTACAAGCTGTGTGTTGGGCCTTCTATGCCATACTTCTTTACAGATGGAGTGGACAGACACTTCTGCTTATTGTATCAAACATCAGGAAACACTGGTGAAGAACTGAGAAGTCTTAATGGGAGGAAAAAGTCACTCTTCTAAAATTCTAAGTTTTGTGGTTTTGGTGGGGTTTTTTTTTCAGTTATAGATAGATGTATTACAAGCAGAAACAGATTTGACTGACATAAGTACACTGAGTGTATGAAAAAGTAGAAAACTGAAAGTTAGAATATTTATACCAAATCCAGTATTAGAAGCATCCAGCATGCCCAAGAAACATGTTTGTCCAAGGTAACCCCATATTCCTTACTACTGATACATTGGCTTGAGGAGGCCCTTATGGGTAGCTGTTTTATCCAGCTTTTTGGAAAATCCAGACTGATGGCTTTCTGATTGCTGTGGACTTTGGTTGATTGGTACAGTATAAAATAATGTAACGAGACAGCAGAATCAGAGTTCTTACTGATGCATTGTGTTGGTTAATCGTATGACACTGCTTAATCCCACCTTTTGTTTCAATTTTCCCAATTAGGTAGGTACTTGCATACTAAGGAAAATCTTGTATGTAATCTTCATTCTTATGTAGAGCATGGCATCTGGTGTATCACTACATCCATAATTTGGACACTTTCCACTTTCAAACAAATTACTCCTTTTACTTCTGTTTGAGTAATATGGGTATTCCAGAGGTTAAATGCTGCAATTAGCAATACTCCATTTTACACTTAACAAAACTGGAACTTTTAATGAACACTGAGCAGGTCATAAATAAGTTCATTCTTTCTGGAATTCTAGACATGGATAATATAAACAGCATTAACCTTTTCAAAACAGCGAGAATGATACCTTTCAAGAGTACAGGTAATAATGGAAAACCTTTCTGTATGTAGTATTGAGCACTTAACACTTCAGCATGGGAGAAGATATCCTGGAATGATAATGACTTCCATCTATTTATAATATATCATTAGACAAGAGATTGTAAACTTCATTCTGACTACAGTGGTGAAGAAATTGTGATTGTGAATCTGATGTTTGTCCTACATGCTCACATAGTCTAGACATCTTACTTGGTCATGCAAATAACAGTGATCACAGTCAATAAAAGAAATCATTGCAATATGTAGAGAAGCTGTGACTTTACAGTGATAAAAAATGCTGAGTTCATTGATTAGCTATTATATTACACTTAGAAATTATACTGTGATACAATATGTGCTGTGGTTTGTGTTCTATAGCATGTATGTATAGCAAATGTAGCACATTTGCTGCCCATTTGCATTAGGCTTCAATGACCTATGCTTCCTAATAAAATAAAGAAATCGTTCAGAAGAGCGATGAAAGAAGCACAGAGTAAAGCTTTTTTCAGTTACTAACTCAGCACTTACAATAGAGTATATTAAGCTTCATACAACTGTTGTATCCTGAGTAAAATACTCATGTTGGAGCTCTCAGAGTCATCTGGCTTTGAAGCTGTGTGTAAGTCCCCTCTGCAGATGTACTAATGTAAGGTTTAAATGTAAGTTGACACGCTGCTGAAGATTCTGAAAGGTATTTGCATTGATTTATGTTCTTTATTAGGATGCATAATTAAAACAGGAATACCTAAGCTAGATAACCTATGTGAGCTAAAACCTTGAAGCTCTTGAAGTTGTTGCAAGATTCCCAGTGATCTGAGTGATTTTAGATGTCCATCTTTTCAATGAAGTGGAGTTGCTTTTTCTTTTTTTTTTTCTTTCCCTGTTAAGGTTGTGGAGATAGTCTTCCAGATGCTGATGTCTGCAAAGGCTTGGATTTGTACACACAAGCTCCATCCTTCCCACTTTTTGTCTGCTTCCCTCTCATGTGATTCAAACCAGTGTGTTCTTCTATGTCAGTTAGAGCCCACAGAAGCAGCCCACTTTAAGATGAACAAACATGGGTTCTAGTTGGATTGGGGGTAAAATTTGAGTGTCCTAGACTTCCAAAATGAGAACTGCATGCCTCAAGTCATGCTAGACTTCAGTGAAATCTAGATCAGTAAGTCCTTTTGTTGCATTTGAAGAGACTTTGACAGATGGAACACAGGTTCTCTCCTTTGCTGGTTTGAATGCCTTTATTGCCAAAGGGAGAGAGTGCCATATGGATAGGGTGGGAGACTGAATTGGAGTAGACATTGTTAGACAGTACATAACTGCTTTTACACTCAGAGCAGTGCAATAGCGTACATCTGTGAGTAGTAGAGTGTTGCAAAATAAGTTAAATGTTCTTGGTGACAAGCCAGAAATACATGTGTTAAACATGTCAAAATAACCAAGATATCTCATTTGTTAGACACAACTGTTCCTCTGGTGCTGAGCTCACTGGTTGCAAGGCAGCTGCTGTCTCTTGTACAGAGATTGTTACGTGCTGGGCAACTGTAAAGAAAGTAGGTCATTTGCAGATAGTATGGGTGTTCAAGTTGTTGAACACATTCTTCATACATTCTGCAGAGTATCATTCCCAGTATTTTCAGATTTATTTAAAGGAAAAATTGCTTCAGAGATGTGAAGGATCCTTTAGCTTGGTTGTTAGGATTGTTTTTGAAATTGCACGAATGTGTGTATCATTGATACTTACAGAAGAAACCAAAAAGGAACCACAGGTGGTCTGAGAAAGTTGTATTATTTGCTCTTTCTTCTTTGTTGGTACTGAACTTTTGCCCTTGCTTGTTGATGCTGGCTGTAGCTCACTCAGGTATTAACCAGAGGCTGTGTCAGGAAAGTACTTTAGTAGATGTAGGTGTGCTCAGGGCAGTTTCCAAATTCAATCAACATATGTTGTAGTCTAAGATTAGTCATTTTTCACATTTTCACACCTTCCATCAGCACCTCACTTCAACAAACTTTGCTGTGTTGCAGAGAAAAACTAGCCTTTTGATAATGTGCATCTCAATATCTAATCGATGAATGTGTTTGATGTCTTTCAGTGTAACAGATGAATGTCAATTGTAAAGATTCTCATGTTAAGAATATTTAGTGTAAGATATCTATGGACCTTTACTACTGACTGGCTCTCAGTTTTTATTCCAGAGACACCTTCTTATAAACTACACTTGTCAAATTCCTTCAAATTGGTATTCAGAGGAGACCATAAGATAAAAAGCCGTGCCTTGAAGAGGATCATCCCCTCATGACCTATATTTTAACAGAAGCAAAAGTGAAAGAAAAACACTTAGTTGGGTTAGATATCTGGTAATGAGCTGACAAAGGTGTAAGGGTAGCCAGGTGCTGTTTATCTCATCTGTACTGTGTGTTAAGTGTGGGGCAGCTACAGAGAGTGAACAGTCTTCGTAGCTTTAGAGGTGTGGGAACTGTTATGAGAAGCCAAATGCTTCTTAATTTCCCCTCCCATAGTCCACTTTGGAGACTCTCAATTTCCCCACCCTTTGTTTCCAAGCTGCAATGTATTCTGTTTTTAGGTAAGGAAGATATTGTCAGCATTGCTTGTGACTTCGGTGTTTGGCCCACAGAAGGCAGGCACAGGCAGCTTTTTCCTCTTCCCAACCTCTACAGTGGGGAAGAGCTACAGGGAGGCTGTTGCTTGACTGGTATTAGTTATTGGTGTAAAGCTGAAGTAGCATAGCTGTGTTTTGTGGAGAGGCTGAGAAGAGTGCTGCGGGTACAGGCACCTGTCAGTGTGGAGAAAAATAGTTCTAGCACATGGAATGTGAAATTCAGTGGGATTTTATTTTCCTGGCTCTTTTAAAAGAATTTTTTATTGCTCTCATTTCAATTGAATCAGCAGATGAGAGAATCCGTAACTTGTCTGCCACTAACGCAGACTTCATTAACCAACAGTTTCACCTGTAACAGTCACAGGTCAGGTTTATTTACTTTTATTTTTTACACTAGTTTTTCTTATGTTCTAGGGAGAAATCATGCCACTGTTTTGGGGTCTTTTTTATAGCTTATTACACCTATAGCATGTGTGGAATTTATGATAGATAAAATACACTGAAAGTAGGTATTTTTTGGTGACCCTATGTGCTAAATACGTAATACCTCTTTGAAATATTTGTTGATTTAGAGGAGTCTCATACTCTTGATTCCTTCACACACATTTGTTTCAGAATGTTATCAATTCAGTGATTCCTAATCAGAAGCATTTGGAATCTACAAGACTGCCAAGTTTTGGCTTTTGGTCTTGCAGCATTTTATTTTTTAAAATGACAGTTTACAGTACATCTAGAAATCTTACAAAACTTTAAGTAGGTTCTTGGAATTTGTCTTTAGCACCTCAAATAAAAATTATTTCAAAATTTTGGATGAAATTTTTTCATCTCTTTTGGACAAAGCTTTCAAAGGCTTATTTCCTTAACTGTTCAAAAGACAGTTTTGTGATGTGCTCAAGACTACTTCTTTCATAAAGCCTTTTTTCAGAAGGCTTTACAGAATGTTCTAGAGATTAACTTGGTGACTATAACTGTTCCTCTTGTTCTAATTCTGGACTGAAGTAGTATGATGTCAGATGCTGGTGGACTTTCCTTCATTCGAGCACTGTGTGATGACATCAGTCTTCACGTCAGAGAGAATTAGAGCTTAGTGGTACAAAATGTTCTTGGTAGGAGTTGTGATACTGGGATCAAGATTTTGGCGAGGGCCAACTCCAGGGTGATCTCCTGGAAATGATTCTTGGAAAATTTGCATCTACTTTCAGATCTGAGAAATGATTGCCTGCATTGGTAGCAAATTGTATTATTTCTTTCCTAGGAGGAGCTTGGAAAAGCCATGGATTCTTGCAGCTGCATCTACAAGTTTAGACTCACTTCTTGTCATACAGAGGTGAAGGAACTGGTTATTTTTGTGGCTGCAATGGAGAGAAGGAGCAAACTAGCTCAAAATTTGTAATTTTGGTCTTCCTATTTTTACCTCTCCGAGACTGTTGAGAAGGGGAGGAAGAGTGGGTGTGTGGCGAGAGTAGAGGAGTTTGGGCTATGAGATAGGGAGGGACTGTAATGGCAGTCTGAATTCAGAAATAAGCTATTTTGAAGGGCTCCTCTAGAATATGGGGAATTTGTCAAACCAGCTGGCTCTGGTGCACAGTGCTGTGGAGTGGAGGGAGGCCTACAGTGCTGCAGTGGAGTGAAGGAGAGCTAGACACAAGCATGAGTGAGCCGGGAGCCAGGATTAGAACTTTGATTTCAAGTCTGTAGAGTTTGGCAGGTCTCTGTAATTTTGAGTGAGAAATATGTGCACCCCAACCTCAGTGAACATTTGTCTTTTTCTCATAACATTCTTTAACTGTTCTCTTTGGTTGCTCTCCCAGTGCATTCCAGAAGGCAGCTTTCTGCAGGCTGTCTTAAAAGAGGATGCCTCTGGCCCGTGTCAGCTCAGGGATTTACATCACTATTGAGTATTTGGTACTCCTTTATTTACTTTAGGAATAGCTGGTGATCACTATATAAAAGGACACAGAATAGCTGTATCAGATGAATACCTGTCTCAGTTTAGAAAGGGTAGGCCCTTTACAGATCCTTTATGAGCAGTGCTGACAATCCTTGCTACATGAGGTCTCTTTCCTGGTCCTCCACCAGAGACATTCCCAGACACTCGCAGTATTGCCTCTTATGAAAACCAGTAAGTGTTCAAACTTTCATCTAAGTCTGTGGCACCCATCATCTTTATGTTTTCTAGAGGAGCAGTTATTTTCTCACTGTTTTAAAGGGTTAGTACATTTCTTGAAAAGCATTTTCATAGTTCTGTGTTAGAGTGGATAAGCTCAAGAGAAATTCAAGCTAGATCAATTTTTCTGTTGGGGCAGCAGCTTGATCCCATCTGCTGCTTTTGCTGAAAAGTTGGCAGATCTTTTCTGCAGAGATAAAAGCTGGCATAGCTGGATAGAGTCCCCCCCGTCCTAATTCGAAAAGCAATGCAAGTGGATGAGAAGTTGTGAGTGACAGCAGCTGGCTGTCAGCAGACATCTTCCCTTGGTGCTCTTCAGATACGAGCAGAAAATGTTCTATTGGTAAATGCCATGCACATGTAAATTTGCTCTACTGTTCCCTTTCCAGATATGGAGCAGGAAAGGCTCCAGCTGAGACACCTATTCCCCTTTGGTGGGAGAAGTTTATGGTTTGAGCTGCCTTATATTACTGTCTAAGGACAGAGCAGGACTACTCATCTCCTAATGTTGACTGCGAGATCATACCCTAACCTGCCAGCATTGCTCAGTGTCTTCCTCATGCATGGGATTTAAGAGGATGGTCTGTTACCTCAAGCTTTGCCAAGATCGTTACATTGCTGACCTTAAGCCAAACCTGTGCAAATCAAAGGCATCCTATCTGAAAAGACTGAGTGATGTGGTGGCTTGGAAGGTCAGAGAAACACATAAAGAATCTTCAAACTGGCCTAAAATGTTTCTTAAACAGACCATTTACTTTATAGAAAATATTGCTGTTACTCCATTATGCCTCTTCCAAATATTAAAAAATAAAAAGGTATTTTCTCTGGCAGGACTTGAGCTTTAGGCTATAGATCAAACAGGTTCATATGTTTTTCTGGCCTCTTTTTTTTTTTAATTTTTATTTTTTGACTGATTTCTTTTTATTCTCATCAACATCTACTCATATTGTATTTCAGTGTGGTCTGGCCAACAGTCTTGATACGGAGACAAAAATCTTTAGTCTTGTTTAACCAAGCTGGTAAGAAAGCTGTATTATCATCCTGAAGTGGGGGGCTGTCCTTGCAATATGTTACAGGGGTTTTGTCTCAAGATTTTCAGGAATTTCTACACTAAATAAGTATTTAAATGCTACTTCATTGGCATTGATCTCTGTTTGAACTCTTTCTCTGGAGCTGCAACTAAAATCAATGACCAACATATAGCAATCTTAATCCTCATTCTTCTGATGTACCTGCATGTGGGATTACATGCAGTTACTTAAAGAATGTTGAAGTTGGGTTTGATACTCCATGACTTTGTCCTTACAACTGTACAGCTGGAGAATGCAGCTGGTTTTTGCATTGCTGAAATTTGGCTGACTCTGCAGCAGCATCCAGGCCTTTTTGGACACTGTGATAAAAATACAACACTGCTAGTGCTCTGTTTTTATTATTAGTGGAGGTGCAAGTGCTAAAAATATGTCTTGCTTTCACAAGAATCTAAGTACAGACGATGCTGCAGAGAGCTCCTTTCTGTCTGTGTCTCCTTTGCTTGATCTGTATCTGGAATTGAAAAGGGCCAGGAGGTTTCCACATAAATCTTTGAGATTTCTGTGTTCCCTTCACTCTCAGCTTTGATATTCTTTCTTTAAAGAAAGTTAGGCCTTAACTATTTCAGTATCAAAGAAAACCTCTAGTATGTGAAGCTGGATGTAGGTGATGCAGAGAGAAGTTTGCGCAGAGCTTGTAACAATAGTGGGAGGTGTGAACTACTGCCTTTGCCTCTGTTGAGTGTTAGCTCAGATATTTAGCAGAGTTGTCTAATTGTGTATGTTAAGTATTTAATTCCTTAAAAAGAGTGAAAATACTAGAGACAGCAGAGCTTTATGTGTGGTGGGAGGCATGTTATGTTGATGGCTTAAGTTAGTGGCATTTGGGAATTGCTTCTGGTTGTTGGTGTTACAAAGGAGAAGTCCAACACTAAACTTCATCAGGATAGGAACCAAAGAGTGGGGATTTTAGATTTTTAGCATCTCTGAGGTGTAGTTTATCCTGCAGGTAGAAAACCTGTCACACTTCATCCACATTCCTACTCTAACATTAAACAGAAAAGCATTAAAATGCTTCCAAGTCTGAAATGAGACACTTCTTCCAGGAATCCTGAAATCAGGACTGGTTGGTAGGGTTGGGTTTTTTCACCCTGGTGCCTATCACTTTCAATCGTTCTTGCTTTAATAAACCATCTTGAACCTGATCAAACAGAACCATCTATACATATGAATCTGTGGATGTGCAAGGTGAGGAAGGAAAAAATTACATCCACTTCACCTTTTTTTGGTCCTGCGCTGCTGTTGACTCTTTAGCTTAATGAAGTTAATGACTCGCTGGATAACTCACTGCAACTGTTCATTTTTTTACAGTATGAAACTTTTCTACATTGGAAAAGTTCTTTCCTGTTGATATTCCTTAAAAAAAAAAAAGGCATTTAGCAGGTAAGGGCACTACTATGTTGTATGCACATATCCAGTATGTGTTCCATAAAGCTGATTACCCAAAGCAGAGTTTGAATTCAGGAAAGAAATTTTAACTGTAGAATGGATGTTAAGTACTTTCCTAAAACTCAAAACCAGTCCTGCATTCAGCTTGTCTTTGCAAGAATAGAAGAAACAGCAACAACAACAAAAAAGCAAAGCAGAACCACTTTTTGATATACATGGTAAACATGGATGATATAGATTTATTCTACTCCTTTTCAGATTTGAAACCACAAGAGAGAATATTCTCTTCTTTGGTGGGATTGGAGAGCAGTTTGTTTCCTTAAAGTTACTAACAGTGCTTGAGAAAATGATTTGGTTTTTTTTGTTTAGAACCAGGGGCCAAGCAGTTGCAGAGTTTAATAACCCAAGACAGGGTTATTAAACAGACATATAGGACATTCAGGACACTGGAACAAACTCAGAAAACCTAGTGAAAGAAAGAGGAAAACTAGTTTTGCAATGGGACATTAGACCACACAATAGTCAAACAACTATGACATGTCGCTTGGAAGCCATTGCAGTTTTCTTTCAGGCAAGTATGAGGACTCTGATGTGTAGACTTCCACCATTCTACAGCTCTTTCATTGGATTATAAATCATTCTGTTTTCCATCTCTTTCACCTCAATGCGATTTATAAATCTCTTTTATTTTAAATCCATAACCAGATTTGAAGCTACATCTTTAGTAAAACAACTAATGAGGACAGAAGAAAAGCTTAAGTTTATACACCTAAATACTGCAGTTCTCATGCAACAGTTGTTTGAGCCTGGCAACTGGATGGAAAAGGCAGGACTGCAGCTTTTGTTTTGAGGATGATTTGCTTAGCAGGCGTCCCCTGAGTTTACTGTTGATTCTCAACTGTTTCCAAATTCTTCATTCCAGAGTTTCCACCTGAAAAGTTCCAAGCAAATTTTCAAGAACTGTTAAATACGTATATATAGCTTCTCAGGAGGCTTCAAGAAATGAATGAGATTGATTTATTGTCCCATTTGGACAACCAGTAAATGAGTAAATTGTGCCAGTTCCAGGAGATGAGGAAAAGGTAAAGTAGCATCACAGTAACCCTACACCCTTTATCTGAATGTATGTGTGAGAACCTGTAATTCATAAAGGTCCTGTCTCAAAAGTAATAGACTCATCTTTATCTTGCAAAAACAGTAAGATTGGATACTAGAAGTGCAAAGTAAGATTGGATACCAAAGTAAGATTGGATACTGGAAGTGCAAAGAAAAAAAAAGGCAAAGCCAGTCCTGAAATTTTGAGGCTGGTTCCATAGATCTTTAAAATTCTGTTTGTTAGTTTTCTTTTTTCCCTGCAATAGAAAGTTTCAGAGACACACTGTTGCATTTTTCCCCTCTTACAGGACATGAAATTCACTATATAATATTTATACCAGATAAACCTATTTATTTCTCCCCCCCCCTTTCAAAAATTGCTCATGTGATTGCTGTTACTTACAAAAACCAAAGATTTATTTCCTCTTACCTTGCAGAATTTGAAGAAAAAGTTTGTTCTATTTGTTTACTCTGTGCCTCAGGGAACCTTCAGAGAGTTCTTTGGGGTTTTGTGGTTGTGGTTGGGTTTTTTTTTTTGGTTAGTTTGGTTTGTTTGGTTTTTTTTTAATGAAGTGAAAAAAGAAGAAAAGGTGTGAAAGAAAAAAAGCGGAGTGTAAGCAAATCTATTTTTAAGAAGTTAGAAATGTTTTTCTCTTAACTCCTAAAGTATTCTTTTAGCTTTTCTCTTTAAAAGCATAAATACATGTGCAGGGACACTCTGCTGTGTTTAATACCGTATAGTAATGTCTTTTCCATCTCCTTCCATAAGTTCTGCTATCTTATAAAACTTGGTATATTTTACAGGGTGGGGGGAGTAAGAATCAGAATAAAAAGCATGCTAGATGCTGGTTGGGGTTTTTTTGTTACACTTGGAACATTTTGTCCAATATCAGGCACGTCTGTGATTTCACTATCTGCTGCCTGGGCAATGGCAGGTACTCTGAGAATCTTGATTCTGTTCAGGAGGAAGCTGTCCAAGAGCACTGGGAGAAGGGCTAAAGGCAGCCTGTGAGCACAGCACGTAGGACCAAAACATCAGAAAGCTTTTGGAATGCTCCCTTGGAAGGGCTTGCATACTGCAAATGCTAGACTTGTGGGTGAAATATGACTCGGAGCACTGATCTCAGTAAGAATCAAGGAAATGGAAAATAAATTATGTGGAAGACTAATGTGTAATTAAAATTTTAGGTTTTTTTTTTTTTTCAACAAAACATTGTTCTTAGGACCAAGCAATAGTTCAGGTAACTGCTAAAGATTTACAGAGCATTTTTCTTGGCAATGTGTAGTAGGTTATTATTGTTCTTCTCAAGCATAGTGACAGTTGTTCATAACAGCAACGGTCCTTTTGCAACTGCTTCTGTTGTTGCTTAGACAGGATCAGATTGGACAAGCATTAGAGAAGAAATGGAGAGAGACAAAAAAACTTATTTAATTCTGTCTGGCATTCCCCTCAAAGTGATCCCCAAGAAGGTAAAGAATTTTTTTCTTCCATTTCAAGTATCCTAGAGATTAAGAGCCAAATCCAGTCATACATAATGGTGGAACTTGTTCTTTAAATATCTGTAATACTCTTGATAGTCTCCCAGCAGTTTTAAAGGAATAAGTGTGAAGTGAACATGTGGAGACTGTAAGTCAGGAGTAAACTCTTATGAACATACCAACATTCTTGACTGTTGCAGGTACTGGTATGAGGCATTCCAGAAGCTCTATTAATGACATATTTGGGGCTTGGCTGTGAGGCAATATCAGCTGTGCTTCCTTCTCCTACATTGCCAGTTGTTCCACACCTGAATTTTCACAGTATTTAGACTTTCATTTCCAAAATCAGTGAATTACTCTTAAGTACTCTAATATCTTGACTAGGATTACACACTAATTACATGGCCGAGATGAGAGGAGACCCGAGTATTTTGGCTCATTAACCCACACTCTAATATTTACCCTTTACTTGCTACTTCTATTAATAATTACCAAATCTTCATATTTATCAAAGCAGGTTGTTCCTCAGGTAGAATTATACTTGGAGATCTTTTATAGAGATACCAGTATTTGATACTGTTGGTGCAGTTCCCAAGGATGTGATGACACTTTGTTGAAAGAAAATAATAATTTTAGATTAATATCTGAAAAAAAAAATTCGTCGTATTTCCAGTCCAGATCAGCTAGATAATGGTAGTTTTCCCGTTCTGGGGAACCAGTAGTTCATGTGTGATAGCAAAGCTGGAAAGAACTTCCTTGAATTCAGCTTATTCCAAGGACTCACTTGAATGGTGGATACTGGTTGTTTTTCTGTCACCTTGGGAACAGGTCCCTGAGCAACTTGATCCAGCATCAATCAGCTGGGCTTTGAACAAGTGTTGCACCAGATGATGTCCTGAGATCTGTTATTTTCTATTGTTAATAGGAGCAGAATTAGATTTCCAGTTGTGTTGTCCATTCTTATAGTTCCTCTTATTAGTCCTCTTCAACAAAAAATTACTTTCAAGATTTTAAAGTGTTTAGGCAGTTCTAAGCTATTTTTGTCTTGAAACAAGCAATCTTTTTGCCTGTGTTTCCCTGAAATAACATTTACTTATCTATTAGTAATGGATTTTGAAAATGTATGAGTCATCATTAGCTCAGTTTCATTAATTTCACCATGATTATTTATTATTGTTATTTGTAGTTGAAAATAGCCAAGCAGCTGTGACAAATTTGGGTAAGGAAATTAACTTGACATTCTTTTGTTCTCCATGTGTGTTGTAACTGTATGTTGATTTTGGATTTTTAACTTTTTTTTTCATCTGTCATGCTTTTCTTAATACAATGCTGTATACTGAAGAAAGAAAGATTTATAAGAGAACTGCCAGATTGAGCTCAAAGCTTGACAGGCTTCAGGTTTTCTGGCTACTGCATACAGGCCTTGCACTGATAACTTAGGGTTGCCCATAGGTTTCAGACTGGTGCAAAGCAGTGATATCTTGATAACTGCCAATCAGTGTTTTTGCTGAGCTAAAATATCAGAGGAGGACAAGTGTAACTATGGGAGCTTTGGAACGCAGCAGCACATTTATTTCAGGTACTAACTACAACCTTATCTTCACATGACAAGGCCGGATTCTGCTAAAACTATCACCATGTCAGTACTGTGAGCCTAAGAAGCAAGGCTTTTATTTCAGTAGCTGTATTCCAACCTGTTCAGAATCTACTAGGACAAGTGAGATGGAATTTATAATTACTGTAGTTGTAGAATTGTTGTCTGCAGTGGTGATTTCAGTTTTGCTTACATAAACAAATCACACCACCAGTCTTAGAAGTGTAGGGGTTTTCTTAGAAAATTTCTGTCGTTGAGAATGTGAACGTGGATTGGCTTTTACGCCCAAGCGCATTTTCAGAGGTTTTGCATGCTCATAGGACTTTGACTTCTAACCCAAAGGAATTTTTGTATGATTTTAGAATTAAGATGACCATAGCATATTGCATTAATAAAAGAAAAGGAGAAATGTGAATTTAAAATATGTTCCATGCTCACGTATGGCCTTATCAACACCATCAACAGAAATGCACAGACTTAAACCACTGAGAAATCTGACCTCTTATTTCATTGACTTCTTTTCAAGCCTTTCAACAGCGGGAGAAAACATGAGTTCAAGTCAAAAATATTCCCATGGGTTCTGTGGCAAAGTGGCTTTTCCTAGTATTATGAATGACACAAGTTTAATATCTGGCAAGAAAAAGTACATGTTTATACTAGGAAAATTATCTCTTGCTGATATTAAATGTCAGCAGTATTGCAGCAGAATCCCAGATGAATGTGGGTTTGCTGCCAGCATATACAAGGACAAAATGTTCAGAATCATTTTGGGAACTGGCATTAATCTGGCACAGTCTGCACTTAGCTTGGAGTCTCATCCATCCAAACCAGCAATAAGTAATTTCTCCGATGTAAATAAGGATAAAGAGAAGAAAATTATCTGAAGTTATAGGAGTAAAGCGGGAGAAGTGTTGATGAAGAGTCCAGTTGCTTAATAACAAACCAGTGAAGCAGCTGCCAAGAGGGAGTGATTGCCCTCCCAGAGCTTTCTGGGAGTCTGCAGACACTTTTACACATTCTGAAGTGCTGTGAATAATAGATCACTATGTGTAGTTTTCTAAGCTGTTAAAATGGTCATATTCAAATTTCCCCTAAGTTTTGAAGTTGTGAGGAATGGTGCTATATTTTGACAATTTGAATGCAAACCTTAGCGTAATATATTTTACATAAATGCTGCATAGTATGAGGAACAGAATGAAGATCCTCTAGCGAACAGGATGCAGACAACTGGCAGTGAATAGAAACTGGTGGTTAAAGGACTATCTCAGGATTAGTGTAGATAGCTCTTGTAGACTTGATATTTTGGAGAAACACAATGAAGAATGTTGAATGGGGCAGAGGGCTGGCATAGAAGTTTCAAAATGCTTTGTGAAATGCACAGCACTAGAGAAAACTGCAAAAGACTTGCATATACAAAATGAAGTCACAGGGCACCATGATAACACGTGGAACTGTCAAATGCTCAGTATCATGCAGTGGAAGGAATAACTTTAACCAGTTGTGTACACTGGCTGTAAAACAGGAAAAAGATGAAGTATCATTGACTCAATGAAAATAATGAAATTATTTGTTCAATGTTAAGCAGCAATCAGAGAAGCAAACTACCTGTGTAGGTGTTTAAAGGGCCAGAAAGTAATACTGAGCTTGTAATGTTTTAAGTTTGCTGCAGCCACACCTACGAGGTGCACCTACGAGGTGCATTACGAGGAAATGAAAGGGGACCAAAGTGACCTCAAGCCCCAGAAAGACATATGTAAGATGGAAATAGGACTGTGACTGTTGACGAGAAAAGGCCTGGCTGGTGTGTTTGTACTGGTGTGCTCTGAAATAGCCCATCTGTGTTTCTTTCCACCTTTTCTATAACACATGAGAAAGAACATTCTTGTAGATTGGAAAGCATTGCTTTTAGAATGACTTTTTTTCTTCTTTTTTTTTGTGCCAGAGCAATAAAGCAATGAACAGTAAAACGTGTCACTGTCAGATGTCAGTGAAGCCAAAAGAACTGCTGGATTCTTGTGCTCCTCTCCAAAGCAGTACCATTAGTCACAGTAGGAGGAAAAATAATAGCAGATCCGGCTGGACTAATAGTCTAATTTACAATAGCAATTCCTGTATTTCAAAATCCCATTTGAAGTGCAATGTGATGATATTTCTATTAGTGTAACATACAAATAGTACTCCTGGTCAAACTTCCCTAAATTTAGTGCACATATCAAGAATTTCTTTAGGTGTATTTCCTAGCCCATTCAATATACTGCCAGTTCTTACCAAAAGATCATAATATCAAAATGTTTGTCTTTAAAAAGCAGGTATCTTCCTTAAAACAGTATTCCCTTAAACTCTACAAAGCAATTATTCTTTCAAACTCCAGCTCACTATTCATCTTATAAATAGACTAAAGCTTCACAATATTTTAGGGCAGTGAGTTACGGATGCTCAGTTTTTAAAAGAGTATTAATAAGGATGCTCTGCAGTTGAGTAACTGCCACTAATTTCAGGGCAACTGAATTTGACTCACTGGTGCTGTTGCTATCTTTACTGATGAATGTAGGTGTTTTGTTGCAATTTCTTGAGATGCGGTTGGGTTTTAATTCTTATATTGTTTTTGTGAGAACAACACTACATGCTTATTCTTGCTAGAGTGGAATGGAAGCCAATGACTGTGGGTTTTGGGTCTTACAGAATATTGTCTGTGACTTTGGCTTGTTTCAACACTGGACAGGGTTTGAGAACAGTTTTTCTCCCTGTTTGCTGTACATATTCATAGCTACAGAGAGAGCATTTTATTGTCAGGAAGTCGTCATCTCTTGGGTTGAATTACAAACAGGGTAATGATTCTTTGTTGTTTAGGTTCTTGAAAGGCTTGACATCATTAACATTCTTAGAATGACATGTATCATAAATCACAACATAGGAAAATTAGAGGGATTCACTCACATACATGTAATTTCAACTGCAGGGTGTACAAATACATTGATGTACTTATGCTCTCCCCAAACAGTTCTTTTTTGTGCTCTGATGGCCAGCACAACGTTCTCTGATATCCATGATTTCTCTGTCCTGATCCTTATATTGACCAGAATGAAAAAGGATAGGAGTGAAATGAAAGAAGGTATAATTGCAGCTCGTAGGTGTTCCAGCTGCTCCTCAGAGACCCTGTAGTGCTGTCATACAATATGCTTTTCTGACTCATGCCAAAGGATCAGTCAACACATAACCCCAATTGAGAACAAACTAGAAGTTATTCATTTCTAAGTTGCATAGAAGGAAAAGGGCCAGTGAGTCACTTCTGAAATTCTGGTGTGGTCAAGATGAATTACATAATTTGTACTTGGTCACTACACAATGCTTGGTTTAGAAACAGCTGGTCAAATATGCTAGGAAAGAAACCAGTATTTTGGAGCTCCCAGAAGGTCTAAATGTGTTCCTTTCATCTTCCAGTAGTGACAGTGCTCTTTCAAAAAGCTAAATTCTCTGACTGAGAGAACAAAATTTCCTTCCTTAATAGCTAGAAAACTACTGCACAGTAGAAAGAATAATGTCGTTTCAAATTTTAATATGAAAATAAATAAAGACCTTGAATGGCAATAAGGTAGATTCTACTTAGTTTTGCTTAATGCTTAGTTAGGGATAATGTACTATTTCTTTGGAAGAGTGTAATATCTCTGTCCCTTGGGCTTTTAAGTACAACTCTAACAGGCAATTGCCAGGTAGATCTGATCCTGCTGTGGGATAGGAGAGAAGTCCCTAGAGTCCCTGGCATGAGCATTTTCTATGGTTCTGTGATTACAGGATTCATAGCCCCTGTGGGTTTGGTTATTCTTCGAAGCAGAATTATTGGGCAGCTTAATAACATCGACACAAATGAAGACATTACAGACATAAGTAGTCCTACAAATCAAGAGATTAAGAAAATTATAGCTATTTTGATTAAATATAAGAAATACGGTGAGATTGAAAGGACAGTATAGAAATAGTTTAGTCTGCATTTAGGTGCCAGAATGTCTGCACATAAGCTTTTGGGAATTACTTCTTCTTGCTGTCCATAGCTGATGCTTACTAACTCCAGCTGTGACAAAATTCTCTCCTTAGATTAATGACATCTAGACCAATTCCAGGAAAGGGGATAATTTGGAAGTGAATTTAATATCTGTTGAAGACAAGCAAAAGAGTTAATCAGCCTAAAATGTAGGGTAGTTTTACTGGCAAAATTAAACTGTTGTTCCTGTTCCTTGAGACTTAAAAGCTGAAATGTACTACCAATGTGTAGTATGGGAACAATTCGGGTGGGCAGAGGAATGGCCCATCTCCATCAGTGTTTTCGGTCAGTGGCTTTTATTATATGTCTGAGTAGGGCATAATGCTGCACAATGTACAGTGGTACTGAGGGGCTGACTTGATGACTTAAGCTCCTGTAGTGTATTTCTCTTTAGGGATATTGCAAGATATATATCAAATATTTCAAGTCACATTTCAGAATGTAACTTGAAAAATTTGATATATATCTTGCAGTATCTTGAAAAATTTTCTACTGATACTTAGCATTATTTTTGTACTACAGGGCTTGAGAAATAACTTCTGGCTTGAACATAAAGGCCATGCTAATTTTTGATCAGCTTTATCTTCACACATCATAACTTTGATAACAAGTCAGAGTACAGGAAAAATGGGTCAGATGCTTACTTGGCCAGTGCTGAGCAGAGGTTTGCTTTTGAAAGCCTTATTAGAATGGTGTGACCTGACAACAAGCTTCACATCTCTGGCCTGGCAGTTATGAGGAAGGGATAAGTGATGCTATTTCCCCCTTGGTTGCTGAACATTTCTGTGACCCTTCCTTTGGGGTGAATGAGCACGTTATTGACTCCTAAAGCAATGCACTGGAATCAAGCCAATGTGTGGGAGTTAGAAACAAACCTGCTGAAATGTACAGACTGACAACAGCAGTGAACTACTTTTTTGTTTTGTTTTGTTTTGGGTTTTTTGTTTGTTTGTGGGTGTTTGGGTTTTTTTTTGTGTTTCATTTTGTTTGGAAACAAAACAAACATCAACAACAATGCTGTAAAAGAACAAAAATTAAAGTCTCAAGTGTTTACATGTTTATGGTCCTGTGACAGTAAGTATCCACAGTCATGGAAGAACAAGGAGAATGAAGGAATGACTGTTGGAATAAATACTGAGGAGGGAACGTGAGCAAACTAGAGGTGATATTCGCATCCACTCTGGGCCAGCACTGGTCATGTGCCATAGTAGGTGAAACTGTTAGAACAATTTATCATATAAACAACAAATCAGGCCAAATTTATCTAATCAGCTTTTTGTGATTAAAATACGTCTGGGCTCCTTTTTCCAAAACTACAAGGGTTGCAGCAACATCAAGATTAGGAACAGACTCTGTTTCTGTGTATATATGTTTGTATGTATGCATCTATTTTATTTTTCTTTGAGCATTTGCCCTTATGAGAGAGAGTATGTTGTGAAAAAGGAAAAAGCATCATAGGAGTAAGTAATGGGGACTACTAAACAAGAGCTGGCAGATGATGTTGGTGCCCTGAAAAACTTTCAACTAGGACCTTCTATTTTTTTTTCTATTTCAAGCAGAGTGGTGGTTGTTCAAGCTGAGCTGGCAGAAGCTTTTAGACAGCATCAGACATTGGGTGAAAAGCTGTCCTTGGGAAATGACGTAGCTTCTAAGTAACACATATTCCAAATCTTGCCTGATAAAGTATGGGCCAGTAAATTTGTCAAGAGTGTGTATTTTGTAAGTTATTCTAGGTTACATAGAGAACATATATGCTCTTGCAGGGTCTGTTAGAGTAGGTTGAGTTCCATGTTGTATTTTTTATCTAGTCAGCTAAGCAATATCTCAGGGAGATTTCTGCACATGACCACTAATCTTGCTCTGCCCTGTGCAAGGCTCCACAGATGATCTTTGCTAGGTTATCTTGTATCTTCACAGTGAAACAAGTGAGGAGGCTGTGGGTTTCTTGGCAAATGAAGAGCACTAAACTCCTTCACATGGTGTACATCAGTCTACTGTGACTATCAAGTAGAAATGTTTCTAAATCATGTGTATTTAGGTTTTGTTTAGGTTTGGTTTTTTCTTTCTTTTTCTTTTTTCCCCCAGATATTTCTATCTGATGTCAGCAAAGTTCAAAAGGCCTCATTATTTTTTGGGTCAAAAGTTTGTGATTAGTTTTCTTCTGCCTGCTGCTGAAGAAGTTCTTTTAGAGCTTGCTTTTACCTTGTGCCAACAGTAATCTAGGAATTCCAAAAACTCTGATTATTTACATTTCATTGCTTTGATGAATTGTACCTTACAGTTAGAAGCTTGATACTTCTCTGCGTTACATTTGGGTTATCTTAGCAATTAGAAAAAGGCTGGGTTTGCACTTACATATTTTCTTAATAATCACTATCTTCTATTAAGAAACAGATTTTATTAAATGTATGACAAGTAGTGGAGGGGAGGATCACTTTAATTCTCTCTTCCTTCCCCAACCTCCTTTCCCCCCAACTCCTTTCTTTCTAGAGGAAATAGTAGGACAAAAGTGAGAAAACCAGAAAAGTATAGGAAAAAACAGGAAACTTATAACTTTTCACTGTAACTTCTTTGGAAAGTCCATAATCGCAAGTCTATCAATTTTGCCCTGGGGATTAAAACCCCCCAGCTTTTCTGTCCAGCTCCACTCAGAGATTGTGAGGGAATAAAATTTGTCTTCCTACTGAATGGGCCCAGAAGTGGATCTCTGGCCAATTAACTATTTCATAATCCGTCAGGAGATTCTCTAGATCTCCAAGTATGCAGAGGATTGTCTCATCCATACCCAAATGCCCTGGCTGAACAGCTTCATATTCTTCATGGCACATACTGGGGAGTTGCGAGTTTGTGCAGGTAGAAAAACAACCATTGTAGTTGACTCAGAGTTCCTTCTGCAGATCATCTCGAGGACGTGTCAGAACCCTCAGTTCTGCAGAGCCAGGCTGCTCTGGCTTCACTGCTACTCCAGCCAGCAATATCCATTGTAACCTGGAATCCCCAAGCATACAGTGCCCTGGGAGCATGGGAAGGAGAGCATTGTGCTGGTTAAGATTTAAAATCTCTGTCAGCCTCTGACAGATTTCTGGACATTCTAATGCATTTTCTATTTCTTTCATCTAGTCCACACCTTCAAGTGGAGGTTATGATTTGGCTGTCAGTACTTGTGCTGACAAACTGTGCTTAGACTCTGACTGCACAGACAGTGTCTGTATAACATAGAGAGAGGTGGTTTATTTATAGTTTCCTCAGAGTTGAAGTTACATCCCTTTTTCCAATAGAAAAGTAAACTAAACTTTCAAGAGGAAGGCCATTGAAGAAAAATAAATGGAACTATATTGTTTTCTTCAAAGATGTATATTGAACCCAGGACAAATATGACATAAGGTAGGCAAGATGTTCAAATGCTTCAGTGTGCAAGATGGAATTTAGGGAGCTAGTTGTCTCTGAATCTGAGCTGCAAAATGCTGCAAAAGATGCAGTGATTGCTAAAGAAATACTGGAAGTAGACTACATAAAAATATGGAAAGTAATGACCAAGTGACCTGTAACAATTTTAATAGCCCATAGGAAAAGGTCTGTTTTGCTTCAGCCTGCCTGGTAGTTACGTAAGCACCAAAACCACAGTGTATTATCTGAGATGCGGGACTGGAGAACTGTTGCTTTGTAGAAAGAGATGCCTTGTTAGCAAGGCATTAAGCAGAGGCAACTCATACTGGTTGTTGTGTCATTTTAGAATATGATAGTATCCTGCTGGATCAAGGGAACTGCAGCATCTTATCACAGAATGATTTATCAAAAGTAGTCTTCAAAATTTGCATGACATGAAAAATCTATTTTGACTTCAGGTAAAAGTATCTAATAATCTCTTACGTGAATAGTACTTTCATGTGATTGTAGTTTTTTCTGTTCCTTCACACATTGCCTGCCTTTTAACCTGCACAGCTGATGCTGTTTCAATAAGTAAGTTTTACTCTGCTCTTTGTTAACCAAAGCGCAGTGATGTTCCATAGATGCAGATGGGGAGCTCTTGCCATCCATGGATGCAGCTCAGACATGACAGATAAGACCAGAACAGGCAGCAATCATTATAGCTCCTTGCATAGGTCTCTTAAAGGTTTATGGAGAACTGGGCAGATTCTTTTTTTTCAGACAAAAGTACATGTGCCTTCCTTATTGGTATGATTCTCCTAACTGGGTGGTGACATTGGCATAAAACATTATCTCATAGCTCTCAAGGTCCTGAGGCAAGGCTGTTGGTGTGACTAAAGAAATTTCATTCAGAGCTTATCTGAGAAGAGTAAAATGCCAGATTCCGTCAGAAGGAGCAACATTTACTTACCAAAATGAATGACTTGACAGGTGGAGATACCAGAACTAGGAAACAAACCGTGCTCTTTTGAGCCCTGGGGAATAGGAGCTCTTATAAAATCATGAGCCCATCTTTCTGCATAAAATGACTACTTGAGAGTTGAATAGAAGCTGTTTCTTGCTTGCAGTGTACGGGTCTGACCCAGCTGCCTGAAATCCATATGGTGTTTTATCATTGATTTAACTCCAGCTTAGATCATCTCATGTATTGAAAGATCCTATACATACACAGAGGGTAAATGTATCTAGATTGATTTATTTGATTATATTGATTGCTCTCACATCGATATGTGTCTGTTACATATGAATTTAGAAGGCTGCTTCTTCATTCCCATAAAATCTCAGAGTAGAAGTTTCTAAGATGTTATCTGATCACAATTTAATAAAATGCCATGTGAATTCTCACTTTTTTCTTTCATTTGTGAAAGGTGTGCTGAAACCATGTATGCGTGCATGGATACATACACACAAAATTCAAGAAAAGAACCAGCTACTCAAGCTGGAATGTGAATAGTGATTGCTCTGGTTGAAGTGCAAGCTTTCCCCAGATGTTTGATTGTACACATGGGGCAGGGTTCATTAGAGATGAATAGACAGTACATAAAATGCACACTTTCCCTCCCCCATTCCTCTTGTTTATCTGATTTTGTAGAAGGATTTTAATTAACCCCACAGAACTGCAATAAACTACAGGAACTGTAAAGTGAATATCCAGAAACACTACAGATAGAAAAATTGCTACAGAGATATAAGGTTATGCTTTTGTTCTTTTGTGCCTGTAAACACATATGTTCAAAACTTCTTCTCTGTGCAGCTGAAAGACATAAGGGAATATTTTTAATGAAAAAAAATTAGCAGTGCCTACTTCAAAGTATTTGGGAATTAGAGATATTTAGCTAGTGAGGAGTATTGCATTCACTCTCTAAACATCTCTAAGTTGCTTTTCCAACATGAGAAAAGTGCTTTCCATGACAGTACTTCTATTTACTTCTTTATAGAATGTGATAAACTACCTAATCTGAGGTTCTCTGTGTGTCCGTATCTATAAAATACCATTACACGTCTAACTGTCCTGCTGAACAGATGCTGGTATTATGTAGATTATGTTTTATCAAAGGGTGGGTCAGTGAAGCAGAGTTTGGGTGTCTTGATTTGCAGTATGTATGTGGGTTAGAGTAAGTCTAATGTTAGAGTAAGTGATGTTTCACAAACCCTGGTCCTCTTCATCCTTTTGTGCTTGCGTGTGCTTGTCCCTTGTTTCAAAGGCTTGGAGTCTGTGGGCCATCTGCTTGAAGCGAACTGAGCTCTGTTTACATCATGCACAAAGAAAGGCAACATATGAAATCTAGTTTACTATACTATTCTCATGTTAACTTTTGAATGAAATATTTTCCCTCTTCTCTCCACCCACTTTGTTCCTCCCTGTATTTCACTGTAGCAAATAAGTTAAATTTTAGAATCAACAGCTTTTTTGAGAGGCCAGAGTGTGTTACTTCAGAGGGCAGGCAAGAGAACAGGCAGCTGAGGAGCTGCAGCACAAGTGCTTGGTGGGAGGGATTATCATCGGGGCCAGTCTTTGGCTGTGGGGATTCCAGCTCTGCCTGGGCCAGGCTTCCTGCTGACAGCTCGTCCTTGTGCTGAGCCTGGCCAGGGAGCAACCTGGAGAGAGCTGGCTCTGCACAGCTTGGGGAGAGAAACACCGGAAGCCTGGATGGGCTGTGCCACCCAAGACTCTTAATGCAGCTCAACAATGCTCAATGCTGGATCATCCCAGGGAAAAGATTCTTCCTGCTCTGAAATAGCTGTTATTTGTGTCTGGTGTTTGGAGAAAGGCAGGAAGAAGACTATAGTGACAATCTATTTTATAACTCTAAGTAGGGATAAATAAAGAGGGGAAAAACAGGATTTTAACAATTCACTATATCTTAATGCTTTTTAAGAGCCCAAACTGAAATAAAAGGAAGAGTGTGTTTTGTACAGTAAGTCTTTGGCAGTTGTGGTTAATCAGACCCAATTAAACTGTTGAATATTAGACAGTTAGAAATTGTGCATCCTGTAGTTGCTAGATTATATATATATGAATTTATGGTGTGAATCTCTAGCATAGAAAATATATTCAAGTCTGTTAGGATTTTTTCTAGGCACTCTGCTGGTAAACTTTTCAAGAATAAACCCTAGGCTAGGCTTATTAGATGAGGGAATTGTTTGTGAGTTATATGGAATATGTCTTGGTCTCTTGCCCCAGAATGAATCCCTGTTTCTACAGAAGACAGGGTGAAATCTTGCTCACATTGTGCTCATAGGGACTTGGCTGTAAAGATGACTTTTCATGGTGTAGGAAGTGTGTTACAGAGCAGCTGGATAGTCTTGGCCATGACCATTTATGTAAAAGGCTAACTTGTACATACCCTCCCTGAAATGCTGCGTGCATGTGCCTCATCCTAAAAAATACCCTTCTTTTCAGAAAGGGAAATTGAACATGTTCTTTTTCCACTGTCCTGTCTTTTTCTCTCTTTAATAACCTAATAATTCAGTCCATACATGATGTTCAATTGCAATTTTATTCTTCTCAGTGCAGAATGGAAATCTTTATGAGGGCTCACACCTTCCAGTGAGAGTAAAAGATGATGCAGATCTAATAATTTTCATGGGGTACAGGAGAGGGGGCCACCACAATGGTTTTTTTTCATGCTGTTCCTCATGCACTGGAAATGTTTTTGGTATAGACCAATGTTTTGACACAACATTTGCCTGCAGATCAACACACAGGTTGCCTGTAGTCCAACTGTTTTCATGAATCAGGGGGAAAGCATCTAGGCATGTTCCCTGCACAAAAAGGCAAACCCCATAGCTCAGTACTTAGCTAATCCATAAGCCTTTTATTTATTTTTGGTAAACAACTCTCTTCTGCTTCAAATTAATATCCTGATTGAGTTGCTGATACAAAAGTTAAGCTATTTAGCATCAAGTTGCCAGCAGACAGCATGACAAGAAACTGATAGGAGTGTTCCTGCCAATGACTTGCTTTCAAGTGTCTGATCAGAGCCATAGCACAGTCTTGGATCTCTGGATGTTGATTTTCAGGTTAGACATTCAGAAAGTACTTGAGTAAAGATTTTCTCAGAGTCAACGGTTTTCAGATAATTTTAAGTTCAGCCAAAAATCAGTAAATCAGGAAAGAAGATAACATTAAAGAGAAAAACTATCTGGAAACAAGCTCTATTCCAAGCTAGATGTGCGAGTTCAGTCTGTGCATGTGTGTCTGATATAGGGGCAGTGGTGCATACTGGAGTAAAGGGGCAAGAAATAATGAGTAAAACTTAGATATTAATACTTGACTTGCATTCCTGGAAATATTGCTGAAGTCTACCAAGCTCTACCTGCCATTGCCAAGGGAGAGTATAGCTAAGTGCCTTAAAAAGTATTTGAGCTCCTGTCTTCTCAGATGTAGTTATAGTCTACCCTCATTATTTTCTTGGTTCTTCTCTCAACCTGTTCTGTTGAGAATAAAAGACTAGAAATTCGGGCCCAATTCAGGCTAACACATAGGAACATTTAACACTGAAGAGCTTTTCTAGCAGAAGAAATGTCTGATTTTCCCTCCAAAGCAAGGAAACAATCACTTCCTCCATGTACGTATCTTCAATGTAGCATCCTGACCCTTTTGTACTGGATCAGGGCTTTCCTGTGCATAACACAGGGAGAAATGTGTGCTGGTGCTCACTTGGTGACAGTTGTGATTGCCAGCTGGTAGAGTAGTGTACTAAAGCAATTACAATCATGCCACGGAGTGAAAAACAATAATACTTCCCTAAAGTATATTAGACCTACTTCTAATGTACTGCATAGGAATGATTTCACTGAAATAAATTATGCTGTTTTAGTTTTCAGACTGCTACAGATAAGAAAAGAAAGAGGCGTAGCATGTAGCTAGTTGTAGCTGAGATTTCTTGAAGAAAAAAACAAGATTCATGGCTAAATTTGCATTGCTCCTATGGAAGGGGAAGGAAAACTGGTAAGTCTAAAATTAAAAAAACCCCTTTGAAACAGTATTTCAGCCCATAATCAGTAGTGTTCTGACATGTGTTGGCAGGAATAGCACTGAGGTGACAAAGAATCCGGAGTAAATCAAACAAACAGCATGAACTCCAACTATCAATCAAAATCCAGATTTTTTTCATTTCATGATCAAGCAATTGCATCACTATTCAAAGGGCTTATTCTTGTGTCATGTATGTTGCCTTAAGTAAATTAGCTCAGGGAACCCACTTGGGAGGAAAAAGAGAAAAAAAAAACCCCAACCAGAATATTGTTAGAAGGTTTATCCAAAGTCAATATTTATGAAGTCGTAACAGCCCAGGAGGAATCCATGCTGTTTCAGTACCACAAGCAGTGCCATTGCTTCCACAGTGTTTTTCAGAGTTTCACACCTCTGAATCAGCAAATAACTTCACAAAAGCAGCTAATGTGCCAGGGATTTGTCCAGCCCATGTGGTTCATATTCACTGCCTGGAAGGGTCAAAGCTCATGCTCAAGAACAATTTCCTCAGTATCATCTCATTATTCTCACATTGCTTAGAAGACTCATTTGCGAGAGCTCCAGCATGGGAAGAAATGCCCAGATTCGTGATGAGAGGAGGTGCGGAGCAAGGAGGGCCAGAGTGTGGGTTCTTCCCTCCATCTTGGTGGTGCTGTGTGGAGGTCGTTGTCCTGGCTTAGAGCTTCTTACTGGAAACCTCTGGCCACATCTGCCCATGGTAGCAGGCAGCACTACATGTTTGCACTGCAAGAACTGGTACTAATACTTTCCTGTTGATAAATCCCTGATGTAGGAGCATCTTGAGGGAATTGGGTGTTTGTAGCTACTCTTCAGCATATCCCATTCTTTGTGTCATAGGTGCTTTTCAGCTAGAATACAGGATGTTCTCAGTCTTAATCATAGGTCTTTGTAATTATCCCTTTGCACCCAGAGGACATAAAGATATCTTAGGCAAAGTTTGTTGGTGACTTAGCATCTGCGTTTCTAATCTGTGAAAAATGCTGAAATCCATTATTATTTCTAAGTCACAAGAGTTGGGTTCCTACCTCTTTTCCATGGCAGGATTAAGCATGAATAGGCTTGCTGCCTAGAACCGTGCCTTGCTTTCTGGCTGCTTGTTTCTGAACAGCTTGGGCACCCTTTGCTCCCACTTATCATGGTAAATCTAGTTGTTCCCTAAAAGGTTTCTAACCAATGTTTTGGTCTAAATCTCCAGCTGTTTAACAGTTTTCAATAGACCTACAGCTGTGCATAGCTATTTTCAGAGGAAGTTAGGTTTTAAACAAACAATTCAGGTCTCCCAGCTCTTGCAGTGGGCAGGTCCATTTGAAGAATGCCTCTCTGATGGCAGACAGACTGCACCCAATATTGTGCCAAGTCACTCTCCATTTGTAAATATTAGAATGTGTTGTAGTTACAGATATAGTAAAAGAAAGAAGGTTTAAATTATACAGCTGAGAAACACCAAAGGAAAATAAATGTAAAACAGCACATGATGTGTGTGCTGTAGGTCTCCAGTCTTGCTATTAGATAGTAAAGATAAGAAACACAAGCTAAAAAGGTCATTCAGTTGAATGACTTTCATGTTTTCCTAAATGCCTGTTTTTGCTTCACCTAAATCTGTGTAATCTTCTGCTTCTTTTTCACTTATATTTTCTGCTGTGAACATGTTTAAAAGGAAGGCTTAAGCAGGAAACATGTGTAGACAGGTTATTTGACATAAGTTTCATAATACTAGCTCTAAAGGACTAAAGATGGTGATAGCAAAAGGCAATGGACGAAAGTAATGAGTATGTCCACATAAAGACAACTATTGAGCAAGGGATGTGGTCTGTGTAGTTGTACATGACCTGGCTGGTGCTTATCCAGAACATGGAGGAGGCCTTCAGTGTGACCAAAGAGAAACACTTGGTATGGAGGAGGGAGGGGCAAGCCCTTCTTTTGTTTGGCTAGACAGTCAACCTGTCTTGGTGTGCTGTTGTGAAGTTTTCTTTAAGAAGGAGGCAGTGGTACCAGAGACCAGAGCAGCTGCAGGTCCCAGGGAACTGCCATTCCTGGAACTTGCCTTCACATGCAAAGTAAAATAAGTTAAAAACAGGCATGTTCTCCCATTTCTGTAATGTGACTTATGAATTCAAAAACTTTTATGCATCTCTGCTGTTCTCAGGCAAGGATCTGTCAGGAACTGTTCTTCTAGCACTGTGGAAAGGCATGGATGAGGACATAACCAGGCTTTTCTGAAAACACTTTCTGAGTGTGAACTACAAAACACTGCTGCTGCTCAGGATACCTAAGCTGCAACTGAGTTAGCTACCATTATCTTCCTTTGGTGTCATGTACTCCTTCTAGTAAGTACTCCTGCTCAAAGAATAACAGATCAAGGGGTGAAGAGAAAACTTGTAAAACTATCCTCTCTTTCTTTTTCTCTTTTTGTTTTTGGGTTTTGCAATAGCGATTTTTTCCCCAAAGATCTTTAAATCTAATGCTTGTATAAAAGGCACTTTCCAAGGCTTAACCATGCCACTGACCTATGCTGGACATGTTGCAAATTGGACACTGTCTTCTGTACACTAGGCTGCAGATTTCTAACTCTTTGCAGTGTTGACGCCTGCTCTCACAAAGAGAAGGAAATGAAGCAGAAAGATCCCACTGCGACAATTAGTGGCTCACAGAGAAGTATTGAAACAAATAATAAGTGGCTGAAACAACTCAAGGGAGGGAAACTCTAGCTTCCTACTCTACCACAATCTAATCTTCTTTCTCAGATTCTCTCTTTCTTCATCCCAATGGGGATTTTCACACACTTTCATTCCCACTGTTAGTGTGAAATGATTCTTTGTGACCCGCAAGCAGCAGTTTAGTCCGGCAGTGCTGTTCTACCCTCTTGTCTGTTGGCCAGTCTTATCATTTTATGCTGTACTCTTGTCTGAATTTTTCAAGTAGCACTAATGTCTTGTTCCCAAGCTGCTGTATCACAAAGAATTTTAATGAAACCAATTGAAATAGATTCCTCCTCTTTCACTGAGGCAGCTGGCCAAAGAACTGGCTCATGGGCAGGGAAGTCTTTCAGCTTTGGAAGTAAAAATATCCCAGTTGCCCTTGTATCTCAAAGGTGAATCTTTGCAACTTGCTGGGTGAGTAGTGCTGGTGACTATCCCTGCACTCACTGAAGGAGCTGTGGTGTGACTGAATCACCATGTGCTGAACAGATGATCAAGCAGGTTAATTCATGTGGTTACATGTAGATGTGGCACTATGAATGGTTCAGTGGTGGGCTTGGCAGTGGTGGGTTTACAGTTGGGAGTCAATGATCTTAGAGGTATTTTCCAACCTAATGATTCTATGATTCCTGTCCTACTCAGATCTCTCTTTGCTTGATGAGTTCATACCCCCCCTCAAAAGCATTATTTTCTGCAGCATCTTCTGCTAACAAATTAAAGCTTTAAACAAGCATTTCCTTTGTGAGTTACTGCAATTACATTTCATCTCCTATGTGATTTAATCTCCTATGTGAATGCTGTTTTCCTTCAAGCATTTATATTTTGCTCTCTATTTAAAAGAATCATGCCATTTCACATTCCCCTTGATGTCCATCTCTCAGAAAAAAAACAGCCAATAGCCTGAATATATTGGGTGGTTTTTGTCAGACAGTTTGTTAAGTGAGACCATGAAAGACCTCAGATAACATTGCAGTACAATGAGGGGACTTGTAACTCTGCAGTTGTTCAGAACAAATTAAGTGTCAGCTGCTCTGCTGCACAGATAAGGGGTGGGAAGGATTGGTCCTCACCCCCTCAGCAGCAGGACAACTTCCTCCTGCACTGCTGAGAAAACACGATGCACGCTGCTCTGAGCAGTTCAGCAGCAGCAAGGGGAGGAGGAGACGCAGAGATGACAGACAGGACTCTGCATTAGCTCTTAGGAGGGAGCAATCACTCCAAAACTCAAATAGCAAGCAAGAGGGAGGTTAGGGAAATTAGAGTAAAGGCAGCAAAAGAGACAGGTAGGGAAAACAGTGACAAGTGTATGTTCCTTGGCTTTTCAAAAGGCCTCCTCATGGTCTCTGCTTTAATGTACTCTTCTGATGCTGTCAGTGCCCAGCTGAACAGCTTTGGCACCTCCAAAGTGGAGGCTAATGCTGTTCAGCTGCCCTTAATTTAGAACAAGTCTTCTGCCCCTGAGGGCTGATAAAATTTGGTAGTTAAGTTTCAGACTGGCACAGATTAAGTAATCTTTCTTCGATATCAGGAGTTAGGAACTGTCTCATGCAGAGCATTCCCACCATGTAAACTAAATACAGTAATTAATTAATAATACCTTAGTACTTGGGTCTTTGCTCTTGAAAAGAACTCCTGTCTCTAGTCCATCTGGCTGCAGTTGTGTCTCTCCCCGAAGCAAACAGTAGTCATGCAATTGGCAGAGTAGGTGAAGTAGAATGTGTACTCTGCAGCAGAGATTAGAACTAAAATACGGTAACGTGCCAGAGCTAGTCTTGCTCACATGCTGCCTGTCTTAGCAATTAGTCACTTATTTATGTACTTCGTTAGACCATGGTCAGAGCAGCACAGCATTTGCTTCCTGAGAGATTGTCTACCACTGCCAAACAGGCTTCAGTCTAGGTTCTGAAGCATAGGTAAAGTTCTACCTGATACCAAACCACCTCATAACTCAGGAGAGACTGGCAGAATTATTTCTAGATTAAATCTTTGGTTTCCAAACCTGTTTTCTTCGTATGAATGAGACCTCTTGGAGGTAGCATAGCTACCCTTAGTGCAGCTTCTCTTATAATGCAGCTTTTCTTTACATGTGAGAAATCTTTAACATACAGCTGTGTACAGCTGTCTTTTTTGCAACCAAGATCTGCCATGGTGCCTACAAGGCATCTGAAACTGCTTGGGAGTGCTGTGCTGTGGCAATTGCCTGGTGAATACACAGGAAAAAGTAAGTTTTCTGCAGCAGATCTTTTGCTTAGAGCCTGTATCTGTACATGAACTTGGGAATGGAGAAGGGTTTTTTTGTGCAATGAATAGCACAGGCAACACATCATCTTTTACTGTTTTGTCTGGGTCCAAGTGTAATGGAGCCCAAAATGTTGGCAAAAAAACCAACCTGTTTTGCTGTGCTTTAAAATAAATACATTCACCTGGTTGGGCCAGTTCCAGAACAATAATAATATTAATGTGGGTTTTTTAAAGCATAAAACTAAATGTTGCAATGAAGTGTTGCCAGTGCCTATCTGGTTCTAAGGTTTAGAGCTCATGCTGGACACTTTATTGCTCTTTTCAGTGAAAATGCCCTTAGGGATCTTAGGTCCAGTACACTTAATATAAAGCAGGAACAGAGACACAATTCCAGGCTTTTTCCTCAGACGCTAACTCAAAAGTTACGAAGAGAAGATCCTCCTCATAGTTGCTTATCGGTGGTGTGCTTTTCACAGTGCCAGTGTATCACTGTTACTGGCTCGGTTTCAAATCTCAGACTTTTAAGCAAACACTGTCAGGATTACATATTATTTTCTAGTTGTCAGTATTGTTTCTGAAAGCAGATGATCTTTCACCCAGCCAGGGAGTAGGGAGACGACAGTTGTCTCTCGCGTTTCCTTGTAGTGTCTGAGGGCAGCAGTACGGGGTGCCTTAGTGCCCTAGTCTCAAAGAGAGAAGGGCTGGAAGAACTGAAACCTGCTGGAGTGCAGGTCCTCAATACCCTGCTCTGGCCGCGCAGAACGGCTGCGTTGGCAGAGCCCCGGCAGCGGCACCTGCCCGGCCGCTCCTGCAGAGGAGGGTGCGCGGTCAGCCCGGGGCAGCGCTCCGCTCGCTGACAGCCTCTGAGCGCCGCTCCCACCGCGCGGGGCTGGACGCGGGTGGGCACCTGCGCTCCCGGTCAGCGGGGGATCCGCAGGGCAGCCCCGCCGGCGGGTCCCTCGCATCCCCCGCCATACGCCGCCTTCCCCCCCGCACGCCCGCGCACCGGCACTCGAAGGTGCGGTGCCCCTGCGCCTTCGCCTCGCAGGCTTGCTCGCTGGACACCGCCGCTGGAGCGCCGGCCCGCCGGGGGAAGGAGGGAGGGAGGGAGTGGGCGCGGGCTGCGCAGTGCGGCCGGCAGGTGGCAGCAGCCGGCGTGCAGCTCCTGCGCGGGCGGCGGGCGGGAGCGAGGGGAGAGGCTGCGGCTGAGCCCTGGAGCCGCCGGGAACCTGCTCGGGTCCTGCGGGGCTCCGGCACTCCCGGC
>VZTI01004001.1:1207944-1267313 GCA_013397865.1 Struthidea cinerea | reverse complement strand
TTTTTTTTTTTTTGATCAAGGGATCACCAAGCTGAGCTTTTTTGCAATATTTCAGTACAATAGGGCATCATGATGTCTGCTAGCAGAGATGACAGATAAGTTGGTGCATCAATATTGTGAATAGCCATCAAAAGTAATAGAAATATTTGTAACTCCATGTGTCACCTGTTGATGAATCAGTGTGATTTATTTTTTTAATCAGAAATCACTATCTAAGGCACTAGTGGTTAGTAGCTCAATACACGGGTATAAGGTTATGGATTAAATAGTTGCCTGATGGGCTCTTAATATTCTGTCAGTCTGCTGTGCATGTTTTTTGTCTTCTGTGGCAAGAACAGGAACTAAAAATAGCCCAAATCTGTCTGAGTTTATTGCTTTTTGTGGAACTGCCAATGCACTCTTAGAAGATTGATCTACTGAGCTGTAGCTTGCCAACTCAGACCTCTTTCTGGTGTAAACTTAGTAGTAATCTACTTGTTGATGTGATTTTCACCTATTCAGTATCATCAGGGGTTTAAAATGAAACTGGATACTGCTGAAATTCATTAGACACCTGTAATTCTTGATGCTTTCTTTTCCATCACCAGAGAACTTCATTTCCAGGGGATCTAGAGGAAGAATGGAGTTAAGTAGACAAGGAGGAGAGACTGCAGCACTTTTCTTGTTGAAAGGCAAAGTGAGCATTTTTAGCCAAGTTAGAAATATGAGGCCAGCTGGTGTGGATTGTCATAGGGAGCTCTTCAAAGTGAATATAGGTAGGAAAAATGAATTATTTATCATAATTGTGCCCTGAACATAACTTTTCAAGTTTTATTTAGGAGCAGGGCTAATCCCAGGTCTTGCTGATGATGACTTTAACCTGAAACAGCTCCATTGTAATAGAAGGAGCAACTTTTGATTCCTGACTAACTCTCAGAAACACTTGGAACTGTTGTGTAGTGCAAGATTTCTGTCTTTCTGCATTTCATACAGCAGGTTCCTTCAGAGCTCCAGCAGATTTAATTGTAGAAAATGAATTAGGTTTCTCCCAGGCAGTGATAAGTTTTATGATCTCAGTACAAAATCTTTGGTTTTGCTGTAGAACAAACTGAGTAACTGTGCTAGGCAGATGTGCATTAAATGAAGGCTGAAAACAAAACAAAAAAGCAGTATTGACTTGAAGACTCATATTGGCCTCAGTGTGTGATTCTGTGCGGACAGTGACACCAGAAAAGCTGGGTTTCCACACTGCAGTCTCAGTTCTCTGTGATGTGACATCAGATGTGTGATATTCAGACTCTTCACAGTGGCAGTTGTAGTGTAAACAGAGGTGAAGTGCTGGTCAGACACTTAGTGGTACTTGGGATTTTCTTTTTTACTTTGAAAATCAGGTTCATCATCTACAGTGAAGTGCAGTCATTGCAGACATTTCTGTGAGCTTCAAACTCTGTATGAGAGAAGTAAGGTTTGATGGTTAAGCGTTTAAAAAACCCAAGGAACTCCAAAGTCAACCATGCACAAGCGATTTTAGCTGTATCCCCTGTAGTGTTATGTTATCATAACAGGCTTCAGGTTTGGAAGGTTGTTATTTTTTGCAAGTAGGAAAAAAGTAAAAGAAAACTTACAGTGTCAAACCAACTTCTGAAAGAGTTTGAACCTTGACAGTAGCCCTTTTGCCACAGAGTTGATAGGGAAAGCATTTTGTAGCTTTTAATTGTGAAATGCTTCCAGTGGTAACAGTGCTGGTTGAAGAACAGATTCTACGACAACTCTTGTTCCCTTGAGTAGGCACATATACAGTTCAGTTATTAGTTCTTTTGTTTTCAGACAGCAGCTGTACCTGATCTAAATGCAATTTGGACCATGACTTGGGTAATTGTAAAGCTAATTAAGTTATGAATATATGTGGTTCAATATGTGACCAATGAACATGGTTGCATTGTTAATGTATAGGAGGTTAAGTAACTGTGTTTTGCATTGAAATAGCTTTGGTTTAGTTCAGGATAGCTAGTACTTTACACTAGATAATTCTGATAACTTATATTAGATTTTTAGGAAGAATGCATTGTTAGTACTTTATTTAGAAGATTAATTAGAGGGATGTTAAGCAGATACAAGATTGATAAAAGACTGAATAACAGAATGATCTGATGGACACTGATTTTGCCTCATATCCTGCTTTATATAAAGGGAGCAGAACTGAAACCATGTGCTTTAGTGTTGCCTGATTATTTTTTTTCTTAATTTGAGTTTTTGTTCTTTGTGTTAGTGACAATAACAGATTCAAATTCTGTAATTTAAACCGACTCAGTTTTCTCCTCCTGGAATGTTCTGTCCCACCCATTTTTCTCTTGGGGACTTGAGTGTCATGTCACACATCAAATTTGTGTAACCCCTGCAGGGTTATGGCATTCCCAGAGATGGGTCAGTGTTCATAATTTTGGTTGCTGTTAAACAGTCAGCACTTGTCAACACCATTTACAGACATCTGTTACATATTTTTTAAATGGTGGTACCAAGTGTTAAATGTGGGGCTTCTCCACAGGAACTGTTCTTGCACTAGAAATGCAGATGGGATCTCAGTCCCGTCCTTGTGAGGGCAAGTAGTCTTGTGGGCTGCTGAGGTGATGGATGTGTGAGTTCCTGGAACGTGGACTTCTGGTTTCAACACTCCCATTGGCTGCTCTGTGCTGCTCACCGAGGCCATTGGCATCTGGCTTTATCTCTGAACTTGTTCCTTTATCTCTGAACTAGGTATGATAATTACAGGATGTTGGTCAACTGTTAAATTTCCTGAAGATAGTCTGCACGCAAAGATGCTAAAAAAAAAAAGTCATTTGAATAAAAATATTTATTGTACATGAATGAACCCAAATTGTATCGTATGTGTCTCATAGATTTATTACTGTATTTCTGCAAATCACAGCTTAAGGCCTTGCTTGTTGGCTATTTCACATCAGTCCTGTGCTGCTGCTACTTGGCATCCCACTTCAGTATTTATTTTGGTCCTGGTTTTCGAATTTCCCTTCACAGGAAGATTCCAGGCTCCTTATATGGAAAAATTTATTTTAAAAAATTTACTTTTTTTCCATCAGTTCTGTAGATTTTTTTCTCAGTAAGTGCAAGAGCCGCTATCTCTTTTATTTAAAGCTCTGGTCTAAGGGCCAGTAAAGTCAAGGAAAAGGTTATCGGTAACTTCAGTGTCTTTCAGATCAGGCCACTCCCACGTGATGTGCTCTTGTCATTGGAAAACAAGACCACTGGTTTCAACCATGAGTTTCCAATGTTTTCTTTGACAGTATGAGAGTAACTTGTTCTTTAACTTAACAAATTATACTTGTTGTATAGTTGGTTCCAGGAACTGGAGCCTTTGGAAGACTCTCTGGGTACCAAAAAATATTTAAATTACAGGACTTGGTAGATAAAATTCATCCCTTTGCAGAGGAGCTGCTTGTTCATAACTGTGATCCTTTGTTCCCCTTCCTATAAGACTGCTATAAACTCATGAGTTGTATATAGCCATATGTGATTAAGTGTAGAGAGAAATACAGAAAACTTCCCTGTTTTGAATGTATTTTTTTTAAATTTAGCTTTGCTTACTTGTGCTTTTTTCCTAAACCCAAGCTTCTTAAAATACTAACATGAATAAAAGAATAGTCCTTTTTTTTAAAAATTCAAGAGATAGCTGCCGTGACAACAGAAGTTCCAACTTCTGAACTTTCAACTTCTGAACTTTGTCTTTGACTGGGTTGTATGGACCTCTTCTTGCATCAAAATGAAGTTTAGCAGAGAAACCTGGTAGTGAGCAAACTCTCCTAGCTTGTCGATGAACAAGCAGGGCTGATGTGACACCTTGGACCTGGCTTGCCCAAGAGGTGGGGCAAGGTCTGTCCTTTGGGACTGCATGGTTTGGTGAGATAAGAGAACAGGAGGAGAAGGCTTCCCAAAGTGAAGTGTTTGTTGGGAGCCTGAGGATTCTGTCTCTAATGCTGATAGAAGTACTGTGGTTTCCTGCTTGTTGCCTTCTATGTGAGTCATGATATCCGAGTTGGAATGTGTTTTCTTTGCTCTGGTTTTGGGAAAAGGATGGATAAAGAAGCCCCTTTTAAAAGCCCTTCTTCATGAAACCTGCTTCTTGGTGAAAAACATCTGTTGTGCTTGGCCTTGCTGGATCAGCACTTGGATATATGTGAGCATGGATACTGCTCCCCCAGGAGAAAAACGTCACTTGGATACTTGAATATTGTATGACTAAAATCTGTAATCCTGACTCAAGCGGATTCCCCTGATACTCCCTTTGGATTAGCTGCAGAGAAGTGCATGGAAGGACAAACCTATCTCTAAATGGCAAATTCGGCAAAACTATTGACACTAATCTGAGAGTAAATGTTGACTTGGAAAGTATTCAGATGTCCTGGATTTTTTTTCCACAGTAAAGGTGATTGCTGTAGTCCTGACTTGGTAACATCAAACCATTAGTTGCTTGTTTATTATACTTGTATTTTTGGTTATTTTTATCTAAAGCATGTAGTTTCTACGAAAGTAAAAAAAATAAATATTTTTGCTTATCAGATTGGCAAAGAGAAGCAAGAGCCTGTCCAATCCCACCCTGCATAATCACAATAAAATGTCGTCCCATGACACAAGCTGCCCAAAAGAGTGATAAATTGTATGGAATGGATGCAATTACTTAATCTGGCAGAAATGAAAGCTCTGTCTCATTTTCTTCTAGTTCTGTGGAGCTGCATTCACTGGGAAAGTGAGTGGGAAATAGTGGGCAAATCTCCTTGCAGATTTTCAGGGTCTCTATGCAGAATTGAAGCACTTAACTAAACCAGCATAAGAATAAGGATTTAAAAGAATAGAGTGAGTTAACCATTAACTGTTAGTATTGTTCAGTTTTGTTGGCCCAGGAAATACTGTTCATGTGTTGCAACACAGGGGTTAAGGCAGGATGTCAGTTTTGATTTTTTGGTAGTGATAAGCAGCCATTAAAAATGTAGTTTCTTATACTCCTTCTTCAGGCATTGCTTGTACTCATTAATACATACTGCATACCAAAAAGATTGTCTCTTTTTTTCTTTCTTTCTTACTTCCCCCCTCCAGTTCAGAGATTTGCTCAGATTAAGGCAATTGCAGTACTTTTGCTTCTTCCCATAGTAATGTTTATAGTTTTGCAGAATCAGGTTCAGATTTATTACATAGGCACTCACAATGCTGCTGTAATGAATGAGTTGTCATAAAGCTGTGACTTCTGCCTCTATTTGTTGCTGGCCAAATTCATCACACCATGGCTGAATGCAGAATGCTAGTTGTGAGCATGTTTAAAATTTAAATAATAATAATTAAGAATTATTTTAAACAAGAAGAACATCCTTATGCAGTTTTGAATCATGAGGGCATGAAAGGGCTAAAATATCTTTGCTGCTTTCATACTGTTAAAATTGGACAGAAACTGTCATTTTCTGATTTCTTTTGAACCATAGTGCTTGTGATTTAGTTGTGATTGTTTCTACCACTTTGAAATGGGAAGAGGGGGAGAAACTGTTTCCAAATGTATTTTCCTGGCATGTGAAGATTCAGAAAGGTGAGGTTTGTTTCTGCTTTTTGTTTTGCTGTTTTCTTAAAGTTATGTTAGAAGGGCTTTTCCAAACTCTGGGCTTTGCAAAATGCCTGTTTCCTCAGACCATACAGATATTATGTTAGAGCAGGGAGCACAGTGTGAAGCAGTGCCCAGAGTGGTTCCATGCGAGTTGCATTCCTTTCAGCAAGTCTTCCCCTATCTCCAAGAGTGAGTACTCAAGTAGAAGATTAAAAGTCACTATATAAGACTGTCTGACTTTAAGCAGTTTGTGCAACAGCAGTAGACTCTGATTAAAAAAACCCCAAATCCAAAAGACAACATATGACATTTGGTCACCCTTTTTAAAATCTTTTTTTAAAGATCACTCTATCACCTCTGGCATACGGATTATGTAAAGCAGCAAATGAAGTTCACAGTGTTGGAGGAGTTACTTGGTTTCCTCTGCCAGCATTTTGTAACGGGCTGTTCCTGTTGTCTTGCAGATTCAAGAAGTTTCACATTCACATTTTAAGTCCCCATTTTTCAGTTTGCAGACACATGGGTGTTTTGCCTGAAGCATTAAGTGACGTCAGGTGAGGGTCAGTGTGCTGTAATAACCTGCCGTCACACAAATAAGTTCAGGCTCTACTGCCAAGAAATGACCTTTGATTTCTTTTTACCTGATGCAATAAAGGCCCTATTCACTTTGCTCAGGCCAAGTCCCAGCCACTTGAATAGAGTTTCTTGAGCAGGAATGGTTACAAAATTCCCTAAACATGGTATAATGGTGGCAGAGATTTCTAGATTGTAGATGACTTTGATACACTGAATTAGATTTAGCTATTATTGTGGTCAGAAGAGAGAAGTGACTTCATTGTGACTTGCACAGCTGCCAACTCTGAAACTACCACTATGAAGTACAGTTTCTAAGATACATCTGATTAACAGAGATAGTGAGCAAAGATGCTTATGTGTTAAAACTTTTCTTATATATAGACAGAAAATAATACCTTAATCTGAAATGTACAGCCAAAAGGCTGTATATGCTGTCAGTGGGTAGACCTGTATCATGGTAGTCACACTTCCCACTCTAGGTGTGCTCCTAATCCAGGTATGTTGTTAAGCTCTGAGGTGCAGGGTCTCACAAAATGAAGTATAATAATTTTTCTGAAACTGCTGTGTTGCAAGCATGTTGGGGCTACCTTATTCTGAATAAAGCAGTGTATGGCTAAATGGGAAGGCAGGATAGAGTCACCTCTTTACTATGCTGTGACTAACTGTGCTGGTGGTTTCCGCTGTTTTGTTAAAAAGGGGTTTTCTTTAACCTACCTTTCTTTGCAAACCCATGCAGGGATTACAGGGAAGTATGGTATTTCTTACAGTTTTGTCTCTTCAACCCTTCTGGCTTTTGCAGATATAAGAGTGGGTACTTGTGTGCATTAGCTCTGGTGAATGACTTTTCAAGTAGCAAAGCTGGTTCAGCTCTTTCAGAGTCAGACTACAATCACGTCTTGCTCCTACTGTCAAGCAAACCTCTATTGGAAGCAGTATTGAGTTTACTTATAGGCTGAGAAAAACTCAAGACTAGAACCTGACCTGGAAAGGATGACTGGAAGTCAGAAAGGCATCTTCCTGACTTGTTTAGGTTTTTTGAATAATGCTATTAGCAAGGGTGACAAGGGCTGTTGGTGATTCTACAAGGTCTTTCATCTGTCAACCATAAATTCATCTTTCACAGGCCACTGGATGGCATCTTCCAAACCATAAATTTCCTAATAGGGAGATTTTAATCTGCAGCTGGTGAAAGGTTTCAACTTCCCTGCTCACTGAATGATAATCATACATTCCAGGAATCTTGGGCTATCTTTGTGTTTTTGTGTCAAGTAATGGTATCTCTCGTAGGAGTATAACAGTTCATGCAGTTTACATTAAATAGACTGAAATACTAACTGTCATCTAGACCACCAGAGCACATGAGGCATAGCAGCAAGACAAGATTTGTAGGATGTCTAAAATCCCTTTCAAGCTGACAGGAAAGAATAAACAGCTCCCTCTCCCAACACTTAAAGGATCTTGCAGTTCAGTTTTAAAATGCAGGAGGGTGAAGGGTTCACCACATGGAGGTATGATTGATACAAGCATTAGGATATTTCTGGAACCTGAACCAAATAAGGACTTCAGGAAAATTATATTCAGTGGCATCAATCTGGGGGGTAGAATTGAGAATGTAAATAGTTTCTGGATTTCTGAACATAGGGATTTTACATTTCTTCTGCTGTCACTAATTATGCTGAATCTTAATTTCTCTTTCTTGAAAAGACACAATGGTAGTGTTGTCATCTTTACTAATTAAAGCTTAGTAACTTAGTGTTTTCCCTTTTTTCTCCATTAACATCTTCTTCCCATAGAAAAGAGATGCACCTCTGCAAATGTACCCTTTAAGTGGTAAAGGCTTGGCAGCACAACTGGCACCTGATGCTACTATCTTGGTTGCCAGTCCAGTTTTGGAACTGAACTATTTGTAAGATTCTATATATATCAACCTCAGCAGATAAACATATTGAATGTCTATGTTGTTGTGCTGGAGACCTCATCTAAATTTTATTGTGGATGAAAGCTAAATAGAACTCTGTGAAACAGTTCTTTAGTATGTTCTCTGAGTTATCCCTGTATTTACTTGCATGCAGACTTTATTATTTGCAAAAGATATACAAGATAACTTACTGCCATTCTTCCAGCTGGCTGTCAGATAGTTTATTGTTTCATGCTGGGTTGAAGTTCCCTGGTACTCTATTTCAAAATTATGAAAAAAATACTTAATTTCACAGTGCTCTTGCAAGATCTCTCATTAGACCTATTATTCATCATTATGTAGAAACATAAAAGAAAACAGTAAATCTTCAAATTCCATTGTTGCATTTCCATACCAGTATGTAGGGAGCCTGACATCAGAGAGACTTTTAATGAGAAATAAATTAGAATCTCATAATTCTTATAGTATTATTTAGCAACAAAGTAATTTAAGCAATCTTGCACAACTCATTCATTTCAAGATGTTTCAGGAGCCTAGACTCTGAAATGCACAATGAAGATGTGTAAGCTACATGGTGAGCTGTTTTTCTGTCCGTGATCTAACAGTTTTCTGTACTTCCTCTTAAAAAATAAAGCATCTAAGTCTTGCTATTAGGTATATGACATTTCCTTCAGAACAGATGAGTAATTGATATTTTTATGCTTTATTGAGCAAAGGCATGTTCAGCAGTTACCAGAATGCCATAATAATCTCAGCATTGTTTATTTTGGACATGTGTCACTTATTTTTCAGTTGTTCCTAAAATATATTCCCACACAGCTACCTGAGAAGTTCTACATCCCTGTGTCTGGCCTCTGGTCAGTTGAAGCCTTGTGTTGCTCTCATGTACTGAAACTATTTAGCAAGTGTTTAGTGCCCAGATTATCCCAAGTGCTAGAGGACAAGGTGTTGTTTGAATGTTTAAGATGGTGCACCTCTGCCCCTCCATGCCCCAGTACAGTACAGCACCTTAAAGCTGTTGCTCAGTTTTTCCATGACAACTGGGTTGCAACACTGCTGTCACCTGAGCAGTGCTGGTCACTGATTGAAGAGAAGCCCAAGTCATGTAGGAATTGTATGACGGAAAAGAGAAATCTCTTCTTTTTGCCAAAATAAAGCAAACTGCATAAGAGGACTGAAGGGAAGAGGACTTCCATCGTGTTTAGAGTCTATTACTAGAGCCTTGGTCACTTTTTCTTGGACATTTGTTAGTACAAAATGTGTGTCAGTGGGTACCGGTGGTGCTTTTCCTTCCAGTTTTGGCAGTATTGAAATGTATGTTAAAACACTTGTCCTTGAAAACTTGTGTAGAAAAGGATTTGATGAGTTATTCTGGGATGTGTGCCCACATTAATCTCCGTTAGAGAAAGTACAGGAGCCAGTGGTTTGCAGTGCAGCCCTGCACTGAAACGCTGGGGATAGTCCTTGGACTACCAAGATATTGTTCCTTTGCTGCCAGACTGCAGGGGAGAGAGACTTGTTGGGTTGTGGCCTGGCATATCCATTTATAAATGTATTTTATTTCTAAGTATATGGACTAATAATCTGACACTGAATTGCCTTGCTTTTACCTGTACTAACAAATAGGTTTGGGTTGGGATTGTTTGGGTTTTCTTCCCCCTAATTGTTCTTCTGTGTCAAAGACCCATTTAGTCTTGAGGGGATGCCAGCCTTTCTTTACAATGCCTAACCCAAAGCAGAGAGATACATAACAGGCAGAGAAATCTCTGAAGTTCCCTAGAAATTGTTTTTATCCAATGTGTAGTTTAGTACATCAAGAATAATGCTACAGAAGCCCTTGGAGTCACTGTAGCTGAAGTTAAAAATTGAATTCCAAGGATATAAATGCTAATTTTGGTAGATGCCTGTGTTGTATTTATAGATACATGTTCCAGTTAGTAACTGTTCGTCTGCACAGAGTTTAACTTTAGAAAATTAAACATATCTGATGATAGTGGATATGAATAGCTACCCAGAAGAGAAATACCTAGTCAATCTTGAGTCTGTGTTTTCTCTGGTAACTGGAAGATGCAAAATGATCTCTTTCACGCACTAAGAAGGCTTAGCTTAGCCATTAGAGGTTGGCTAACAGGTTTAAAAGTGGTTTGGTTTGACTTTTGCAGCATCCCTGTACTGAAACACTTTTTTCACTTGTGTGCTCTGGATAATGTGAGAATTTTCCCAGAAAGCATTGTTATTTGGAGGTATTACTTATGCAGAGAGATGATTCCCACTGATACCCCAAAGAAAATATTTTATTTCTGAATAAGCAAGAGAAGATTGCAAGTCCACATCACATACTGTCCTCCATGTTGTGTTCTGACACTGGTACCCCAACACCTTGGAAACCATGCCAATAGAATAGAAGGAACTTTGTAAAAGTTAGTATTTTGAGATTGTATGTGTTCAGGTAATAGCTTGATGGGGATAATTTTTTTTAAATTTTAAAGAATTTTTTATGAGTACTGTGATATATTTAAGCTTTCCTCTACTGTTTAATTTCTTCCTTGGGAAATCACAGTTATGAAGTTCAGGATTTTTATATCGTTAGAAATGTTTCTGTGAGTTCACAGAGCAATTGCTGACTCGTTTTACTATCCTGTTACTGTGAATTAGCTCTAATTTATGGAAAGGGCAGGTCACATCAGTTTTTCTCTTTGTGTTGGAGCCATGCAGAGAGTTAGTTGTGGTAGGCTAATGACACACAAATCTATTTACCAGTAAATGAAATATTTCTTTCAGAGGGTACATTAGCAACAGGAATGCTTGTTCTGCACCTGTATATGATGTTGAATGTTGCCTAATATATTCTCTGGGGCAGAGCTTCCTATATTTTATCCTTTCTTTTACTATGTGGAGGATACTGATGCTTAGGCATGTATTCACAATGTTTATTGAACACCATTCGCATGGGAAGCAGTTTAAAAAAATGAAAAAAGAAGACTTCTGTCTGCCAGACTGACATTCTTCTTAAACAGATGGCTGAAAAAATCATGTTTCCTCTTTGCAAAAGGAAGGTATCTTCTAACTTCACAATAATTATGTAATATACATGATTTTTACATAATGAGAGGGATGTCTCCCAGCTGCATTACTAAGAAATAGCTGATTATACTCCTGAAATATGCTGTGTTTTACTTTCCTTGTACATGTGCCTTCAATTAGCTTTGTTGAAATATTTGTTTTCTATGACCTTTTCAAACAGGGTGTGTTATAACTCTCTGAGTGAGGCTGGTGGGTCCTTGGTTTTCATGTGAAAGACAGTAGGTCCTCAGAACCACCAGTTAAATGCTGTTGGAAGACTGTGTTTTGAAGACACAGACTAAGAAGAGTAGAAAGTTAGAAGCTTTTCTTTGATTCTGAAAATGGCTTTCGTTAACCAAGTCCTGAAAAGAGCATAAGAAAAGTTAATTTTCTTTGACATATTTACAGGTAGAGAAATCAGTATGGCTAACAGAGGCTCTAAGAAATTTCTGTTATTCCTAGTTGTTCCAAAATGCAATTATATGCCTTGCAATATCAGTATCGCTGAGACTTCTACTAAATAAATAGACTTGCAGCCTGACATTTCATATATGATCCTTCTCTCAGTTACTTCCATCCAGGGCATTCTAACTATCAGTCACAGCAGACAGTTTTACCTGAGTTCCCACAAAATGGAGTGGGTCTCAAAACAGTACATGAACCAATTCTAAAACACCACTCCACCTACTTACACTTGGTAGAAAAATATTTAGAACAGGAACTTGTTGAAAACAAATTTGTGCTGTTGCTGCTCATTTTGTAGGCAAGACAGATGATGTTTAATCATAGCAGTATTCACACAGATTTGTTTCTCTTGCTTGTCGTAACAATGAGGGCTTCACCTATTTTGTATCAATGCTTATAGAGATTTCAGGTATTCCTACCTGACTTATTAGGCTATTAAATGTTTGGGGTTTTTGTTCACATCTTTCTATATCAGTAATCAGATAAATTTTGATCAGGATTATGGAATGGTTGCTTAAGAAAGATTGTTTAATGAAAAGGATCTTTAACATGTAATCTCCCCCTTTTACGTGTTCAGTCCCTTCTTGGTTTAGAAGACTCAGATTGTAGCAAAAAAGTTCTTTACAAGAAAAGGAAAATTTATTAAAATATACTGAGTGTGTCTTGTTAGAAGAGGTGATGGTTTCTAATATGTAGACCTGTGATAAGCACCTTTCATGGTTTTCAAATGCTGAAACTGCTAGAACCTTTAAATTCTCTGGGGTGGTTCAGTGTCGAACAGGGAGCTCTTAACGGTTGTGTGTGTGCAATGACTGTTAGTGGATCTGTGGGCAAAGGGAATATTCAGCCACATTTACACAACACAAGTAGAATATACCAGTTGAACATTGACTAAGGTCTTTTAGATGGGAACAGAACTGCTCAGTCTCTGCACACTTGTCTTGTATAAGGTCTTTCCAATTTGTTCTGCACTAGTTATACAGAACAGCTATGACAAGAGTCGGAATTCCATAAATCAGTGAATGGTGAGAAGCTGGTATCAAGATGCTTACAGTATCTCTTCAGACAGAGGAGGGAAGGCAAAAAAAACCAACCACCGTGTGGTTGGTAAGCACAGTTTTAAAACTCATACCAGGGATTTGGCCAAAATTGCACAGCCTATCACTGAAATCTTGAAATGAACTTAAGATAGGTTTGCAATTGTTTCCACACAGTTATATCCCAAAAGTCCCTGTCAATTTGGAGAGTGATATGATCTCATTTTTGTTATTCATTTTATGTTTTACATAATTGTCTTCTGCCTGGAAACTGCACATGAGAACTTTAAATGCAGTAAGCTTTTGTGAGAATTATCTAATACTTTCAAAAGGTAAAAGAGGGGATAAAATCAGACTAACAATGGCAATTTTGGTGCAGCCTGAATCTTGAGAAAGTATCATTCCTCTGGGTTATTATTTCAAAGACCTAAAAAAGAGCAAATAATTCAGTTTTTCTGACACTCGATTTTGTGTTTTCTGGACTCTTCTTAAAGTTTGGTAGGTCTGAACTCCTCCTAAACTACCTTTCCAGAATTTGGTGATTGTAAATAATGTCAGAATTACTAATCAATTTAACACTGCTGTTCCAGCGTGTTTTCTTTGCGATTGAACTGGGTGTCAATCAGCTAACTACATGTCATACTTCATACCACAACAATATACTTTAAGTGGTTATCAGACCTATGGTCTTAAATCCATATTTAAGCCAATTATTGAGTTTAGTAAGTTTTAGACCAGGCTCATTATTGCAATCCTTTCACTTTTAAGATATTTTTATTACTAGTGCACATTCAGTGAATATATAATGTGTTGTGAACAAAGATTAAGAAAAATTAAAAGAAACAAGTTCTACTACTCAAATATGACTGCAGCTCATGACCTGTAAGCAAGCACTTTCGTGCTTCTTCCCTTTACTTGCAAGATTAATGTCACAACCCTTGTTTGATCTTAAATTATATATTCTTCAACAAAGATGGAAGCAAATTGTTTGAATTGTGGCACCCTCCAGCAGAACAATATATGTAAAAGCCAAAATTTGCATTTTGTGAGTAGATATTTTGGGAAATCGTGTGTATGGTGGCTGTAGGATTCCACCACCTTTGCCCCCTAGATTTTCAGAGAACAATTAAATGTTGTAGGATTGGATGCCAAATAATCGGGTTACACAGGTCTTCCGCTGAAATCCAGACAAATGAGCTGAAACTGTTCGCTGAGAAGTGAAACATTTTCTGAATTAACGGTCTAGAAACGGGATCACAATTCCTGAGTACTCCAGCATGGCTCTCAGCCTCACCATGATTTATTCCAGGCATTGGGTGCCCCTGTGTAGAAGCCCAGGTTCCAGAGTGGCGGCCCCGTTCTCCGGAGCGGGCGCTGCCGTGGGTGAGGCGCGGCCCGAGGCACCGGGAGTGCCGCTCTCCCCTCCCTCCCTCCTGCCCCGTCCCGTCCCGTCCCGTCCCGTCCCGCCCGGCCTTGGGGTGACTCAGGCGCCCAGCACGGGCCGTGACTCACCGAGCCCTGAGCCAAAGCCGCGGCTCCAGAGGCTGCGCCTAAAACACAATTGATTACGTTTGTGAATAAGAGGCTTGGGCATGGCTCGGGGTATGTTGTTGTTTGTGGAGCACGCTGACTGGACTCTCTGCCTGTGAGATTTCAGGCAAAGAAATTAAAACTGGATCTTGATCAAGCTTACATTGGAGACAGGTGCTGAGCTTTCTTGGACTGCAGTAGTGCTGGGCACACCCAGAAGGAGAACCTGAAAGTTCTCAAAGCATTTAAAATAAAAAAGAAAGGTACCCGCAGGGCGGAGTAACTTGCCATTTTTGTTTCAATAAAATGTTTGCTCCATGTAAGTATCAGAACTTTTCATCAGATCTAGTGCTAGATTTCTCTGTTATGCAGCTTTCAGAGACAAGTGTATGTTTTAATGTAGTTAATGAATATTTGAAGAGATTAAAACTCTGGCGGTAGGTGTCAACAGCTGCAGTTCAAGCTGTTGGATGTATGCACAAATTATGTAGCTAGATAAACCTGGCACACTGTGAGTGCTTTATCAAAGTCTTGTGAATGTAGTCAGTTTTGGATGCAATCCAAAGGACTTGCACTGAACATGATTTAATAGATTTGAACAACTAAACTAACAGATACACTATACTTTACCACTGTGCAAGGCAACAGATTCAAAGGCAGTCTTAAAGGGTGTAATATTGTATTTAAAGTATTTCTAGATATTCTTTATTTATAATTTCCACCCCCCCCAGTATTACAAAACGAGAACTTTTCATAGCAGTGGAACCATGACTTCGGAACAATGCTTAACTTTCATAACTACTTCAAGTTGCCATTGTCAGTAGCTGGCAAGATACATAATCTGATCAAAAAGATAAATACTGAAGGAAATTGAAGCTGGCTCCATATATATGTAAGTCACCAAGGTAAAAGAGGCTAAAAGCTCACAGCACTTCTGAACTTGGTTGAGCATATGTTTCTATATGATAAATCTCACATTCCTGTTGATAGTTAAAAAGAGGGTCTTGGATTATTGAAGTAGGTACTGTACACACACAGAGTCAGGAAATTCTGTTACAGTTAATACATAGATGCAGATGGATATATGTGCCTTGACAGGATTTACAAGAAGTATAGATTGATGCTAAAATGACATTGGAATTCATGGAAGTGAAATACCCTCCACTCACAATACACAAAGGGTACAGTCACATGAAAAACCACATGTGAGTGGTCCCATGATGATTAAGAGGTTAGGATAACATTAGCTTTCTGCAAAATTTCAAACCTCTTAGTAGGAAGACGTTTCTTGAAGTTAATTAGCCAAAGGGTAAATCTTACCTTTGACTTCCCAGAATGACATTCTTCCTCTTTTCTTAACTTTCTGTACAGTGTCTGCAGTGTCTGTCCAGATAATTCTGTTTATTGTGTCATTTAACTCTTTGAGAAATCTTTTTTTGTCCTTATAAGCAAATTTCTGTGATTGCCTATGAGATTATTTTTTTTACTGCCATTATCCATCTCCACCCCTTTTTGAAATCTCCATTACAAATTAGTATTTTTATTGTGTAATGTTGGGAGAAAGAGTCTGGGTAAATGTCAGTAAATACTAAATTAAGGGATGGTTATGACTGGCTCATTGCTTGGTAGGGTAACTGCTGAGACTGGCAGCAGCAGTTGGAAGGTGTTAAAGCCACTCACCTGCAGTGTGAAAGGGGAGGAGACTAAAGCAGAGTCTTTTAATCATTTTCTGTGACCCAGTGCACATTTTATTAAATGCAATGAAACACCTCTCCCTTTGATTGTCATCTCGTGGTTCTGGAGAGGTTTGCATTCTATTCCGTCCTGTCAGGTGGGTTGGTTTGTTTGATTGATTGGTTTTCTGGGAAGGGCGTGTTTTTGTTGGGTTTTTTTTTTCCTCCACCTAGTTTCACAGACTGATCTTGTTTTCATCCAGCTTGGAAGTGAAATAGGGAAGTCTTCTGAAATGTCAGATATTTTAATGCAGTGGAGTCTTGCTGACTCTGTGAAGTAGAAGAGTGTGGGTTGTTACAGTTGAGAAATTGGTATCTATTCTGCTGTATGCAGGGTTACTAGAGAGTCTTTTGCTAGGTAGATCTATAGCGCTTTTCAGCCCCTTCTGGGAAGGCAATTTGACTTTTACAATGCAAGACTTATCGAGCAGAAGTGCACCTCATCAGGCTTTTGAAAGTTTCCCTGCCAAATTCATGTTATTCAATCCCAGTGTTAACTGTGTAGCCATTTCAGGTATTCATTTTGCCCTGGATCTTCTGCAGGGAAAATGATTGTCACGTTTGCACATTTTCATATCAAAGACACCACTGCCAAAATGACATGCCTTTCAGTAGGCTGTAAGCACTTAAGGTCTTACATAATTTGGAATACAAGCTCTTAAGTCACTTCAATATTTAGCAGTTTTTACACTATGTGCTACAAGTTTCAAAAGAAATGCATCTGTGAGTTGTGGTAAGAGGTGTTTTGAAAAAGGCATTGAAATACAGTTGAAAGTAGAATTAATAATCCAGCCTGCCATTGAAGATACAAATGAACTGAAAAAAATTGAAAACATATGCATGGACTTTAAGCACTCTTTGTGAGAACAGTCTCCAGAAACACTCAGGGTCCTTCTCTTGTTTCTTTGCAAAACTAGATCTATCATATTATTGTTTCTGCTTTTCAAACGAGGTGCAGTTTATAGAAGGGATTAGTGGGGTGTACATCGCTTTTTTGGTGTTTTTGTATCCCGTAGCAGTGTTCTTTTGAGACTGTCACTCCATACAAGGTTGTTGGATGAAAAGATTATTGTGGAGTGAAAAATCTGAAAGACAGTACCTCTGGGAAAAAACCCAAGATGATAAGAACTTGAAACCGTGTTGGTTACAATCCATGTTCCAGGCAGATTCTCCATTTTCAGTAAGTGATATAAACGACTGTTGCCTCAGTATGCCTAGTAATTAAGAGTCAGGTTGTAGGCAGTGAGGTATTTGTTTCCTTCTCAGTTCGGAATTAGTAAGGCCTGTGTTAGGGGATCTGTCTAAATGCCTGGTAGTGGTGCTGGATGTGTGGACTTGCCTAACGTTTAAAGGAACGTAGCTTTTACTGAATGTGCTAAAATCTCAGATGGTGTGAAGTGTTGCAGGAGAGCTAGCCTAAAAAGCACTTTTCAGAAGTGCTTCCCATCTTATAACAAGCCAATTTTACAATGTTAAGTAGTGAAAACAGTGAATAAGTTTGAGAAAACCTCTTACATCTGCTGACAACTGTGAAACTGCAGGAGAAGATGAAGTTTAGTTCAGCCTTAGTGCTTTCTTCCTCAGAACTAACTCAAACCTGTTACATACAGAACTTCTGTTGTGATACTTTCCCAAGTACTCAACTTTTCATGCCTTCCATTTAAAAAACTAAACAATCAAATCATTAGTCAATTCTCTTTTGAAGATATTACAAGTATTTTGTGATTTCCTAAACCAAATTTATTTGATTTTTAGGAGTGGGTGGGGAATATTTAACCTGTCCAGTTATATGCAAACAATCTGCATTTTCCTAGCAGCAGAATCTGTAACTTATCTAACTGCACATTTCTTACGTTCTTGTTAGTCCTGTCCCATTCTAGGCAGTTTTCAATTATCTGGCTGACAGAAATTGAGAGCTCTTTATCTGTGAACAGCAATGTTCTCTTGTTTCTCTTCACTCCACTGCATTTCAACATGTAACCACTTGTAAATGGAAAGATACAGACAGCAGTTGACCAAGTTTTGAAATGTATGGATTTAGGTTCAGTTTTAATAGCGTTTTGTTTCCTCTTTTCCTCCTTCCTTGCCAGTATCCCCCCAGCCCTCCTGATTTATACTGTATGTCCTTACTGCAAGGATCTCTTTCCTGCCTGAAAATTCTGGTGCGTTTTAGGTGCCCAATATATTATTACAAATTCACTAAAATAAGAACTTTCCAGATGTCTGAACATTTGAGATCATTTACAAACAAATGAAAGTGTACTTGGGTAATCCTCCCAAGGGCTGGTAGGTTTTCTGTGTGTTCACAGTAGTCGTGATGCAGTGACAGTACTGTGAAATAAGGATCAGTTAAATTTATATTCAGAATGCTGTTTAACCCCAGATTTCCTCCTTGACTGTGGGCAAGGCATTTAACTTCATTGTGGGTAGGTTTTCCATCTGTAGTAGAGGAAAAAACACTGCTCTTCAGGTTTTTTTTCTGCAAACTGTATGAGCACTCACAGCAGCATCATCCTTGCATTGCTCACAAAATGCAGAGTGTATTAATAATATTACTGTACATTAGAAATTGGTAATGCAGTTTCAGTTTATGAATTTTATTAACACAAGACTTTAAATAAGGTTGTTTGCTTTATTATTATACAAGTGACATACCAGGAATGTGAATTAAAAAGGCAAGTAAGTTTAACATCAGATTTGCCTCATTGGGAATCAAACCGAGATTTTGCATCCCACAGTCTTTCTGCAGAGCGCTTTGGTAATGTTGAAATCCTTTTGCAAAAAATGGTGCGCATACAGTTTATTCCTGTAACACATACTGGATATTCTGTTTTAATTGCTGTAAAGTCCCAAGAATTGAAGCAGAGATGACTAATGCAGGTCTGTATGCAGTTTTATATGGAAAATACTGAATAAGCAGTGTTAATTTTTCTCCTTTCTTTCTGTAGGATTTGTGTGTGATTGGCATTGTGCTGTACCACAGTGAAGAGGTATTTTTCACTTCAAGATACCTTGCATTAAAAGATCATGGTAGACAGTTTAATAGTTTCTTTAAGGTAAGTGGTGCAATAAAACATTTAAAATCTTATTTAATATGCTCTTTACACACTGCAGTAAATTTCAATTTGGTGGTCTCTTGCTCTGCTGTTAAAAGTGTCTGTATTGTAGGAGGGTAAATAGAAATCTTGTCCCAAGACCAAATACTCAAGTATATGCATACCAGACATAGCATTCTTGGGTGATAGTGAAAAAAGAAAGTTCTCAGTCTGTGTTCTTGCTTAGAGCATCTGTTAGTGTGTGGCAATGTGATGGTCTGTATTATTGGAAGGCTCCTGTGTTTTGATGAGGCTGCACAAGTACAGTCACTGGGCTTAAATTACTGATTTACATGTTTTAGTACCTGTGCTGCAATTCATTCAGGGATTTGTTTTACGCATTCCTGAAACAGTTTGCCAGTGGGCAAACACAGGAAAGACCTTTCAAACAGCTTTCCTAACAAAGGAAACATTCAGCTGTTTCTAAGCTGGTCTGTCCGGTTCTGTCCTGTCCTTGGGCGAGCAGATTCAGAGCAGACAGGCAGCCCTGATGCCACACAAACACAGGCTGACCTCCTGCAAGGAGTGGCAGCTGAGTGCTCTGTCTTCTGGATGGAGTTACTGTAACACCTCTGCTCCAACCTTGCTTCTCCTGAGTTTGAGGCATCAATCTTTGAATTGCAATTTTGGCACCCTCCTAATATGCCAGGGCAGATTTCCCATCAAAATGGATCTGCCACACTTTACTGACACTACCAGTGTTATTTTTCCTGTTGAAAGATGACCTGCAGAGCTCCTCCCAAGCTGTCCCAGACTTGGGCTGGTCAGCAGATTGGGGAGGAAGTCGGGAATTTGAGACAAGAGCCACACTGCACTAGTCAGTGCTGATCACTTGGCTAAAATGCTTTCACCTGTATCTGGACAATCCACATTTGGCCATAATATTCCTCCATAAAATGCAGCTACTAAGGGACAGCAACCATGTGAGAGATCTGCTTTGGTACCCTCTAGCTTCCTTCATGCAGAGCTAACACTCACTGCACTGACTAGGAAGAACTCTGAGAGTTGTTCCTAAATGAGGTGTTAAAGTGCAAAATTGTTCATGCTACTCCTACAATAGACCTAATATTGCTTTGCTTTGTGCTTGTACCTTCCCCTCTTCCCCAGCTGTTTATGCTTATATTTATGTTTATATGTTTTTATATTACTGGCAATTGGTGTTGCCAGTAAAAGAAAGTGAGACAGTTTAAAGTCTGACTTTGCTTCAAACTAGGTGCTTGGCTCCAAATAGTGCCTTAACTGTGAGAGCAGGGGCTGTACCAGCAAGGTGCTTAGAGGCCCGAGTTATACAGCCATCAATCAGCTGCAGTTGGTACCTCACCTGTTCAGGTATACTTGAAAAGTTTTGCCTTATTTTGAGGAGCACTTGTTCTTTTTGTTTTTTCTGCACTGTGAGAATACCTGAACCAAACGCACTGAAATTGGAGAAGCCTATTTTTGTAGCTTGGGAGGCCTAAAGTTAGTCACGCATAACAAATAAAAAAGCCCGGTCCAGAGGAGTTAGCCAAAGCAAGCTGCTGAGGGAAATAACATTAAAAAAATTAAATTGCCACACACTGATTTGAAGCTAGGGACTTACCTCAGGATAGCTTAAGTATTCCTGGCAAATTTCCTGTGTGTTTGAAATAGTGGCTTGATACCGTTGTTTCTGACAGATCCAATTGCAGATACAGAAGCAAATTTAAAATCTATCTTTATTGTTCTTGAGCCACGCACATACAGATGGCGAATGCAGTGCAACCTCCTTAAAGAAAGGTCAGGAAAAGCCTGGCACTGAGTAATCACACATATACTAAAAGTTTGCATTTTAGAACTGAAAACGTTAATCTGGTAAGTAATTTGCTTTGAAGATTACAGTTCTCATTCAGCTCAGAACTCACAATGTTGTGCATGATTTCAGAAGAATTTACACATGGAAATCTGTAGACTGTCAGACTGATCAGAAAAACCCTGCCCTGTTGAGGATGAAAGCATTCACTTCCGTACGGAAAGCCTGAGCTTTCTTTCACGTGCTCTGAGGGATTATACGGAGCAGAAGCCATAAGGGAGCAGGGGCGCGTAGCAAGATTCTGAGAAGGAAGTTAAATATAATTTGCAGAGGATGTTGGCTGGGCCTGTCAGACACTGCGCTACACCTCCTTAGATGCTTGTCATTTTTCATTGAGAAAAGTTGGGAGATCACTCAAGCACTTGGAAAAGAGATAGGCAGGTGAGCTGCAGACAGACTTGATGCTGTAATTTTGCAGTTTTGAGGTCTGAGTTGTATTTCTGCCTTTGATTTCAGGTGTATTTTGCAAATCAGTTTATTCATGTGTGCCTTTGGCTTCTATCTACCACTGTGTGACTGGGCCCTGCTCTGAACTGCATGTTTTGACTCATACTGTGATTTCTTTATAGCGTCTTACACTGGCTCTGATTTCAGCCACCTCCACTGTACTTTTTTTTAATCACAAATGATAGCTTTGTGAAATGCAATACTTCCTTCTAACACACTTTTTAAAGGGCTTTTTTTTTTTTCTAAATTGATGTGGCAGTAAAGAAGTAATGACTTTTTCTAGCCTTTGACTGGTTTATTGCTTTGATAGAGAGAGGCATAGATGATGAGGTGATGATAGGCCATGTATGCCATGTGCAATCAATACTTACCTAATGGTTCCTTTTGCAGTACGTTAGCAAGAACAAACATAGAAAACACAAGATAAACATTCTCCCTAGCAGAAGAATATTTGTATGGGTGGCAGTGAAATGCTTAGTATTAAAAACAACCCCTTCTCTTTAGGAGGTATGTCTCAGAAATACCTGAAACAGTAAGAAATATTTAAAGGGTTACTGGGTAGGTAGCAAAGGAAGGAGCTGTGAATAGGAAATGCAGCTGGATTTTGCTTGGTCCATTAGTTTGCAGATGTGTATTTTTTATCCAAATCCATCAGTTTTACTTCTGCATTGAAATTCAGCAAATCATTAGCAGCTTTTCCCCTTATAATGGGTCTGAAACATACTCTGTAGACTGAAAAGTCAAACTCCTGGTACAAATAAAGAGACCTTGATCCTATTTGTCATACCTGTCCATGTTTTCTGGTGAAGGGTCTTGCTGGAAGGAGACAAACCAGTCCCTGTTGCAAGTTACGCAAACAAAAGACTGAGCTAACTGTGCCTAAGTTGTAACAGGCTCCTAGGAGTCACTACAGTGGTGAGGCTTGACAGAACAGTTTGTTTGGGCTTGGTTCCCATTATGACTCCTTTCAGACTGAAGATGTGGGGACTGGGGTGATGCTTGGCTGCTTATCCTGAGTCTCTGGTGGGCTGTGTCCGCTACTTTCCATCTTCTGTGCCCATTAGGTTATTGAATTTTCACAAGTGTTAGGCAATTTTCTGTTTCCTGTGTGCTGGAGGTGGAGTGTTCATCTGTAAAATGAGGAGCCAGAGCTAGAAGCAGACGTGGTCCACAGATGGGTGAATTCTTACTTAGCACTTTAGAAAACTTGCAAAGCATATGTCAGTTTGACACCGAATGCTGAGGTGTTAAAATATGCACTGCCAGGAATTTTAAAATTTAAACATGAAGTTATGTGAACTACTATCAATGGATTCTATTTGGTTCACTTTTGCTTTATAGCTGGACAAATCTACCTATGAACCTGGTTCATACATTCAGGTATGAGCCCGCTGTGAACAGACTCTTATAAGACCATTTCATATGGTTTAGTGAGTCTGCTTTGGTTAGCAATGGTATTCAAGTGTCTAAATATTTTCTTGCAGTGTGAAGCCCTGTAATAGGTTGTAGATGTGTTGTTTGTATTAGTAGTAATTATCTGTTCTGTTTCACCGTTTGCCTTTTCAGACTTCTCAGTTCCCTAGCAGTGCTGGGATTTCAGTTTGTCATCCCACAGCCTTCAATTGAACACAGAAAGGTAAGCATTAGAAACATTCAGACTTTGTGTACCGAAAGGTAAATGTGAAAATATTAAAGTAAGATGTGTAAAGCAATGCAATCTGAATAAAGTTCTGGGAATAAATGACTTCTGTTTTGTGCAAGTGGGGTTTCTTTGGTTTCTTCTTTTTTTTTTTTTTTTTTAGTATATATATACTTGGTTGAAAGAGGCTTATCATGGTTAATTAGCTGAGTAATTGTATGGAGTGTTGTTGGTCGCAAATAGTTACTAAAGCTTTGGAGCATTTTCATCATGTAAGACATGGAAAAAGAATTCCTGTGAGTAAGAGCAGACATGGAGTGAGTAGAGAACCACCCAGTTGCTCATAGGCAGCTCTTTCTCTTGCAGAGATAGAAATGTCTGAAACAGAAGCTGGACCCAAACCACTCTGTTGCTATTCAAATTGCTAGAGATTGGAGCTGGAAACTTGCTGGAATTTCCTGTTGTGCTCTTGTGGATGGCTCACTCACCCTAGACGTTGGCATCTCTAAGAAGGCTTGCAGCCTGCACACTTTCCATCCTGCTCAGCATTAGTGAGGTCTTGGCTGGAATCCTTGGGTTTTTGCACTGCTTTTCAGGAAAGTAGAGGACAATTTGGAGAGAAACGGAGAGCAAGCAGGGATTATCCTTAAGAGATTTTAAAATCTTACCTCTGTGGGAAGTTTGAATGAATTCATACTGTTTATTCTAAGGATTGGAAGACTGGTGCTAGAGGCAGATATAATCTTCAAATACTTTTGAGTACTAATGGGAAGGCTGTTCTTTTCTGTTTGGTGGAGGAGATGAGAAGAAATAGATTTAAACTGAGGCAAAGGAAACTTAAGTTTTATGTTAGGAAAAACTCGTCATGGTAAGGATGTAAAGAAGATTATATCGACTGGATAATATTTAGAATTTCCATGATGTAGGTCTCTGTGAATGTGTTGGACAAACGTTTACCAGGAACAACGTGCAGGTGTTGCTGATTCTGCCACAGACCTGAGGCAAGACCCCTTGAATGCCGTTCTGTCTCTTTATGGACTGTCACTTCATATCAATCTTGTTTGCATATCTTAATTGGTATTCAAACACAACCAATTAATTATTGAAGGTATCAAATAATCACTTAAAAACAAGTTTGTTTTTTACTATAGATTTTTAAATAATAATAGTGCAAGATACGTGTTTTCAAAAAACCCTATACTGTTAGAAGGAGATAAAAGGCAAGTTTGCTGGGTTTCCTTTTTTTTATGTGCATGTGCCACTGTCTTTAGGGTAAAAAGTTATTCGGACAATAGCCTCATAGGTATGGACTAGAAACCTGAAGCTGTCTGATTGTCAGAGTTCCAGAAGAACACAGAAGTCCTGTTAACTCCTTGTGCAGCCTATTTGTAAGACAAGTTAAATGAGGTCAGAAATAATGCAGTCTGAAACTAGCACAGTCCAGTCTGCAGCAAGCTGCCCAAGGGCTCTATTCTAAACTGCAGGACAATTTAGTATTTTTGCCTATATTACATCTCTTCTCTTTTGTTGTGCAGTTGAGATGGTCATGCCGCTGCTCTGGTTTCAGTACTCTGTCTGATTAGACATTCTTTTGTAACACTGACAGTGGAGAGATGCTTCGGTCCAGCTTCCAAATGGCCTTAGGGGGAATAAATCTACTAACTAAAATAGAGTAACTCAGAGAAACAATTGCTTCATTCTGGGAAGCCCCGGAATTAATTTAGATAAAATCAGATTCTTTGTTTTCAATTGAATGAGAAATGCCACGGGTCTGGAGTGTGTTCTATACTAGTTAAAGGGACTTAAGGGCATGGTAACCACCTTAGAGATGTCCCTTTTACTGAGAATAAGCAAGGCACAAGTTTCCTAGTGAGGATCTCACAGAGGCCCCAAGGCTGGCTGTCATTCTCAGCTCTTCCCCTACGGGAGAGGATTCTATTTATGCCAAACTGTTTAAACTGGAAGTCTGTACTTATTACACTTTTCACAAACCTTCTGCCCCATCTGTAAGCTCCAAACAAGAGGGGCTGTTAGTTACTCTGAAGGCCAAGTCAGACATGTTTCTGAGTGTGAGTTCTCAGCTTTGTAGCTCTGGAAGTTCTTTCCATTCTTTTCCTGCAGTAACCCCAACATGTATTTGCTGGCATCTCCTGTGTATTTCTGGATGGAAGTCTCTGCTATTTGGCGAGGTTCTTTCTACGTGAGAGGGGGTCAGTTGTGCAGGAAGAAAGAAAGGGAGAGGAGGAGGACGACGAGGGAAGGATTTAAAGAACAATTTTAACAAAAGAGTGAATAATGCAAGTGGTGTTTGCTAACTTTCATATGCACACTCAGAGGGTACAGTATGAAGAGTCAAATAACTAGAGCTGAAGTCTAACGAAACATTAGACCATACCCCAGTTCTTACTGTGTGTTTGTTTTGCATCAAGCTAAGCATGACTGATGCTTGAACGTGCAGTATTGGAGGGTGTATGGATTCTGTCTTGTGCACCCTGCACAGGGTTATTTTTCCTCTGAAGGCTATGGACAGGGGAAAAAAACCAGAGAACTGGATTTGGATATTTGGCTGAGTAATTCATTAAAATATTTCCAAATAGTCTAGACTTTTTTCTTACATTAAAAGTTTTGGGAAAATCAGGTAAAATCCAGGACAATCCCCAGAGCAGTTGATGGAAATCCAGTAGTAAGTGCCTGTAGACACCTACAGTTCAGGCGAGATGTTGTTCTTTTAGGATTCGGGTACACTTAAAAACATCATGAGATACTATTTTCCATTTAGTTTTTTTTTTTTTTTTTTTTTTAATCTTGGTAGTTTTTAATCTTTTATTCTATTTTTTTAAAATCCATGTTTAAGGTCACACTACTAGTACTAGCGTACTAGTTTCACAGGCTCACAATGTAGATTTTTCAACAAAAATCTATAGGTCTCTCTTATTTCTGGGAGTTTTTTACTTAGCTTCAGTATATTAGAGCTGTTTAAAGCACCATTTGGTTACTCTTCACTAAGTGACATGTTTAGGAGCTTAAGATGAGGTAAGAAGTTGACCTTATCAAGCAGCATCTTTTTTGTTTGTTTTTTTTAATTTTAAGACAAATTTCATCAACAAAATCTGGAAGAGCAGAACTGAGCAGGTTGCTTCCTCAGATGCACACACAAAGATCTGTTTCTGGCATAACAGTATGGGACTGACAGCTAGAAGAATGAGCCAGATTATTTCCATAGCAGGGAAGTGCACATATTGGAATTAAGACATGGGGAAATGACAAAAGCAAATGGGAAAGTTGTGGGAAAAGGTTTGATTGGACAATGTTTTCTGCTTTTAGACTTCATGATTTTTGAGTGAAAGTCTTAGAAGCTTGTCAGACATACAAAGTCAGCAATACAGAATTTCAGAAATAGTTGGCTACCTGAGTTTTATATAAAAGTAGCTTTTGTGCTTCTTTACTTTAATCAATGCTGTCTCTTCTGTCAGAAGTGCACAAAAACTGAAAACAAAACCCATCTTTATATGTTCCTACATCTGATCTTAGGGCACTACTCTGTTAATCCTATCTCTGTAAATGGCACAGGTTTGTACAGTAATCGAAATACATTGAATATGGGATGTTCATCAGATAGAAATAAAAATTCTTATGCAAAAAGACTTTTATGGTTTTTTGCTGAAGACAGGAGTTGTAGCATTGGCTGGAAGTCTCTTGGAGCTTTTTTTTTAATGGTCAAGCTTATTTATTCCTTGTGCATAGTATATAATCTCTAATATCAAGCGTACTCCTCTGTGAGGCCAAAATACTCATCAGTAATAGGATAAAAGGGGAAGTTTGTTATGTGAAACAAAATAATTGCCAGTTGCCTTTTAAAATCAGCCAAGGTCTCTGCAGCTGGATAAACTGAAATCTTTCTTACTATTTGAACAATTAACTTGCCTTGTCCTCACTACTGGACATAAGAACAGCCCTGCTGCTGCTCATCATGCAGTCAAGCATTCTGTTCTCCCTTCCTGTGCTTATTTTATTGAAATTTAACCTTATCTGATGAGTGTCATACTGTGGTGAACTGAAGGTTAAACTATAAACAGTCCTTCTCCTAGACAACCATTAAAGTCTGTATTCCTAATTTTCCAGAAGTCACTTCTGGGTGGATTTGTGACTACTCATATGTTTCTGTGTTAATAAAGTAAGCTTTATGCCTTACTCATTTTAGCAAAACTGGTAATGTAAATAATAGTAAAGTCTGTCCAAATAAAATTTCTGACATGAATATTGCTTTGTTTTAACATCTTACTTCTGTTACAGCATTAAATAGGAGTGTTGAAGCAACAGAATTGCTTTGAATTTATGCATATCTTTTTGTCACTCAGTTGTAGATGAGTATTCAGTTCAATGGAGGTACAGTGTCTCAACAAACTGATTTTTATTGTATGGAAGCAGTGGCAGGATTTATTTTTACAAGCTTTTCGCTGGGGCAGTACAATACTGTTAAAGAATTTTGAGCTTGTTTGGGCTCAGTGTAATTTTTTTTTGCTGGCTCAAAATTAAAGAAGAAATAAACTTGATGTTATCTCTATCACACACACAATGTTTCTATGAAAAGCAACTATTTATCAAGTGAATGTGACTATACTCCCCATAGAATTTTGAGATTAATGTGCTTTGGGATGTGTGTTGGGGTTTGTTGGTTTGGGGTTTTTTTTGGCTATTTTTCCCCCTCTCTCTTGTGTTGGATTCAAATATGCTTGTGGAGGGGTCATCACTGCTAAGTCAAGAGCGATAAGGATCAGGAGCAAGAGCTGAGGGAAAAGAGTGGAAGGGGGGGGAGGGGGAGGAAGAAAAGATGGCCAAGATCTCTCATTTGGTCATGGTGAGCAGTTTGAGGAGTTCGGCTACTTGAACACACTCTAAAAGAGTACAGTATGAAGCGTGAAGTCTGCTTCCTTGAAACAATAAGACAAAGTAGTTAATATCTAAGCTTGGCTTTTGGCCAGGCACCAGGACTAAAGCCTAACGGTTGTAAGGAGCACCCTGGGGCCTCCACCACAGCTGGTCACCACCTTGCTTTTACATAAGCTCCAAAGCAGAGGCTTGGAAGGGAAGGCTGTGTTCTTCCTTGCAGTCTAGGCAGGGCGAAGCTGTGCCCTATGGTCAGCAGTGACTCAAGTGTGTAACGTGTCAGGATTTGCTGAGCTGGAACTCGCCTCTTGCTAACAGAGCCACTGCAAAGTCACTGGGGTCCGTCTGGCTGGGCTGTGTAACTAAACTGGATTGTACTGGCTTAGTCACTGTGGATTTGCACACAGCTGCTGTTCCTTTGCAACCAATGGTTACAGGCGTCACCCTTTCTTTTCTGGTAATGTTTTTGTTTATAGGATAACTGCTGTCCATTATGATTGTATTTTCATACACATCACTTCTATAAAACACTTCCAACTGCAAGGGAGTCCATATTTCTCTTGCAGTTTTTCACTGGTTGGTATATCTACTTGCCTTCAGCACAGACACTTGACTTTACAGATATACATCTGTTCCATTCATAACTTTTGGTAAAATAGAGTCTTTCTAGCTAATGATGTTGCTATTCTAATTGCAGTAATCCTTAGGAAACAGGAGAGGTGATTTAGTCCATGACAAGACTTTTCCTTTAAAATTAGCCTTTTAGTGCAACAGACTATTTAGAACAGCAGCTGAAAGAATTTTCTTTCTATCTCTGTGTTGTTACTAATTCCTTGTCCTTGATGTTGTGGATTAAAGTGGTTAGGAAATAAAATTCACCTTTGTTTGGGGAAAGGAGACAGGATAAGGATACATTATTTTATGTGAATATACTCTTTGAAAAGTCAAGGTCAATGTTTCTGTTATTTTTAATCTGCTTTATCATGGACCTCTGAACTTTTATCTTTAAATTTAAAAATACTGACTTCTTTAAATTCAGAGCAGGAGTTCCGTGTTTCTCTGAAAGAAAAGATGGAAATATGACAGTTCCAGTTGGATTCCAGTGCAGGTGAGTTTACAGGGTCATAGACAAGTTTCTCATCTTCCTTCAGAGCAGTTCTGCATGCTAGTTCTGCCAAGCTTTGGATGAGAGGGATGATAAAGATGAGAAGCTTTTTGGATTCACAGATGAGTTCTTCTGTTAGAGAATGTTGCTTTCTATTTTATGACAGCTTGTCCTGTCTGCTTCTGGAGTGATGGGTGGACGACTCACTGAGAGATCTGGAGAGGTGTTACGGCAACTACAGAATAAAAAAAATGTGTTTTTCTACCACATGTGGATCCCAAAGAATTTTCCTAAGTGTAGAAATAAACAGAATGGCACCAACTTTGTCACAGCTGTAGATGGCTGACCTGGAGGAGGCCAAGGGTAGTATAAGGTTAGTGACTTAGGCCACAAATGATAGTGAATGGTGAGGGAATAGTTTTAAAAAGAAACAAGCCTAATTTGTTATATAGTGAGGGCCTGATGCTTATCTTCTTTACCTTACTGTAAATGAGAAGCAATCCTACCATGGATACGGAGTGGTTGTATAGAAGTGGTAGAAGTGAGGTCAGGAGTGAGCTGTTACTTGAGAGCACTTAATGGTCCCACAGAAGAGTAGAAAGAAACCTCTTCCTTAAAACACTAATCTCCTAGAGTGCAATGGAGGTGGTCTTGGTGTGAAAAAATTAGCCAGACTTGGGGGAAACATCAAGCTTTGTTGGCACAAAAACTGTTCTGAACCTTTTTCAGAGCTGTTTACTTTCTAGACTATTCAAATAATGTTACGGTTTCTTCAGATGTGGTCAGAGTTGGTTGAAGGGGCAGTGAAGCTGTCCAGGCATTGTAACTCCCTTCAGTGATTTGTGAATACAAAGGTCTTCTATTTCCAGGCTTTTTAGCCCTTTAATCTTCACAGGCACAGATGTTCAGACAGAGATTTGATACAAAGAACGGAAACCCAAATCGTTTAAGCTGGTAATATTTACACTTACCACGTACTGTAAAATTCAAATGGTTTACTACTTCTCTGATTAAAGGCTTCCAAAATGCACTGAAGGATTAAAATAGCTGAGCACACGAACCAGGCAGACATGTACACATTGTGTCATGATGTTTTGTTTGGCCTCTGCTCCCTTTTTCTGCTAGCCTTGAGAAATCCAAGAAATTATCTGCAAGTTTGGAGCGGGGGAGGGGCTTGGTAGATTGTTTTTTATCAAACCACCAATGTTCCACATGGATCTTTTAAGAGGCATAAAAAATACGGTTGTTTCAAATGAACATATATAAAATGGACTGCAAAGCCTTGCTGCTGGGACATTGTCATGGCTATATATGTATGGACTTTACTGGAAATCAGCTGAGCTACTACTGGAAGAATATTCCTTTAAGATGCGTAGATTAGTGAAAGAATTAAAAGAGTTCCATAGATGTATTTACAACACTGGCAGAGAAATACAATAATGTTACCCTTGAACAGGTTCTAAAACAAAACTATAATTTCCTCAGCCCATTCAAAATTTGGCATGCTCTGCTCTGAGCAGCAGTTCAGGTCTCATTTCTAGGAGTCTGACTGGTGGTGTTTTTACACTCTTGAAATTTTAAGAAGGTGAAGTCCAGCTTTTACTTTGTGGCTTGATCATTGATCACATATATTCACGAAAGGTGAATGTTCATGAAGAATGCTGTGTTCATCTCATCCCAAATATGACATAGGCATTTTACAGCGTATCAATGTTATATTTTCCTGGTGGTTTGAATCCTCAGTCAGTCTGAGCCTGGCTGTGGTAAAAGCTGCATGCATATCCTTTGTGACAGGCTGTGCCCTAGTGAAATCTTTAATTAATGAGAACTGTAAAATAAAGAAAGTGCAACCCTGGAGTAATAGAAAAAATAAGGAGTCATTTTCCAAGTGCCTTGATAGTCCTTTAATAATGATGGGGACAGTGTGGTGTCGTAGCGGAGTTATCATGTGTGGGGTAATGAGAAGCAGGGCCATGGAAAAGACAATGAACAAACACCTAAAGCCTGAAGGGTTTTGGGGAATATGAACAGAATTTACAGGGGCTCTTTGCTCTGGGAAGCACCGAACAAAGAGGGTAGTAGCAGCTGAAAGTAAGACATACTGGTTTCTGTTAATTCCACTTTCCATCCAGTATATGAATGTGAGTTAACTCAGTGAATACCACTGGTAGCATTTTTCTGAGCAGGTGATAAAATGTTTTTCTGGACACGATTTCTTTGCCTTTGGGGGAAAGTAATACCATACAGCTTTGAGAAACATACATTTATGCCTTTTATATCCCTTTCAGATATATATTTAGGAATATAATGTAGTTAATTTGTTCGTAAGTCCATTTCCATTCTGGGCATTTACCCAGAAAAAAGAATTACTGGATAATATGTTAAAAATTAAATCTATGATATCTAATAACATTATTGTATCTAAACTGAAATGGCAAAAAATACCAGAAATGTCCGACTTGGTTTAGATATTTTCAGGTTTAAAGTTTGCCATTGTCTTGTATCCCTTTTCAGTTTTGAGTTTCGGTTGCTATAGCATGCTTAATATCTACAGAATACCTAGTAACATTGGCTGTGGCTATAACAGCTTAACTATGTAGCTGGCTAAAAGGTATATACTGTCACCAAGCATCATAATCATTATTACTGTGAAATCCCATCATTAATTCACATTTGGAGTACTGTGTGCAGCACTGCACACCTGTGTACGAATGTAGGAGTGGAAAAGGTGCTGAGAATGAGGAATTCCTTACAAAAAGAAACTGAACAGATTAGGACTGCTGAATTTCAGAAAGAGATCCTGGATCTGGATTGTGTTAGCAATTGCAAATCAGACATCATAGTATGGTGAAGGAGAATACAGAATGATCATTCTTCATTATCACAAAGAAAAATTTGGGACGCATAGTGAAATTGTCAGACCAGAGCAAAGAGAAGCACTTTTTCAATGTAAAATGTAGAATCTTTTGGAAGCCAAGGTTAAAAATATGCTAAAGAAGGTATTAATTGTATTCATGGATAGTAAGTCAGTAGTGGGTATGAAAAACAATTGGAACATAGTATTTAGCTGAAGGAGGCCCTTAAATTACTGACTAGCTATTAGCAGAGGGTCCTGGATGTCTCTGAATATGTTCTGGTTCTTACACTGTTTCCTAGAGTCTTGCTTCTCCCCTCAGTCAGAAACACAGTACTGAGTTAAATGGGCCTCTGATCTAACCATCCCCCCCCCCACTTTTCTGAACAGTTAATTTGTATTTAAGCTATAATTTAATAGGATGAAGTGTCTTACACTATTTAAAATTAGTGTTTGTCAGATCAGTACTGCATTGTCCGCCATTGTCTTCGGGCACAACAAGTTACATTTTAAATAGTTGTGGCTTTCAGTTCATGTGATGTTTCCTCTTCAGGGACATTCTTGCATAGTATAGTTTCAACAACTGCTGCTGAAATCCTGAGATGTGGATCTTACTTCTAAATTCGGACAGAGGCAGTACTAGCAGTATTGGCATTGAATTTCTATAGCTTGTGTACTCCTAATTTTTGCTGAATTTTTGACTCAGGATCAGAGTGATTGCTGAATTACATGAATTAAACTATTTTTCTATTTAAAATGTCATCTATGTCAGCTTGCCAGTAATATGTTTAATTCCATAGATTTTTAGGAAAAAAACCCCAACAAACTCTTTTAGAATAAAACCTATATTTAGTGCAGCTCCTGTGTACAAAAGTGACAAAATACAAGAAAACTGGGGAAAAGGAACAGAACAGGATGCAGGGTGCTGATGAGTAAAGGAAGGGGGTGGCCTCTAAACTACCCTTCTGAAAATCCAGCCTCAATTCCATTTGCCACTCACAGGTCGTAAGGTGGCAAATTGGAAGATATTTGGTACATAACAGTCATTATGAAGAAAATTTCTCATTTAATGAATTTTTGATAGCAAGTTAATAGGAAGTAGTGCAATTGTAGAAATTGCGAGCACTTGCACACCTGAAAACTTGTCTTACTTTTCTTTACATTGTTTATTGTATAGCTGCATGTAGTGAACGGTATTGTGTTCACTTCCAAGCCTTGGCTTGCAAAATAACTGAAAAATGTGTAGGAAAGGAGGAAAGGGGGACATTAAAGGGGAAAGGAAATTGAGACTGTAGAGCAAAATATTTGGTTGTGATTAACTTGCAGTAGATAAAAATCTTTTTGGTGGTAGATTTATAGTTAGAATGAGTCTAGGTCACCTAGAGAAGGAATCAATCATGAACTATGAAAGTAGATTAAATGGGTTAGTTGATCTCTCTCTTTTAACAAGCTATGTGATTCTCTTAAAGAAATTACTCTCATGACTTGGCAAGAAAAGTTCAGTTTGCATTTCATTTATTCCCCAGTGCAGGCTCAGACTCTTCCTTTCAGAAAGTGTGATTTTAATGGGTATTTCTTAAAGCAAGAGAAGGAAGCACCTTATGTCGGGGATCTCTGAGTATGTGGTGTGTCTGAGATGTTCTGAAATACGTCGGCTGAATCCCGTAGCTACCTGCACGTTCTTGGCTATATCATAGAGCTGTGGCAGAATGTCTTACTGCCTACAAAGTTCCCTGGAAATCACAGGATCAGAGGATGGGAACCGGCCTGTGAGTGCTGTGATTCAGCTCCTCTGCCCTAGGGAAGGGTCAGTGATACCTCATTTTGCCTGGTAGAGCTTTAGGGTTGGTTTCAGTGCTGCCGGGATCTCCTCAGGCAATCTGTTTCCATGTTTTGTTTGCTTTCCCTCTAAGTACTTTGCCTCCTTTAATTTGGATCACCTTTGATTAAATTTAAATCCACGGTTATTTGTGTGTTGGCTATAGACAAGAACAGTTTGCTGCAAAGAGAAAAGGAACAGCTCTTTGCATTTATTTATGTAAACTGTTTGGAAGTGTCATTATTGCCCCCTCTGTTTTTCATTCCTCAAACTAAGCAGCTTCAGTTTATTCAGTCTTTCGTAGTAAAATTCACTAAGTAGATGATGCCATTAATCACATCATCTCCTCTAAAGATTCCTCTGTAGCCCCTATCTTACTCAAAGTAAGAAAACAGTAAAAAAAGTAAGAAAATAAACGTTCATAACCTGATTTGCTACTGAAAACTTCCATCTCAAAATTTTGTTAATTTACAACTAAGTAGAATTGATGAATTTGTCTATCAGTATTAAGACATTATGATGTTACTTTTTTTTTAAGTTTTCTTTTCATGTTCTTCCTTAATTAGCTGGATTAAACCCCCTTGTGCTGTGTCTACAACTCTTTCACTATGAAGATTTGGGGGTGTGAAATTACTTTACATTGCCTTCAGTCATATGAAATATCATTTCATCTGAACCAATTCTTGCTGCAATGAAGTTTGACAGCCAGAAGGCTCTCTCTGTAGCAGGTTGACACTTTTCACTATTTAGTTTCTCTTTCTGCAAAATGATACATTTCTTATGTTAGTGAGAACTTGAATTGCTTGTAGATTAATAGCTTTCAGTTGTTGCCTGCATGAGTCCTTGGCATTTTAAAAAACAGGTGTACTTAACCATTGTAGAAATGACTAAGAAGTAGTCCAAACAAGTGAAACCTTACTTGTCTAATAACAAAGTGTTATAAACGCATTTGCGGTTGTTAAGTGTTATATTGTTAATTGGTTCTGTTGGGGCTGGATTTTGTGACCGGTTACTTATAAGAGTGAAGGTTAATTAATGTCGGCGCTCGAAGTGCGCGGGTGTAACGCTCCCATGGAACCAATGGCCTGTGAGGTGTCTTACCGCACCCTACCATCCTGGGACATGATTGGTGGGCTCAAAGAACCAATGGGAGGGAGAATGGGGGAAATGATTGGACAGGAATGCTTCTTGAAATGAGCCAATGAGAAGGCCCTAAAAGGACCAATGGGAAAGCGGATTGAAAAACGGACCAATCATGGTGAAGCAGAGACCATAAGAACTCTTGCAGGGTTTCACCCCACGTCCTCCTGCCGGTATCTCTGTGTGTGTGGGGGTGTTCGGCCTCTGGAGAGTGCTGAGCTGTTCTGCTTTGTCGTTGGGGTCCTGGGCCTGTCCTGGGTCCCCGGTTCCAGCTGTTGTTTGTGCTTTGTTTAGTAAATCAGTTAAACCTGTTCAGGTGACTGATGGTTCATTTCAAAAGGATTATTAGTTTTATAGTAAGAAAATTTTACTGCAGACAGAGTTCAGACCAGAAGAGTGTCTCTGTGTGTAGCCATTACCGTTTTACATCTGAGGTAGAGCACATTTATGCATGGTGTAAGTATGGGCAGTGACTATTCACTGGAAAAAATCACAAACTGAAGAATAGCTTGTTTAGTTGGTCAAAGTGTGAGCCAGTGGTGTTCTCTTACTGGATATGAAAGCAAATGTAGCAGCCAGAGGGACCTTGCTGCATGTTACAAATCTGACATTATGCAGTATTAGATTGTACAAGCTGTTGGATTTTAAAGGCTGATGCCAAATGGGGTACGCACAGGAAAAAAAACATTAAATACGGAGACATCTGCTCTTGTTTTCAAATAACATTGGAGAAATGGGTAACATATTGCAGTAATGCAGATGCTTTTTATTAATCAGAAGTTATAATTAAATGCAGTTTTTTCTGTGGTTGGTCATGAAAGTGTGAGAGCGGCCTCAGAGGGGGGAAATGTTTCAGATTATGTAGACCACAACCCACTATTACGCAGCAGCACCACAAACCCTGCGCTGGCTTGGCTTGTTGTATTGTAGCGTTGTATTCAACCCTTGTTTGCAAACCACATTCTAGGCCAGCCTGCCGTGTCTCCAGCCAGCTGAGGAGGAATGTGTGCTCCCTGGCAGAGGTGCGGCACGGCTCAGTTACCACAGCGTGTGGTGGCTGCGATGAGAGGCAAAGTGTGTAGATGGTAGTCTTCCGCTATTATGCAATATTGTTTGAGGCAAAATTATTAATGGAAGTTACGGGTTTAAGTTCTCATGCTGTGAAGGGGGGAGAAGTGACAGACAGGCAAGGCTGGCTTTCCAAGGCTCATTTTGAGGTAGCTGCGCTAGAATAGGGCTGGAGAGGTACGACAGACATGTTTGTGGACAGTGCCTTTTCTTGTCTCCCAGCTGATTTGATGCGTGTGTGCTCATCGGTACAAAGCTTGTTCAGAGAATTAATAAACTATTTAAAGGATGATCAATTAAAAGAACATTCTGCATATTAATAATTGTGAGAATCAGACATTGGAAACCTGCTTTGGAAACTTGTGATTCAACACGTTGGTCTAGAGAAGCAAGAGAAAAACCGCTTTGCTCAGTGCAAAACAGTGAGAAATCCTGGATATATCTAGCTCCAAGAATGGGTAAACCTTGGAGCACGAGTCCACAGGGAGATGGGGATGGGTGATTGTAACTTCCTGGCTGTGCTGATACCTTTCCAATCATAAGGTCAGGATGTTTAAAATATTTGGCTTGAGGAGTTAACTCTCTTTGTGGAGAGACCCTGCCCTTCCTAATCCTTCTTAGCTTCCTTCATGAGAAGGATCCTCTCCCTTTGGGCTTCTTTCTTTCACTTTCCTTGTGCTGCTGAATGGTGAGCATGGATTATGTGGCACTGAACACCAGAGACCAACAATTTGTTCCATCTTTTATTGAGTTTGATGGGAATTTCTGTGAATGTAGGACTGAGTGCGTCATCTTGACGTGGTCATGTGAGGACTAGGGCAAGTGTGGTAATGTAAGAGTTAACTATAGCAGCATTTTTGGTTGGTTGGAAATCAACTTGTCCTCTTACATTATTGCTTTCATACAAAGTTCCACATTAGATGGGAGTTCCTGAAATACTATTGCAACCACCAGCACTCTCCATTGTTGAAGCATCAGAGAGCAGCAGAGCAGTGAGTGTGTTACCCTAATTTTATTACCAAAAACGACCTTATTTCCTGCTTTTGGTAATACTATAACACATTTCCAAGGTTTGCATTGTGCAATGTTTTCCATTGCTGAGAACAAAGAAAATCTATTCCTTTTCAGATAGTCCGAAAGAAAAAAACAACAAAAACCAACTCAAAAACCCAACCAAACAAAAAAACCACCAAAAAAACCCCCCAAACCCCAAAACAACCAACCTCAAACTTTTTGTCTGAATGGCTGACGGCTGTAGGAGACCTCCTACACTGGCAGTCCTTTCACAGGCAGGGAATAAGACAAGTTACTTCCTAAGTCATTCCAGCTCACTTGTGACTGCGGCGTGAATGGCTGAGCACCGCGGTATTCATGCTCTCTTACTCCACTGTGAATTCTGATTGCTAAGTGTGCATATATGTTGTGTCTGCAGGTTCCGCAGAGGATAGAAGAGCAAGGAGATGCACCTGAGGACAGCAGTGCCGGAGTGCCCGGCCTGTGGGGCAGCTGGGGCCCCTGGTCCGCCTGCTCGCGGAGCTGCAGTGGGGGGGTGATGGAGCAGACGCGGCCCTGCCTCCCCGCCTATTACCGGGAGCGCGGCTACCGCCGGCCGGGCCGGCACTTCCCGGCCTCGGACCGGGCTCTGGCTCACCAGAGCGCCCACCACGAGGACTCGCTGTCTGCCTACCCCGGCCATGTCATCTCTGCCATCCGCACCTCTGTGCCACTCCACAGGAACGAGGAGCAGCTCTGGGCCGGGCTCCGGGCCGCGGCCGCCCCCGGGGCGCGGAACAGCAGCCAGGGCGGCCGGGCGGCCCCGAGGGGCAGCCGGCACTCGCAGGGCCCGCGGCACAGCGCCACGCCGGACAAGAGGTACGAGCCTGTGCCACAGTTCCCCTCCCTTAGGAGTGACAGGGCGGCTTAGAGTTGGGATTTTTTCACACTTTACAGGAAAGTTATTAGAGACTCAGACTGACTTAAAATGTTTACCGCCTTCTGCGGGAGGCTGCCCTCCCGGTTGACTACTTACATGATGTCCAAGGGCAGATGCAATTATTCTACAGTTGTGCTAAGCAGATTGTTTCCCTTTAAGATTTGTGTTATGATTTATTAAGCGATTTTTCCTTTTCTGCTGCACTCTCATTTGACATTTCCATTAAATATCAGAACAAGTAACTGTTCTATAGTTGTATTCTTAACTTCAGCAGCTAGTCTGATGTTAATTGGTTGGAAAAAACCCCCCTTTCTTCCATAAAGGATGGCCAACTGTCTGTTGACTTTATTTCTACTCAAAACTCTAGTTTTGGTTTGTATTTCTATTTATTGCCTTTTTGTTTTCTCTTCTTTTTCTTTTTTTCTTCTTACCACCTCTTTTAGCAAAATTTTCTGTTTGAAGAAAATTTTAAAAAATGTAGTTGTTTAATACATAGAGTATTTTAAACACTGTGTATGTTTATATCAATTTCATAATAACAGACTTTAAGACTGGGTGGATCTGTGCAGTTAAAAGTAATTCCAAATAATTTTCCCACTTCTGAAGAAACACTTTTGTATCTTCTCAGATACCAGTCTATCAGATTTTTAAAATATATTTGTGAAAGGAAAATAGATGTGTTTCTAGTTTGGAGACTCAGCAGAACAGGCATGGAAAACCCCTGGGGAAGGAGCGCTCCTTAAATGTCTGTTCTCTCTGTCTTTCCTCTGAATATGTATTCCAGCAGTTCTCTGGTTCTTTCCCTCTCAGCTGTCCTCTGGGAGATGCATGAAGAGAAGTTTTTTGGGGTGGTTGACAAAAAAACCCAAACAAAACAGAAAACACCCCAGCCCCCCCCAAAACATAACGAAAGAAACCTTCCTTCTTGTCATCTGCATCTTTAAGATTCCTAGTGAAGTAGTCAATTGTAATTCCCTTTTTAAAGATACTTTGCTGTCCTTAACAACATAAAAAAGAATATTGCCTTGAGGGCAGTATTCCAGCCTGAGTGGAATAAGACAGGAGAACTCTCTGTTGCTGCTGAGAAAGACATTCTCAACCCTTGTAAGAAACTCTGTCCTTGTAAAAGAATACTTGAAAATAGAATTAACCTGTTAAGCTCCTGTCTGTCTCGGTGAAGCATGAGTTTCAAAAGTGGGATCAACTGTTCAGATGTTGGTCTTCTCAGATGTTGCCTGTTTCCTTTGTCACTGCTTTGTCTTTTTGTCAAACCCATGCAAATGATAGCCTAGACCTGTTGAGTATAAGTTCAGTGTGGCACTTGCGGCCTTACAGAAGCTCAGAGAGTGCCAGAGACAGAATTAGTAGTGTTAACATGAGTGCAGTGAAGCAAAAGTCATATTTTCTTTTTTGTGTTTTCCTACTTACTAGTTTGCTATAATGCAAATTAAATCTGTTCTGGGCTGCGCAGTGTGACAGCCCCAGGTTGTGGTGCGTGGCTGGGTTATTGCTGACACCGGTAGCCTGGCCTTGAACCATGAGCGCAAAGTCATCCAAAGGCTGTTTGCTCCAGCCCTTGGCACCCTCTGTCTCCAAGGGAATCCCAGCTGGCCTGGCTCTGCACAGCCCTGCTGCCTCTGCTGGGCTTCCATCCCCACGGGCCCTGCTGCTCTGGTGGCCTCTGCAGGCCAGCACAGACTGGAATGGTTTGGAACACTCACTGCAGGATTGGCTGGAACATGAGAGGATGGTGAGCAGAAAATGGTACTGACTGTGTGCAGAACTGAAGCTGTGTTATTTCGTAAGAAATGCCTTTCCATATGAAGTATTAAAATGCTTACTTTCCTGTATGATGGAGGCATTTGCTTTTGAAAATTCTTGTGCTTTCCTAAGCACTGTGCAAGTTTCTGTACCACAGTTGATTTTCCACCCCCACACACTCTGCCCTTTGGCAAAAGACTGTGGATTCCAGGTCAGTGTTTTAATCTTACTTGCATAATAAGTTATTTCCATCTTGTGTTAGGAGGTCCCTGGTGGCTTTAAAGCCTGTTGTATTGCATAACTTTCAGATTCCTTGGTGGTGACTGTAAAAACAGAATGAGAACAAAAAATGTTATTTGAAAATGGAATTACTTGAATGACAAGCCTAATAGTTTTCCTTGATTTACAAAAGCCAGAGTAAAAACTTTCTTTACAAAGGAGATTACTGTTCCTATCAGGTATATGGAAAATGGATTTCAAAATGTGAGTTACTCTACACATGATTTTTATACAGTAGAGCTGTGTTTACTGTTCACTAAATGGATGATACTGGAAATTTATGACAGGCTGTTAAATAACACCTGTGTTTTCACAATTTGTACAGTCAGTGGAAACTTTTTGGGGTACTTCTATTTACTCTACTGGACTTTATATAAAAGCTGTAATTTTAGCAGACTTCCATAAAACAGTAAGAGAGGAATGGACATTTGTGACTGAGATAAGCTCACATTGATAACATGGTAAAGTGAAATTGGATGGCTTCCAAGGCAGAGTTGTGACAGCTACAGCAGTCCTATACAGCAGCCCAGTATGTTTGTATCATTTAGCAGCAAGTGGTAAAGTTCTCTGCCTGCTTCCAAGCAGCTGACAAAGAACTGATTAGGGGTTTTTTTAGCAAAATCTAAAATAGAATTTGTATATCATAAAATTTGCTATACCTTGTCTTTGAAGAGGATATTCACATTTTCAGCTTTTGAAACTTAGTTTAGTAAGGCGTTAGGAACCAGGACTGCATGAGAAGTTCAGGGAGAGTGAAGTTTGAGGTATCTACAATTAGAAGCCTAATTGAAGTTTAAAAAACTTCAGTGCTCCCGTTTAACTCAGTGCAGTAAGTAGAGTTGCTGCATGATTGAAATGTGTTAATTACAGTCAGTCACTGGAGTGAGTATAAAAGAAAGCTGATGGTTCTCTGGGTTGTCCACTGGCAGAGGAAGGGAGCACTCCCCAGGTTTGAAGAGTTGTGCTCCCTTTAGCACAGACTTGGTTTGTTATTTTTCCCTAGCTAAACTGCATGGAGCAGACTGCACAATAAGAACAAACAGGAAGGAGGACGTAGTGAAACAATATTAAAACATTTAGACATTTTTATAGAGAGGCCCATATGGAAAAGTAATAAGAGCATGCAGAAAGATAACATGCTTTAAGAGAGAAAACACATCTTGAAAGGAAATACCATTCATGGACCAGGGTTTAGTACTTCTTAAATGTTGCATTTCCAGTTCTCTATTTTGGTGATAGAGAAGACAAAACCACAATTTCTCACTGATGTTCTGAGTGTAGGATGTTTACAGATGCCACCTTCACTTTCTCTGCACATGGGCTTTTGTGGTGGAGCACAAAAACCTCAGTGTCCACTTATGTGAGCATGATATGCACTTTGTATCTGGTTCATAGGAGCAGAAAGAAAAAACAAGAATTATCACCAGAATAATGAAATAACTAAAGCATTCTTGCATAAATAGTGCAAGTTGAATAAGTACGTTAATAAGGAAAGGGCTTCCCTAAAGCATTTTTTTTTTTTGTATTTGGAAGAGGAGTGAGAGGAAGAAATTGCACTGAGGAAATAATCCAAAAATCATTGACTTCTCACATGGCTGTAGCTCTGGGTCTTAATTCTGCTGCCAGCAGCTGACGTGCAGGTCTGCTGTGCTGCTCTGTACCCTGTATAGGGTCAGTTTGCATTTCTAGGCCTTTGAGCAATGGAAAGGAAGAGTGCATCATTTAATGTCAAACCAGAATTTCCTTTCTGAAAGTATTTCTTTTGCCCCCTGTCACAGATGCTTTGACCAGGCAAATGTAGGTTGCTCTGTTGGCAGGTCTACAGTTAACTTTTAAAAGGGCAGTTCTGTTATTTCCTTAACCAATAGCCATGTGTTGTGATGCAATTTCTGTGACCTGTTCTAGTCAGTTCCAGTTCCTAGAGGTGGAAAAATGTGTGATTACTGGACCTTCAGGTTCAAGAAGGTATTATTTTTTCAAGTTGTGAGGCTTTATATTTATTGGCATGAGTGTTTGCTTTTCTTAATATCTGGAATGAAACCCAGCTCAAGTACTTAGCCACCCCTCCTTTCATTATTTCTCTCATAGAACGAAAATGTGATGGATTTTACCCCCCAAGACCCATGTGGTTACAAGAGTTTATTGTGGGTTGGTGTGTATACGGAAGGAAGATAGAGAAGGATTGGATCCCTTTCTAAGGATAAATTTTCCAGAAGAATCCAAGGGCAGCAGTGGTAAACAAAGAATTCATTTTGGTAGCACTTGGGGCATTTAAAACTGTGTGAGAAGGATGTTTGCTTTCCTTCTGAATAAAATGCCAAACAGGATCCAATAGCAATAATGATCAAATGAGGTACTTCTTCACAAAATGAGTAGCTAGCTGGGATGGCTGTGGCCTCAGGTTGACTTTATGCTGTCACACCTCTCATCTGGTTATTAATCCCCACGACATGCTGTAGGTCTCACTTATTATTACCAAATTAATATCAATTTTTATTATGCTACTGCAAGCATGCTTTGAGTGGGATTACCAGAAATAAACCCATAACACAATCCTATAGTTGCAAACCACCTGAGCTTTCTTATTCTTACTGCTGAATGTTTCGACCCTTCCTGAGCTGGGCTCGCTGAAGGAGGGGAAGTGAGAACACTGCTGCTGTTCAGTCAGATACCACTGAAGTATGGCCCCATCTGTGAGGGGTAAAAACAACCAAACCTGCCATCTCGTTTGTGAGGCATCTCAGCAGAGTTACGAGGTTACTTGCATTGAATTTCTGCTGGTTTACCTGCCAACTACATGGTTGCATTATTCAATCACATCTTAAAGAAGAAGCTAAGAATTTCCTGAGATCAGAGGTGTTATTGAAAAAGAGGATTGTAGTATTTGGGTTTGAATTTTGGAATCCTATCTCAGTGTTGAAAGTCACGTGAATGAGGTTATATAGCACTTGCTGAGAGGTCAGTACAAGCAAATACACTGAGTTATTCTACTGGGCATGTTGCAACTATGCTGAACTGGGGTATCGCAAGTGATCTCTGAGGATGGAAAATTTCATTTAAGATAGTTCACATCCCATTAATTAAACCTGTTCCCAAGAGACCATTTATTTAGTGACCTTATTCATTTATTCTACTGTCTCAGAAAAATGTAGATATTTTTTGCTCCTAATATGATATAGAAATGAGAGTGTTTGTGGTATAATGTGGTATAATCCATTTTTCTTCAAAAGAGACACTTCTTAGGCATTGTTGGTTACTCTGTGAATTCCAGCAGTTGAAATTTTTAGGACAAATAGGCTCACAATATTTTTAATACCCTTATGTATATGTGATACATGGGAAGCAGTGCATATCCACAAATCATGGAGTGGTTACCAAAGTTACCATGGATCTAAAAAAGGCAATTAGTTCCCTTGCCTTACTTAATGAAAATGACAGTGAGATGCAGTGACAGCCTGCCCTGATGAACTGCCCTGCAGTGTGTTGATGAAGGGAACAACGGGGCTGGAGTGTGGCAGAAGTTGGTGCTGGTGCTGTTGGCCCCGCTCTGCAGTGTGTGATACTCTCAGAAGGGCTGGCTGAGCTCTCGTGACCAAACATTTCACAGAGAAATCTGCTCTTGCTGTAAGGCCAGTTTCTAGGTCAGTGAGCAGACAGGCATGCATTTTGTAATATAAAACAGTCAAAGGGTTCCCTTCTTTCATTCATGTTTAAGTGATTTTCTCCGGATTGATTTAGAGCTGGTGAAAAGTGCATACATGGAATGCAGAGCAGCACAGGCTGTGGTGCAGTGGGATAGGCAGTGCATGGTGACTTTTGATGTGAATCAACCTGACTGGTGGGAGCTCTCCTTCTTCAGTAGGTGGAAACGTGTTCCCAGATCCACCATATCGGTCATTTTTGTTAAAAATGATTCCTGTGAAAGAATCTGCTACAATACTGTGAGATGTAAACTCACTAACAGTTACGAACAGTATAAGACAGTTTATTTTGTGACTTAAGGGGGGAAAAAAATTATGGTGGAATCTTTCTAAAGTAAACCTTGTTAACTCTGTGCCTAAGAATATATAAAACATGAAAGAAAATTAAAAGCAGTAGGAGGGCTGGAAAGTAAATGATTGACTTGGACAATTGTAGGCCAGGCACAGTTTTGAATTATGGAGGAAATGCCAGGGATTAAAAATGCATATCTGAAATTATTTTAACAATAATACCTAGGAATAATTAAAAAAATAAAGTACATTAAAATATATGCCTGTACTGATCCTGTTAACAGAAACTTAGGGAATTAGGAGCAGGTTGTTTTCTATTTGAAGTTTTGTGTCTGCTAGGACTTTTCCATCTCCCTTTATTTTTTTCTTAATTACATTTTAAATATTGGCGTAATATTTCAGTAGCTTCCTTGCTGACAGGAATAGCTAATAAGTCACTTTCAGTTCTTCAGAAAAAGAATCAAGGCAACTCTGTACTAAATACTTGAACTATGAGTAGATGGGTAGTGTCCTTTAAAATCTGTCAATTAATTACAGTAATGTAATGCTGCAAAAGAGAGATAATTTGCAATGACCCAAAGTATTAGGTTAAATGTTGGTGTACTTATCCACAGAAATATATTTAATTAAGTTAGAATATATGTAATTGATTTAGTTATAGAGGATTTTGCCTACTAAAAAGCAGTTCTGTTAAAACCATGATGAGTAGAAGGGCTTAAATTTAAGCCAAAGAGTTTTGATAGGGCTCTAAGGGGACTGAGCTCCTTTAGAACTAATTTTCTCGCTGAAATCAGCGGTTTTGGAGCATTTTTTGAACTAGAAATGAGTAACAGCAAAGCCAAAGCACAAATAAGTATAATTTAAAAGACTTTTAGAGTGGTAAATAATGGGAACTATTGTTTGGGAAATAAAGCTATGAATCAAATTTTTAACCCTTCTTCTGTTTTTTCTTCCACTTTCATCTTGCACGTAAAACCTGTTTGTGCTGATAGATCACTGTTAAGTTCAGCTTGAGTAGGTGCTAGCTCTGGGTTGGTTGCTGTGCTGATAGAGCACAAACACAGCCAGCAGCACTTCAGAGAACAGATTATAGGCAGCTGCTGAATTCCCAAGTGTGGAGAACAGGAAAGAACCTGGAGAATTGCTGGCCCTGGGCACCCAGAGCCACCTCAGGCTATGGATGCAGTTAGACCAGGCTCGCTGAGTACAGGGTTTTCCTTAGCATGTTAGAGGACTTGGATGTTCATTCCAGGACAGGATTCCTGGTAAAGGAAGCCTTTGAAAATTTTGAAATAAGCTTCAAACTTGACCAAACGCTACACAAAAGTAAAAGAAAGGTCTAGGTGTTGGTTTCACATCTATCTGATGACGTGTGGTGAGATTCTGTTGTCTTTCATTAGTGTGGTTGTTGTGACTGGGAATACAGAGAAGAAAACCGTCTCCCTCTGCTTGTGGAATTATTTCTGCCAATAGATGAGAGAAAATCTTGGGGGAAAAAAAAATCTGTAATTCCTATGCATTTTTTTCTCCTTATCCCTGGTGAAACTGGTGGCTGAAGGTTGTTACCTTTCCAAGACATTACATTATGTCTTCACAAACAGTGAAAGGTGAATTGAAAATGTAAGAAATCAGAAGTTTCTTTGGGTTAATTCTAAGGAAACTTTCCAGCAGTTGTACAACAAGTATTCCTTGTTGTCATAAATGAGTGTTTTTGCTAATGTTCACCCTTGCAGTTTTTCATTTACAAGAGAAGTACTTTGATACTAGGAGATAAGATGAATGAAATGCTGAAAAGTTCATGAAAATACATTCTTTATTCTGTCTGACATCAGAAGAGAAAGAAAATGAGTTGTGCTTCAGCTGGAAGTGAGCCAGGGAACCTCCATTTAGAGGCAGTGGGAGAAATGTAAGGAGAGAGGAAGTGGTGGAAAAAGGGAATAAATGAAAAGGGTGTGTTGGAGAGAGGCTGTGTAAAGAGCACTTAAGAGAAAGAGGTGGAGGTCCAGGAAATTTTGTAATCTTACCTGTGTGTTTTAAAGACTCTGTATATCCTTGGTTCAAAGAGGGTTTCTATTCAATATAAATAACCAGCCAACCAGCTCCGAAAGTGCTTCAGTCTTGAAGACCACTTGAGGTTCAAAGCATTGTTCTTAGCATAAAGTCTGTGAGGCAGCGATAATGCACCGATTTGCCAAGGCACGCGTTTGCTTATGGCTAAAACTAGAAAAAGCTACTACAACAAAATTCTTTTTTGACACTGCAAATGTGCTAAGAGGGGCCAGTTCCTGCTATTCACAGCTGATGTATTTTCATCATGAGAGAAATTGTTAAAAGTTAGAACGGTAAGAATGCTACATCATCATCTTCATCAGCAGCAGCATCATCAGCATCATGATCATCATGTTTGCTACAGCCTTTACATTAATAGCTCAAAACCTGATTTTCTTACTTGTCTGGGCAAATATATTTTTTGAAATAAAGAATATATTTAGGTTGGCTTAAGTTTAAAGGAGCTTGTTATTTTTGTTATCAAAGTGCTAACCAGATTTGTCTTAGCAATCAAAGAGGTGCATGTGTTTATGAGAATTATGCCCAAAGAAAGGAGATTGCCATATCTGCATTACACAGCTGTTATGCCTCTGCCCGAGATGAACACAGTAGATCAGAGATGTTTGCTGGCTGTGGTCTGATGTGAAATACGTAATGCTTTTCTGCATACATTTTTCTGTTAGGCAGTAATTTAGCTTTAGATGGTAACTTTATTCTCGGTGGCATTTTTTACCCCTTTTTTTCCCAGCTGACTGCAAATATTGTTGAATACGTCCTTTCCTCTTTGTACTCTGTCTTGCTCTTGTTCAGCCCAGGGAACAACAGAAATACTAACGCTGTGTAATCTCACTCTCGTTTAGGTCTGGCTAAGTAGGCATAAGGCTTATGGGTTTTCTTTCTTTCCTCTCCTGTTTACTTATGGGAAGCTTTTCTTTCCCTCTCTTGATGCCAAAAACCATTATACTACTTTTCTCTACTGTAACTACCAAAAGCTTGCCTCAACAATGACTGTCATGGTCACAAAGCAGATTAACAGGGATAAACAGTTCAAGAGTGCTGGTTGCTTATCTGCCAGGGCAAATCAGCACTCTCATTCACACATCTTGGGCCAGGAAGATTGATTAAAAGCCCCACGTGGCCATCAGGCTGGAATGTGAGGTAAATGACTTTCAGGGTTCCCATCTAACAGGAGTCCTGTGAGAATATAAGACTTGGGAAGAAAACAAACCCAGATAGAAACAAACCAAAGAAAGGTCCCTTTGGTCTGGTGGCTGTCTGACATCTCTAACACTTGTTCCTGGAAAATAAGTATGTCAGTTTATAATCTCCGGTTTTCACTGGAGTTCAAGTCTATTTTGCATATATATATTAAAAACATAAATATATTTCATGTACAGAAAGAAAATTACTTCTCTTTAATGGTGTCTCCCTTCCTGAGCAGCAAATGTCATCCAGAATAGCTGTATTCACACATTGCTCTGAATTGGAAGAAATGGTTTTTGCCAACTTATTTGTCAGACTGCAGTGTTAGGATCAAGGCCTTCTGAGATTCCCAATATCAAGCTAGACTACATCTTGTACATATTTATAACAAGTCATGTAAATACCTAACTGCTCTTTCACTTACGGATTCAGTAACTGTTTTCTCTCTCCTTCTCTGTTTTTAGAAGCAGAAATAGAAATCCTATTGGTCCAGGAAAGTATGGATATGGAAAAGTGCCATACATTTTACCTTTACAAACTGATACTGGTCAGCAGCCTCAGAAGCTGCGGCGGCAGCGGCAGTCATCAAGGAACCACCTATTCCACCAGAGTCCGGGTCTCACGAACTCCTACAGCCAGGCAGCTGCTCCTTCACTGCAGCACGGGAATCTTTATCAAGAACCAAGTGGGCCTCAGGCAGGACACCAAGTCCTGGGGCCCTCAGTTTATCAGTCACCTTCGTTCCCTGTATCTCAAAGTCTGTTCCACGGCAGTGACTCCAACCCTCATGGCCCTGCCTCCCACCAGGCCCTGCAGGGGCAGCCGCAGCCCCAAAGGGCTGCGGCCATCGTGTGCATTGGTGCCTACAAGCAGTATAAACTCTGCAACACAAATGTAAGTCTGTTTTTCCTGGATTTCATGTGTTGGACAGCTATTGGTTTTCCCTAGTGTGCAAAATGTTCACCTAATCATCAAGTTAAGTTCAATTTTTTTTTTACTAGTTTAATGAATTTTTTTGTGAACTTACTTTAGAGTGTTGTGGGGAACACTGAAAGTAGATCCATAATATTATAGTTACCTTATACCATACCTTGAAGGGTTTTAAGCAGTCACTTCATCTACCAATAAGTACAAATCTAATTTGGTAGGAGAAACTGATCTTTTTGGTGCTGAAACCTGGGAACATGAGGAATTTGAGATAAGGATAGTAATTGAGAGAGGTAATGGGACAAACATGGGCTGAACAATGTCAGAGACTGCAATAATTGTGGAAAATTTTAGTTGTAATTGTGGTGAAGGGACAAGGGATGAATTTAGTGTAAGTTTTCCACTTTCATTCAGTGTTGTGATGTTATTTTGGTTTTTGTGTGATGAATGTGGATTTTAATGATAATTCTTAAGTACACGGAGGCAAGGAGTGGAATGTGTTGGGTTCACGTGGTCTGGTTTTGGTAGAGGGGAGGTGTGGGAGGACTGCAGGTGTGGCTTCCGGGAGAAGCTGCCAGAAGCTTCCCCCGTGTCCAACAGAGCCAACACCAGCCAGCTCCAGGATGGACCCACTGCTGGCCAAGGCCAGGCCTATCAGAGATGGCAGTAACATCCCTGTGATAACACATTTCAGAAGGGAAAAAAGCTATTGTGCAGATGTAATGTAGCCAGAGGAGAGCAGAGTGAGAATGTGTGAGAGGAACAGCCCTGCAGAGGCCCAGGTCAGTGGAGAAGGAGGGGCAGGAGGTGCTCCAGGCACTGGAGCTGAGATTCCCTTGCAGCCTGTGGGGCAGCCCAAGGTGCAGCAGCTGTGGCCCTGCAGCCCATGGAGGGCACTGGGGCGGGTGGATGCCTGAAGGTACGTGGAAGGAAAGGTGCATGGAAGGCCCATGCTGGAGCAGGCTCCTGCCAGGGACCTGCGGGCCCGTGGAGAGAGAGGAGCCCACACTGGAGCAGGTTTGATGGCAGGACTTGTGACCCTGTTGGGGGGGACCCACACTGGAGCAGGCTGTTCTTGAAGGACTGCACCCTGTGGGGACCCACGCTGGAGCAGTTCATGAAGAACTGTAGCCCGTGGGAAGGACTCACATTGGAGAAGTTTGTGGAAAACTGTGTGCCATGGGAGGGACCCCATGCTGAGCAGCAGCAGAAACAACCTGTGATGAGCTGACCGTAACCCCCATTTTATCTCCCTGTGCCACTGAGGGGAAGAGGTAGAGCTGGGAAGAAGAGAGGGGTGGAGGGAAGGTGTTTTTAGGATTTGTTTTACTTCTCATTGTCCTGTTTTGATTTTGATTGGTAATAAATTCAGTTAATTTCCATAAGTCAGATCTGTTCTGCCCATGACAGTAATGGGTGAGTGATCTCTCCTGATTCTTATCTCAACCCATTGACCCGTCATTCTATTTTCTCTTCCCAGCCCAATTGTGGAAGGGAGTGATAGAGGGGCTCTTTAGTGGGTACCTGTCACCCAGACAGGGTCAAACCACCACAGTCACTGGCAAGCTTAATGTTTTTCCATGAAAGAAATTGAAAAATGGAGTTTGGGTAGGCCATGTTATGAAGGCTGTCTACTTCTCGGTCCCATGAGATGAGGCTATCCTTTTGGAGTTCTAGTCATGTTCTAAACAGCATTTAGAGCCAGGCCTCAGTAGCCTGGATCACTCCAGTGTCTTTCCATGGTGCTCTGTGCATTCTGTGACAGATGCTGCTTTTACCAGCATTCAAGTTCTATGTGCTTTGATTTTAGCTTCCTAATTTATTGGAGTGAAAATCTGTTCTGTGTTAATTTTTAAATAAAACTTAATCTGTTATTACTTGATTCAAAAATGTTTGGCTGGGTGTAGCTCCATGCTCCAGGGCACTCTCCCATTGTATGTGGGGAGGCAAGTAAAGTTTTGGTTTTTGTCCCCATTAGTGGTTTTCATCCTGCTAAAATTTCCAGTTTCTGCCTGTGCCCTTTCAGTATTTCCCAGAGTATGTCTTCCTAATACATTTTTCTTATTTGGACTACTAATCTAACTTAACGTTGCAAACGTGAAGCAGCCTGTATTTGGATATTAGAAGCAGAATGTTCGGGAGAAGTCTGAATATGTTGACATGACAGGCTGTATTTTTTTGGATGGGTGAACATCTGATTCTTCTGCCTCCTAGAAATCCTGTTTTGTTTAGTGGAAGCTGTATAGTAGAGATGTAACAACAGAACACAGGATAACAAAAACACAACCTAAACAAATCAGATGAGTTCCTTGTTGCTTCTTAGTGTAGCAGTTATCACTCTTGCTTTATTTATGAATAAAGTCATTGACTGAGACGAGAGCAGTTGATTGAAAAGACCTAAGTCAAGAAAGCTTTAGTGTATTTCTCTGGAATGGAAAACATGAAGGGCTGATTTGAGCCTCTGAGAATAGTCTCTGGGACAGATTGCTCTTTCGAAAAACACTTTCTGTTTTTTGAAGGAAATGGGAAATGACCTTAGTGCATGGGCATTAATTTGGAAAGTTTTCTGTGCTAAATTTGCTCACTGTGTCCAAGTGATACACAAATGTCCCAGTCTTTATTTCATCCCTCGCACATCAGGGCACAAAGTTGGACAGTATTCTGCCTGACTTAATGTGACAAAATTGTTTCCAGGAAAGAGGTCTTTTCAGAGGGCAAGGGGCAAGAGGTGAGGAAGTTAGAAATGATGTGGAGGAAAGAAGCAATCTGAGATTGCCAGGCTATGGAGAAGGAAGGTTTGTAGAGGATGTTTGTTGAGAATGACAACTGGGCTGGAGAGTAGAGGGCAGTGAGCTTGTGAATTGGACAGTGGTTGGACATGCAGGTCAGGATGGTGAGTGGTTTGGCCCTTGGCAGATTTCTTTTGATAGAAGGGAACAGGAGTGAAAATATTTTCATGTTAGTTTTAGATCTGTTGTTTAAACAGAAGAATTCAACAGATGAGGAGAAAACACAGATGAGCACACTGCTGCTGCCTCTTTGCCATTGTTGCTTGTATAAATGCAGTTATAAAGAAATCTTTGATTATAGTACAGGAGACTTAATAGCAAAGAGAAATGGTAGCTGAAGCAGCTTCTCCTAAGCATAGAACTCTACATAGTGATACTCTTTATTTAGTAATGTTTCTGTTACCCTTGGAGAGGCTGTAATTGCTATTCAGGGTTATTTTTCTCCCTAGAATGTGGTAATTAATGTAATTATTAAAAAGAAGTTGCTAAGAACAGTTTTAGTATAAAGGCCAGGATGAGAGCAAAACAAGGCTGATAGTGTTTCACTTTGTTTGCTTGTTCTTCCTGATTAAATGCTTCTGCACGCGGGCTTTAATTTAATTTATCAGCAGCGACATGTACCAGTGGTCTTGCCAGCAAGCAGAGAACAGTATCTTTTTATTTCTTTTTTTTCTTCAGTTCTTTCTGGAGCATACCAAAACTGAAAATCTCATTTATTGGAAGTATTCTTTTAACCCTTATTCTAGTGTTTGGTCACTCCCTCTACAGTTTTTCCTAAGGGCAACTATTTAATAACAAATTAAGTTAATCTGCTTTGATCCATTAGGTCATTTCCTCGTTATTGTGCATTTATTGTTTTTTCATTGATAGCTGAACTCATTTCACATGACTGACAGATTGATTCATAAAAGTTAAACTTGTGTGATTTGGTTAGGGACAACCTTGGAAGTGCTTGTATTTGTTCAAGTGTTCCTTCAGATTGTTAAACCTATTTTCTTATTATATAAGTGGCTTCCCCTGTTCAGCACCTTGCAGACATGGTGTCTTGGGGTGACTTTATAATGTGTATCCCCTATTGCTACCCTATGCCCACCAATCTTTTTTCTGTGTCTTTAAACTGAGCCTGAGAAGTCACCCCAAGACACATGGTCACCTCAGAACACACACGTGCCTGTCACCCTCTTTGGCAGGAAATAGGCAGTAAGCATCTCTCCTTTTTGCACAAGCAGCTCTGGCAGATCTGACTGAAACCATAAGCTACCTGCAATACAATAGGATTCTTCCAGTGTAGTCTCTATGCCTTCAAAAATAGGGAAGTGATGAGTAAATCTCCGTTGTTTCCCCCTGCATTAGAGGAGAATGAATTATATGGATGTGTGGCTGAAGGAGGATTTGAACCACCTTCTTTGCGTGGTTTGTCACCAGAACAAAAGAAGCAACTCAAATGGAACATTTGTTTACTGAGCACTTTCTGTAATTAATTGTCTCGAGCATTGCCAGGTCACTGGCTCTTCGTGAGTGCCTGAATGTGTGAGAATATATTTGTGAATCAACTCCAGGCTGCAGATCACTTGGGCAGTGTGCACAAGGAAGCTTTCAGGTTTCTGGATATTCCAGGCTACTTAAGGTAGTTTCAGCATGAAGAGTGATGCTAAATGGATGTAAAATCTGAATTGTCTTTAGCTATGGCTTGAGGTATGTTTTTGACCAAATTTATATAGGACTTTGGAAAAGTTAAGGGAAAATGTATGAAAGAGTAACTCTTCAGGGTTCAGTGAAATATTTATGGATAAAATTTTGCTGAACTTGTCCAATTTCATTCCCAGTTGCTGGCTTGCCCACTGGTTCCTGTGGATTACTGTCATGTCTCCAGTTACACTGTTGTTTTTCTCAGTATTTTTTGTGATTGGTGTTTAGCAAGAAGTCAGTGGTGTTGTGGAGAAGTATCTAGATAAGATCAGAAGACAGTGATTACTTTTACTTTCTTGGTGTGACTCTTCAGCTATGCCTGTTATTATTCTGGTAGCACAGCTATGGAAAATCCAGCTTTTGGTTCTGAATAGGAGTCCTCTGCTTGGATCTGTGCTCCTGTGTTCAGAGCACTTGAGAACGATGCATTCCTGAGCAGGGAATGGGAAGTATCTGAAAAGACAGTTTTGGAAGTGGAAAGAGGTTTTACCGTTGAAGAGATGAGATGAGGTAAAAGACTCAGGATCAATCCTCAGCTCCATCGTGATGGGATAAATTAAAATAATTGATTTCCCAAAGAGTCTTACTGATGACACTGCTACTGATTTTGACCGGTGTGAGTTAAAACTGTGCCATTGAAAGGCTTTTTTTGGATGCAGAACCCCAATTAAATAGAATTACGATGTTCTGCAGGAATGTGTTGAGTCCATTAAACAGTGATGTGCTTTTCTGTCACCTAAGCACGTAGGTAGGCATTGGCAGGATCCCCTGGCACCTGGGATCTTGGGCCATCCACTAGCTCGCTGGTGTTCTGCCCAAGCAGTTTTGAAAATTTTCCACTTTATAGAAACCGAAGCATTTCCAGCATTTCAAGTTTTAGCTAAGGTAGAAATGGAAATGTTTAATTTTATATGGAACAGAAAATGTAATTCCCAGACAAGTCTTTTCAGAATTGATACGGGGTGCTGCAAGTATGCACTCTTTTTTTTTAATGTAGTTGGGATGCTCACACATTGAGGTGAAGACTAACAAAAGACTATGTATTTTTTAGGTGAACTTTTTTTTTTGTTAGACTGAAAAGCCCCTTCTTGTTCCCAAAGAGTTACTGTGGGAAAAATCTCATTTTGAGATTTGTATAGAGTAGGTGTTTGACATAAGTGGCAAAGTGGGGTTAAGATGACATATCTTTTCCTGAGGAAATTTAAACTTGACTTTATGTGAGGAATTTTCCATGCAAACACTGTGGGATTGTGTGTAGGTTTGGTAGTCTGACATTCCATGGGTGTGTAGGAAACTTACTGAAAGCTTGCCTTACTTTGGGTTGTACTGTCCTTTTCTTGACCGTTTTGCTATCTGCAGCAGAGTTGTGTAAATATTAATTCAGAATGATTTGGCACCAGTACGGGCTGAACTTACCAGAGGCTGGCACAGAGATATTGCCCTTAAAGGGTCTTACGTAGTTTGATCCGTTGTCATTTGTGTACAAAAGAGTCACAGAGAGACATCTTCAATGAAGCTCTTGGACCACAATTGTTTCTACTGTATCTCTGCACTGTGGCTTTATGACATCCCCTTCAACAACTGAGAGCCCTGTATTAGATACTTTGCATTAAGACTTCAGTAATTATGGGAAACTGTCTGCCTTAAATTATCAGGAAGAGTATGTTGGGGTAACTTTAAAAGCTCTCTCAAAGAGTTTTATTCCTTAAGTGTGCTCTGTACTTGTGGCAGTAACACAGAGTTAGCTGGTTTACACAAATTCGTTATTACTAGGTTAATTACTTACTAATGTAGTAAAATGTTCATAATAAGTCCAAAATCACACAATTCAGAAAATCTTGATGTCTAGAGGCATGTAGGTTTTAATTGAAAATTGAGTTGCTTACTTTGATCAATAAATCTAAGCTACTTTAAACTAATTAAACATCTAGGAGTCCTAGAGTCATGCCCTGTTTTAACAAGAACTATAAAAGCACAGACCAAAAGGAAAGGTACAGGTGAAAATTTGGTAATGTATACATGGCTATAGCCATGTCCTGTATTCTCCAGGTCAGGGAGAACTGACCAGTGGGATCTGTAACATTCTTGTGGATGAGATCTTTGACTTTATTCAAAGGCAGTAAGATATAAAGAAAATACAATAGAGCCTAGGATAGCATCAACACCTGAAGTCTACAAAACAGAAATATTCCACTGGAAAACAAAGGTTGGGAGTGTGTATCAGTGGTAAAAAATCTGCTAAATGTGTTAAGAGTTAGCCTGTTCATATACGTTGTGGCATTGATATGTTTGGGGTTTAGCTTGAACACTCTGGGAGCAGAATTTTCTGGAGACTCTGTCAACTTCCCAATATATATTTTCTTGGTTTTTAATGTACAAGAGTACTTCAAAAGGTATAGTTAACAGTAGTACTTCCATATTTTATGGTACTGCAGGAAGCATTGAGCTGCTGTTTTCTTCTGTGAGGTTTATTTTGAAGTTCTGAGCCTGTTGCATGGGTGGCATGATGTAGCTGGAGAAGTCCGCCTCAAGTGGCGTGAATCTGTGTCGAAGAATAGCTGAAGATTCAGACCCTCATTTTTGTGTAATAGCAGTGTGACATAAAAATGTTAGTAATTCATCTAAGTGCCTCAAAATCAAAATACAAATCCGTTGGCTAAAGCTTTTGTTTCCTAACTTCTTGGTGAACTTTGAATGGGAGGTTTCATGTAGCAGTTGGAATTGTCTGAGAAGTTACCTTGCTAATTCTTGGGGTAAATGGAATACATGTGTCCTGGAGGAGAGGAAAGAGGAAAAAGATCCGCAGTTATTCCATCACTTCATCAGTTATTAATAGCAGCATTAGCACTTAAGATCCTGTGGAGTGATTTGGAAACTTCTTTGGGATGCTTGTTGAAGTGGAGCAGGGGGTTTTTGTTCTGCAGTAGAACAGGGCTCAGGGTGATTTAGGTTGCCTGGTTATCATTCAGATATAACTTCTGTTCCAGGTTTTAAGGAGGAAGCTCATCAATGAAAACTGGGACTTCAGAGTTGCAACCAGATGGTTGCATTCCTGGTATTTGTAGTTTTGTTTAATAGTGTATTGTAAATTTGTATAGTTGTCATTTATCAATATAGACAAGTGTTGTGGGAGAGATTTTAAAGCATTCCAGCTTTGTTTCTTCTTGTCAATTCATATTGACAAAAGTGTTAGTCTGAAATTCCGGTGTGGAATTTTTCAACACTCTCATAATTTGAACAAGAAATGTGCTTTTTACTCATATGTTAGTTTAATTGTATCCAGGTTTTCAAAGCAGAAGAGGCTGCAGATGTCATGGGTAATTTACAAATAACTTTTTAATGCTGTTTTTATGAATATTTGTTAACTATTGCATTAATTACAGGTATAAAACAACACCATCTGTCAGAAGTCAGTGTCTGCTTTGGTACATGAAAGGAGCAGTTTTTTCCTGGTATTTTTAGGAGATTAGTTCAGTTATTGCTGATATCAGTGCATAATTTTAAGACATTTTCAAGCCAGATAGCGGGAAAAGAACATATATTACATGAATAGGGGAACTTGCACTGAAACTACCACCAGTACAATCCCAGTCCTCTCCTGTGCTGACCGAGGTGAGTAGAGGAAGAAGGAAGTGCTGGAGAAGCTGCCAAAGTTAAGCTGTGGATGCTGAAGAAGTTGTCTGTTAGCAGTGCTGTTGAGTTTCTAGTTTTGTGGGGTTGGGGGGGTGGGGTTGTAGTTGGTCTTGTTTTGTTTTGGTTTTTTAATTTTAGAATTTTTAAGCAGGGTTTGGAAACAGCAAATTGTCAAAACTTGTGTAGAAAGTTAGGAAACATAAATGTCAAATTATGTCTAGCAAGCATGCGTTCTTTTGCCTAACACAGAATAGTTTTCTTGAGGGATGGAACTTCTCCCCGAGAAGTGGTCAAAAAGAAGCCTGGCACTACAAGCCCTGCGGTGCCCAGAGCAGGTAAACAAACCTTTTGCACGCGATACATTAAGAGGTAACTGCCTACAGAACAATGCAAACACCAGAAATAATTGAAATTGTGGTGAGATTAAAAAAAACCAACAAAACCCAAACCAGTCTGGTGTGCTCTGTCTCATCTTTTCTTGTTCTTCATGTGCTTCATCAGTTGTACTGTCTGTCCAGAAGTAACTCCTCTGTGGGCAGTGTATTGCACATGCAGAGACATACAAGTGCAGTTAATGAAACAGAGCTTCTTTCTAGTGAAAAATTGGTAAGGCTGTTTATCTTCAAACCTTTGACTTATATTTGTGGAAAAGCCAATCCTGTGTTTTTTCTATCTGTCAAGCAGTGTTAGAGAGGCAGTGGGTGATCTGTAGGGGGAAGAGGCCAGAGAAACATCCCCTGCCTTGAGAAACATCCTTCTGCAAACGGGCTTTGGTTTTTGGCTGCAGCATTCGGTACCTTGCCAGCTGACCTATGCATTGCTTTTCCTGAATTTCTCTTTGCATCTTCATTTGTTAAAGATAGCAAGGAATACTGATTGTTTTGATGGGTGTTTTGAGACCTCAGTTTGGGTCACTTTCTGATGACAGTTTTTTTGGACGATGTGAGGTTTTAGTTTGAGCAGCAAAATGCCATTAAAAGGACAAAGTCAAACCTGTAGAGGTTTAGAGCTTTCAGAACTGGAGTTTTGTCAGCAATCCTCTGGTAACTCTCGTGTTAAGAAAACTATTTAATTCTCTGATAATATACTATTTTACCCCAGGGTCCTTGCATAGATCAAGAGCTTAGTTGTGAGTGATACACTACTCAATGTTACTCTCTTTTTATTCAGCCTTTGGCTCCCTGCCTTAAAAATGCTCCATGCATAAGATGAGGAAAAAAGGCTTCTCTAAGGACTAGTTGTTGATGCTTTTACTGCAGTGTTTGCTTTAAAATTCACAAAGCTGCTGTGTGATGGCAAGACCTAATGTATTGTAAGAAATGGAGCTGGGATATGGAAGAATGAGGTTTAAGAGAAGCGTTCCATAATTAGTGCTGCTTGTCAGGTAGTTTGAATTGAATTTTTTCCCCCATGTTCAGTACCATATTTATCAATTGACAATAGTCAAAGCAAAATTTACACTGGCAAAACTGTAATTATGATTTGGCAGCTCATCTGCAGATCAGGTCCAGAGGTTTTCAGTCAGACCCCCAAAACAGGAAGTACATAGTTCACAGACTGAGAAAGGATTGGATTAAGTAATTGCACCATAGGTGACATTTTTTTCCCTCAAAACTGGTAGAGTAGCTATTCCAGAAATGGCAGACTGTCCTTCATGTTCCTTACTCCGTATGCCCATTTTACAGCTACTAGGTTTTACAGTGAATGAGATAGAAATTATGTGAATAACCCCTCTAGCTAAACATTCCCCGGAGTAAGTCTGTTCTGCACACTGAGTCATAGATCACATGGGAAAAATGGTATGCAGTCATGTAACTGAGAGTGGACCTCACAGGCAGAAAGAGCCGAGTGTAACAGTAATTGCATGGACAATCTCAGAACTTGAGATCAAACATTCTTTTAAGGCCCTGTGACTTACTTTATAGTGTTTAAACAAACCAAAAAAAGCCTTCAAAAGCAGAATGCTATCATGTGATACATCAGTATTCTCAGAACTCATCGGATCATTGCAGTTGAGCCACTGGCAGAGGGAGTTTGCCCTTTGGGAGTACCACAGGGCAGTGAAAGTGCTTTGCTGTGGTGTTCTTAGGTCTTTCTCACCACAGGTGTTTCTGCCTTTTCTCCACAGCCCATCTCTGGTCCTTCCTGCTGGCAGGAGCTGTCCCACTCTATTTTCTCCTCAGTCACGCTTCTCACTTTCTTAGTACCTTGTCTCATATTTTTCATCTTTTCTCCCCATCTCTTCTGCCTCCAGTCTCTCCTTTTTCTTAGTTCCCTGCTGCTTTCCAGTTTCATCCAGTTTCACTTTCTTCTTCTCAATACCTTCTTCAGCTGTCTTGCCTGTCCAGCTTCATCTCTTGAATCCCAGTCCCAAGATTTATCTGTTTTTCCAAAGTATTCCATGCATTTTAGGTGCTGGCTCAAGTGGTTATTAGGAGCAGAAGAGAGATGTGTTGTTTTAATTTTCAGTCCTTGCCCTAATACAGACCTCAGGAGCACTTTCCAATAACTGCTGGAAAGCTTCTCAGCCTCTTTGAACCTCAGGTACGGAACACACTTGTAAACACATTGTTCCTCTAGTTTAGCTGGAAAACTTTAACAAATTTTGACTGAAAGTGTACACAGTACATTATCAGCATTTTTTTCAAAATTCTTGTGGCCTGACTGTACTTGAGTGGATTTCCATAGAAAAAGTGGAGAAAGTTTTTTTTTTTTTTGACAAAAAAACCCCACTTTCCTGGCTGACATAATTTCACTCATTAAAATAGAATAGGCACTTATATTTGGAAAAAAACCTCAGAATATTGGCAGCATGGGAAAAAAAATAAAACACTTTTCCCTTTTGTTTTCCTTCGGGCTCATTCTGGGATGAAATGCTTCAGTTAAAAAAAATGAGACTAAAACAGATACCAGGAGTGGAAAGTTTTCGTCTGAGTGGTTAAAGTTGGGCAAACTCATCAGTAAATGGACAGTGCTACCAGCTGCAGCTATATTAAACCATTCTAAAATAAGACAAATGTATCTGCCAGTTGGTTTGAGGTGCCTTTTTTTTTTTTCCTTTGAAGTGTATGACCTTGGAGAAAAGAATATACCACAGAAACAGTGTAAGAGAGTGTTGTATCAGAAACTCATTTTCGATGGAAACAAGAACTCTAAAATGTGAATAATACTGCAATTTCTGTTACACTGGGTTCCTACAAACTCAAAGTTATTTTGAAGTTGCATTTACTTTGCTCTAAAGATGTTCACTTTTTGCAGAAAACAAATTGTTTCACACTGTGGATTTTTTTTTTTTTTTTTTCAAAAAAACAAAAATGAATTTTCTCAGC
>VZTI01004001.1:1021297-1207871 GCA_013397865.1 Struthidea cinerea | reverse complement strand
GTGGATTTTTTTTTTTTTTTTTAACAAAACCAATAAAATGAATTTTCTCAGCAGACTTATTTCAAATTCCCCCTGGTTGTAGTAACAGCTGTACATTTGCCTGTATGTTTCTCTCTCGTGTAACACCACACTGACATTTCTGTTGCCTCTTGTTACTTAGACTAGAGCTCATTCTCTAAAAATATTGTGATTACTGCTGCAATATGAATTTTTAATTAAAAAGTAGATTATCATGGTAATACCAATCAGAAACTTCCTTAAACTTCCAGTCCTCCTTCTGGTACCATTCAGGTAGTGCCTCCTCCTACACAAAGGCCAGTCATTTAAATGGAATGCATGCAATTGAGTTTCCATTGAAATCGATCAGGATTTCATAGAGAAAACTGCTGGAGGGTTACTCCTGCCCACTGCTGAAGGTGGTAGAATGAAAGAGCCACATAAAGACTGCACCCCAGAAAGAACAGGCAACTCCAAGAACAATGCTTTTTTAAAATGTAGTAAAATACTGCTGGAAACCCTAGATTAGATGTTTTATCACAGTGGCATAATTTTCTACAAACTGAGGGCTAGATATGTCAACTTTGCTTAAAGTCTATAGACTTTACTAAAGATGGATCAAGCATGAGTTTGTCTCGGGGTCTTTCGTAGCTGATATTGGTGGTGCCTTTCAGAGAGGGTTTTCGAGTGGCTGATCTTTCTAGTATAAAGAAGGCTACTGTTAGTATATTAAAACAGCTATTCTTAGTACATAAACCTCCCATTTTCTGAGAAGTACTAATAAAATGCTCTGTTTTACAGGTGTATTTGAACAATGTAGACAGATGGGACAGTGAAAGATGATGAAGCTGAAAGCTTCCACGTTTAGGCATTCTTTAGACTTTGAACCAGATTGTGTGAAATGGAAATAGCTTTTCATTGATTTCCCATTAAATGAGGCACTAGCATGCAGTTTAAGCACCTTGAGCACTGTGTAGTGTTTCTATAAATAGGTATTTGAATAGAGGTATTCTTACATCTGCAGGATTTTTTAATGCAGCATATTTATATAGAAAAGTGATAGCACTGCTGAGACTGGGAACAGCAGCTGTACAAAGCAGTTATGATTTCTGCTGCAAATGGCAGGCTTTTGGTGCTTACGTGGGATTATGGAAAGAATATTCTGTGTAAACTCCAATCTTGTTACTGAAGTAGCTCTCTGCTCAGGGGCCTGGGTACTAAAAGAAATTTGGGACAGTAAAATAGTAACTACATTAAGAAAAACCCCAACTTTAAAAAGACTGGTCATCTGGTCTTTTTTTGGATTGAAAAAGACTAGCAACAGTCTTCAGTCTGCAGGTATGAATTGAGATAGCCCTGACTTTCAGGACATACTTGTGTATCACTTTACACCAGATAATACTCTGTTCCAGCATGCTCTGTTTTCAGTATTTGTCTTCCATTTTCTAATTGCTCAAGTTCCATCTTGTAGAAACCAATTACTGTTTCTCAGAATTTGTTGGTTGGTTGGTTGGTTACTTGCTTGGTTGTTTTTGGAATAATATTTGTAAAATTTTAGCATTAAACAGAAATGGAGTATTTTCTTGACACGTTTTTGGTATTGCTGAGGAAATGTAGTGTTAATTTTCCTATTACAGCTCCTTGATTAGCTCCTTCTAAGCTAGTGGTTCCAAATGTTTCCAGTCACACACATTAGATCATTGTAGATGCTTTGTGTGGGATGGATGAGTGACTAACATTTTATTTAAAACCAAAGCTGGACTTGAATCTTTTACAAGTTGTTGTAAATCTGAAATAAAATAAGTTGTTTCAGTTTAATCAGATGGATCTGTCAGTGAGAATTTAAAAAGAAAAAAGCCACAAACCTGTGAAGTTAAGCAGAAATACTTCTTTTTTCCATCTGTTCGGCTGAGTTTTCTTCCCCATTATTAGACAAACTGCATTTTCAGATGTAAAGTGCTACAGAATGGAAAAACCGTAAAGCAGTAATAGATGCACTTGCCACATTATGCATTAATGCCTTACGTGTCTGATTGCAGTTAATAAAGATCAGGTTTGGGTAACACTTCAAAGACTTCTCTCATTAAGTTCAGAGAACCTTCTTGGTGCAAAGCTGAAATCGATGGAAAGAAGGGTTCTCCAGTTCCAGGCTGAGAGGGCAGCAATTTCCTGACCCATGCCAGTGGCAGCCAGCAGGTAGGTTGGGGAAGGCAGGCACCCCGTGTGCAGCTCTGCCATGGCCCATCTTCCTTGTTCCAAATACAAGCTCATTGCTACCTGGATGGGATTTGGGTAGAAATACAATGATTTTGTATTGTGCACACATATAAGGTCTTTGCCATCTGTGACAGGCAGCCCCTTGAAAGGAATGAGGGGAAAGAGAAAGGCTACAATCCCCTATTGCTGCCATAGACTCTGCATCCCCTGGAACCTGTGGTTAGTAAAGCACATTGGAGTTTACAATGATTGTCATTACTCTGCTTGTCTCCACTGCAGCAGACACAGAGGTGTAAATTCATGGCTTGAGGCAGTGCAGAGTCTGCCAGTACAGGTGCTCCTTCCTCCTTCCTCGTAAACTTGTGCAGATACCACTGCATTCCCAGATGGAAATTCTCATTGCATGTTAGGCCAGACATTTACAGTGGACTGTCTGTGGCTGTGCACTGTAACCAGAGCTGGCTAGCACTATTTTTGCTGCAGAGCTGTTCTTCACATGCATTTTAAAGTTTGTTGCACATTTTGGTTTTTCAGGAGCAACTGTTCCATTTGAATTGTCTGGTATTTTTTGTGTCACAGATATCTAGATATATTTAATATGACTTTTTTTTTTTTATTTTATTTTGTTTTTAGTTGGCAGACAGTTGTCTTTATGTTCTCTTACCATTTAAAAAAATTAGAGCTATTGGGGGAATAAGACAGTCTCCAGGATTTTAAAAGGATCAGTTGTTCTCTTTCAGTGTGTGTTCAGCTGGACAAAACTACGTTGCCTTGATTTAAAGTAGTACCTATGGAGCAAGCATGGTCCTTGGCTATGGAAAGAGAAACAGCTTAGCTGGAGAATTAACATTTGAAGGACCCCACATTCCACTTTCATACATGGACTTGGAACTTCTGTAGGTTTCAGGAGAAACAAGACACCAGCAGTTCAGAGCAGAAGTTCAAAGTTCACTGCGGATGTGCTGGATTGTTGTGTAAAAAACTGGAATTTATATATAGACTATGCGTATTAAAGGACACAATACATTTACGCTCTGCAAAGGAAAAAACAATCTTCAGATTATTGTTTCAGAAACAAGTATTTAAATTATTTTTCTTTGGAGATGTGTTTATCCTTTGGGATGCCAAAGGATTAATATGATTATATAGAACCACTAAGGAAATGAAAGCTAGAGTACAACTAGATTACTTGGACTTAGTTGAACATGTAGTATTGCACACACAGAAAATATTAATTATGAATTATGTCTGAACCTGGAGAATCAAGAAGGGATATGCAGCCTTGGAAAAAGCATTTGCCAGTTACTGTAGGTCATAAGAACGAAACATTGCCAGAAATCTTAGTCAATGTTTTAATTGCCTGTAGAGGTGGTTTCAGGACCAAAATGACCCATTTACACATTTCCAGAAGTGTGTTGTCTCAGCACAGCTTTGACACAGCTTTGCTAATGGCAGATGTGAGCCCCCATCTGCTGGCAGACTGATAATTTTCTGGTGTTCTGCCAACACTTTTTTAATTAAACCAAGTGTCAAAGATTTGTTAAAAACTGTGCTTTTCAAATGTTTCCCAAAAGCTAAAAAGCTGGTAGGGTGGTTTCTTTGTTTTACAGTCTTAGCTGTACTAGCAGCTCATTTTAAGAAAACTCTGATGGTACATGACAAAGAAAATACTGTGTCTTGCTGTCCCTCAGACTACTTTCATACCTGCATATTTCAGAAGAAACTGAGGCATAAATAAAGCTACTGTTTCAAAAGTACAAAGTTTCTATCAACAGCAGGCACAGTGCATTTCAAGAAGTTTGGCCTGAGGTCCCACAACACAAAGGGATATTTCTGAAATGTTTTGTCTTAAGTGCTGCCTCCCTCATCACTGCAGTGCTGTTCTGCCGCTGGTAATTTATTCACGTTCTGAAAGCACAGGAAGAAAAGCTGGCTGAGGTGTCATCCTCCTTGAAACAGCCCCATGAAAATGCAGTAGGGGCAGCTCTGAAACGCCTTACCTTGTGTGAAGATGGCCAGCACTTAGAAGGCACTTTGCTGAATGCAGCCCGACATGCTAGATGTACATCATTGCTTTGTCCGAGCAGCATATTTTAAGTAGAAGAAACATCATCTAAAAACATACAAAATTATGCATTCTAGATGCTGTATCTAATTTTACAGTGCACAACTGAAAGAGCAATAATTGAAAAACCCTCTCCCAGCAGAAAGTGTATATTTCTAGATAATTTATATCTGCCTCTACACAAAGGAATCTGAGATTTATCTTAGTAGATGCAAAGTGTATTTTTTGCTGCTTTGGCCTCCATAGATCTGGCTTAAAAAGGAGGTTTTATTTCTTTTTTTACAAATATCTAAAGAGGCCATCCTGTTTTCTGTATCCAAACCTCTATGAAAAACTTCAGATAACTCCCTCAGTAATCAAGACAAATTTTTTGAGGAAAAAAATGAAATTCCAGATCTGTCATTAACAAAACATTGAATCAAAGTCAACATTTTGTTTACCAAAAAGTTGTTTTCAAGTCCCTCCCAGGCAGCACGATTTTAATGCCCTCATGTCACTGAGGGGAAACCGAGGGAGAATCACACGGTAAGTTAAATATTTTAGCGAAGTTCATTCCAAAAGTCTCTGGGAAGTTTTGGAATGAGATCTGGGCTGTTTAAATCCTAGTACTCTGGCTTAGCCAGAGGAACATTCTTCACCTGCAGACTTGCCAGTGTGCCTGCGTTTTCCAACACATGGCCCTTGGCTTGGCCGGGGGCCGGGCAGGGGATCTGTGCTGGGCAGAGCTGGGCCTGGGTGAGCCAGGGCCGGGTGGTGCTGCAGCCCAAGGACTGTGTCCTCAGCCACCTCCCAGTTCTCCTCTGTGTGGGCTGGGAAGCAAATGGTGAGCTCTGGAGGGACAACTGTTAGACATTGTAAGTAGGAGCTGTCTTTGGGCTTGCCATCTCACCACAGATGCTTGTTGCTGTATTTTAGGAGTTTTGTAGTCAAGCTATATATGACAGAAATAGTAATTAAATTCAACTGTAAAAATAGCTTGTACTCTTGGGGAATAAATAAAAAATGAGGATCTACAGGAACCCCTATATTGCAGCTTCACTTTTGATTGTACAGGGTCATACTTTTTCATTTTAGTGGTTTTCGGCCTACAAAAGTGCTAAAAAGCCAGAGAGGCCAAGAGAAAGTGCCTGGCACTCTTGGGTCTTCTGAGAAAGGCTCAAGGATTTCATTTTCAGGGGGACTGAGCTGTAGGCAGCATAAAACTGTCATTTCATTCAGCTGTGCATTAACAATTTAGGTGGGGTTAGTAAATGGTGCATAGATGTTAACTAGTATATATGTAGAGTATAATATAACTCTTAAGCCTGGGTGATTCATGAACTGTAGTAATTTTGCCTACTTGTACTTTGTAGTTAACTCAAAGAACTTTTTAGAAGACATTTAAAAATAGAAATTAATATAATCTGTATAAACAAAAGGCAAAGTGTTTTTGCAGACCAGGTTGCTCAAATTTTTACTCAAATTTTTATATTGTAATTAAACCTTGATGAATGAAATGAAGGAAGGGCAACTGAGTTGGGGCTTCTAAAGTAACAGGAGTGTTCTGAGTTAGCCTGTTCTGATTTTTGCTTGATCTACACAGAGTTTAGTGCATTTGTCAGTCCTTTGTCCTGCTTTAAAGCACTGAGGTCTCTGTCTTGTGGGCAACTGTCAGGAAGTTTAAAAACAGAAATTGTAGCTATATGAAAAGTATCTTAGAAGGGATGGGTGTCACTATTTGTTGGCAACAGAAATGAATATTTTGATATTTTTACTCCTGCACTGCCTGCAGTTGGTACGAGTGGGGCGTACAGGAAATGGGTTATGAGTCAGAAATACCGGTACACGAGAGCATGAGCTCAAGGGTCAGAAAAGGAAAAACAAGAAACAACTAAACTTCACAATAGGCTGGTAGAAAATGCGTGCCAAAAAAAAAGGGAAAAGCATTCCAGAAAGAAACCCTTCAGGCTGACTTCTTGACTGGTACGAACTGATGTTTGTTCTGCTGTAATTTAGTGTAGTGACACATTAATTTATGCCAGCTCAGGTTCTGTCCCTTCACCTTTAGGATATGTGCAATAATTGGTTTCCATGAAAAATACGTTTCCTTGCCTTGGTTGGTGGTTGTGGCTGAATAACTGTTCTGCATTGCTGTGCCGCACATGGAAGGATCTGTGCTTCAGTTGTGGGAATATAGCTTTGCTTTCTGCATTTGGCACCAGAAAGGCTTTTGGTCCCACCCTTCCGATGTGGTGGCTCATGGTCCTATTTTCAGGGAAGGCTTTTTGTTTGTTTTTTTTTATTGGACGGTTTGTGGAGGAAAGCAGTATTTGCATGTACTTGGAGATCTCAGAAGGGTGGGCAAACGAAGCACAGATGGCAGCTTGGCCAGAAACAGTGTTCATTCTAGAACATTTGTTACCATGATTCTAATAGAAGATAAAGTAGTCCATGAACCTTCCTCCGGGCATGTCTTTGGTGCAGTTTATAGCCCACTTGAAAACTCTTGACTTTGACCTCTCTTTGATCCAGTTACAAGCATCTTCTTGCAGAGATGGTGGATCCAAAGCCAGAACTCCTCTGGGACCTCTGATGTGCCTGGCTTCCCCTGCAAAGACAACCAATCTTTCCTACTATACTGACATAAGAGAACTGACTTGCAGTTGCAACAAGAGTTGTTCTTAGTGATTCTCTTCTGTTCCCTTTAAAAACACTGGTTTTAGCCATGCTGTTTTCATGTAACGTTATCTCTAGCTTTCCCTTGAAATCTCTGTCATGTAGAAAAGATATTCTGCTGTTCTAGTTGAGTACTTCATGTGGTTTCTACTGTTCTTGAATAGTGTTTTTAGTAGTCATTTTTATTATTATGCAAAAAGAAATGCATCTGTGCCCAAAGCTTGCCTATTTTCTCCAAGCATAGAAATTGTTCTAATTAACCCCCTGTATTTGGTAGAAGTCTTTCTCAAGCCTTTGTATGTGCCCACACACAGAGTAATCTTCTGCTGTAACTGCAGTAATGTGAGGATTCAGGCAGAACAAAGTCATTAAATATTTAACTGTTTAACTTGTATTTGCTTTTGGAATCTACTTCACGTGCAAACAAGGCTGGTTTGCCAAAGGTGTGCATTGCAGGTGACCTAAGGAAGGATGCTCCTTCCACCTATGAAACCTGCCCTGCCTCAGTACCTGTGTGTGCATACATGTGCTCGTATAGAAGCAGCTCTTCTAACTCCTCAGTTGCAAGAGCTCAGGATCTAAAGGCATGAGTTAAAACGCAAAATCATGCAGTGACTGTAATAGCAGCATGTAGAAATGCAAAAGGGAAAGTGGAAAGGGTATGGAAGCATAGGATGAGAATGAGAAGCTGCTGTGGTCAACTTCTAGTTCTGGAAGCATGTATGGTAAGTGTTTCAACTCTGTTGAATCTGAGCCCAAAAAGTTAATGATGAAGAATGTGAAGCTGTTATGGAAAGGAAGTAATTCTAATCTAATATTGAATTTATCTTGAAGTTTTGTGCTGTTGCTGAGGAAAATGACAGCTCAATAAAAGCTTTACTTTTTTTTTTTTTTAATAGAACTGTTGCTCCATTAACTTCACAAATTAATTTTCTTCAGCAGGCACTTTTGATACTGTTACTTAAAAGCACAATTTGTTACCTGTTTTAAAGAGGTCTCCTGATGTTTATATCATTCATCTGGATTAGAATTTTGCAATGCATTCACTAACCTTCTACAGTTAAGTAATAGGAAGGCAATAATAACTTCGTTATTGATTGTAATGTGGCTTTTTTTTTATCTAAACAGATGTGTCCTGAAAGCAGCAGAAATATTAGAGAGGTACAATGTGCATCATACAATAACAAGCCATTTATGGGTCGATTTTATGAATGGGAACCTTTTGCAGAAGGTAAGGGAAAACAACTTGGTTTTGCATTATTATACAGATTGTGTTTTGGAAAGGCAGATTTGATTTTTACTCAGTGGAAGCCATTGGGCAGCTGATGTTACCTATTTTTACAGCTGAACATGAGTCAGTGCAGATGAAGGTAGGTTCATATTTGACACCCAGTTGGATCTAATAATGTTTGTTTCAAATGTAGCCATGTCTCAGTCCTCATCTTATCTATTGTGGGCATAGTGAAGACTGGCAGAGCTGTACCTCTATATCTCCAATTATGAACATTCAGTGTATACTATGCTTTTAGTTAAAGCCATGTTTGGCTTTGTGAAGTTGCCCAAAAGGAAGTTTCAGAGCTGTACAACTCTGGCACTTTGTACCATGCATTTAGGCAGAACCAGGAGCCAGATAGCCTTGCAAGCACATGGCTGAAGGTGTGTTCTGCAGACAGCATGACTTCTACAAGGTGGCCTTGAACACTTATGATGTATTAGCTTTGATGCATCCCTTTTCAAGCCCTAATTGACAAGACCCAGCCAATGCTGAGCCAACTCAGCCCACCTCCCTCTCCTTGCTTCCTACACAGCAGCTTTGACTCACTCTGTCTTTTGCCAGGAAACATGAATCAGGGGATCTAGAACATGCCATGATCATTTCTTTTTCCCTCCCCTGCATAGCACAGCTTGCTCCTAATGTTTATACTGGATCAATAAGGGCAGCTAAACTGTAATTTACAGCACTGTCTTGATGGTGAGTTAAGTGTGATTATTGTTACTTTAAAAAAAATACACATATTTTTATTTCTCTCTTGTTCAGATTGGTGCAGCTGCATTTCTAACCCATTTTATCTGCTGCTGCTCCAACATAAACTTTTGTCTTTATTAAAAAAGTCATATTAGAAGGACTATAAACCCTATGAATTTAGAGTATTTAATGAAAAAAAACCTAGTTTATGTGGGAGAACCAATAACACATGGTGACTTTAAGGGCAGGATTTGAGAAGAAGGATCCAGTTGTGGCAGAGGGAAAACATCACAGTGACATAACCGTAAAACCTGTAAGGAAGTTTAACTCTACAGAAATAATAAATGTTTTAATCATACTGATAATTGAACTCTTTAATTTGAAATCTGAAGTTCAATTAATTTTCATTTTTAATTGTGATGAAAAATTCATAACCTTTTGATGGCTGGAAGAAAAGGATCTGTTGAAAGGAGAAAACCTATTGGTTGATTGAAAAGGGTAAGTCTGTGGGGATCTGGCCACAGGAGTTTCTCTTAGTGAAGAATGGCTGCATTTGTTGAAAGGAGGGAGACAGCTGCAGAATTTGTCAGAAATTTTCTTGAAGGTTAAAGATGGAATAAAGTCCTCTCCAGGAGAACCTGTGTCTGATATTTTATCTTCAGGAGGATACCTGGATAGTCTTGTGCATCCAAAATACATCATCAAATGCAGTATTTTCAAAAGAACAACTGCAAAAGGTCCTGGTCAGCTTCAGACCCTCTTGCTTTGAGTTGTTTGAAAATGTCGGCCAGGTATGTGTAATCAACAGCCTTTTAAACAGCCATCACAGCCCTGGGTTTCTGTTCCAGCTGGTAGAGTTACTACACCTGTGCAGGCACAGGCACTGTGAGCTCTGCTCTCTGCAAGGTCCTGCAGGGACGTTGGGCTTTCCTGGCCAAGTTGCTCTCCAGAATGCTGGCCAGTCAGGGCTGCCCCCAAAGTGGGTAAAACTTGAAAGTGCTGAAAATGTATTCTTTGGGGACTTGGCTTTTTTCTTCCTTCTAAGTGAAGGAAATTATGAGGAGAAAAGTACTGCAAGTTTGAGCAATTTCGCTTTCTTAGAGAAAAAGACTAGGTTTTTGCAAATCAGAGCTTGGTCCACTGAAAGTCAGACATGATTTACCCCTAACAGATATTGAGGCTCTGCCCCTTTCCCTCAAAGTAAAGAAAATGCTAAGTTTTCGTGGAAGTAATTCTGTTAATTTTTTTGTTTTGTTATTTTACAGTGTATTTTAATGGGAATTTTTCTAAAATGCGTATTTGACCAAGCATTCCCTCCAAACGTTGTTTTTGTTTGCTTTTTGTTGTAAATCAGCTTTAGTTTCAGAGCTCCCCTTTCAGGTGACTGCACTTGTTTTCAGGGCAGGACATTTTTTTCCCAGGAATCCTGGCTGTTTCCAATGTGTGTGTGATTTTACATGTGCAGCTGTGGCTTGTGTTAGGGCTGACTGGATGTTGGCTCTAGAGGCAACAGTAGGAGTGGGGACGTGGCTTCAAGGATCATCGCAGCGGTGTCTGTACACATGATTTAGTTCCACTTGGTAGAGTCAAGATGTCTTTGGCTTAAAATGCTGGATGAAGCCAGCCGAGTTTCTAGGAACAGAGCCATGCTCAGATCTTGGGAGCTGTTTAAATAGCTTATTGCTGGCAGCCAGGGGCTGGAGGCCTGAGGGCTGTGCAGAGCACACGGAGAGGCCCCGTTCCCGCTGGATGCTCTGGGGGCTGGTGCAAGGGCAGCGCCTTCACCTGCTCCGGGCCCGCAGCTCGGCCAGCACAGGCGGCTCTGGCAGCCAGCAGGATCTCTGCAAGGCCTGGCAGCCTTTCTTTGGTTCCTTCTGATTGCCAGACCTGGCTTGCTCCTGTGACTTCTTGCTGTTCTTCTGTTTGACTGCTGAGAGACAGGACTTGTACAGAGCATGAAACACCACGTTGCTCCTGGGAGCAGGGTTGGAGTCAGTCTGAGTTTCAACTGGGATGAAAATTCCTATAGCTGAAAGCAGGGTGTGTCAAATGGCACTGATGTCACTGCTGCATTTTCTGTGGGGGGGAAAATGTGTCTCCAGTGTCCCCCAGTATCGCTGTTGCCAAACCTAACTACTGATGGGCTCCATAAAGAGTAATTTAAAGTCAGCTGGGGCAAAAGAGGCTGACAGGGCCAGGAATCAGCAGGTGTCAGGTATCAGCACCCAGCCTTGGGGCAGACCCGGAGGCAGTTTCAGCTGCCTTCTGTTTACTTGAAATTCATCAGAATTCAAGCATTGAATGAATGGAAGGATATTTGGTCAGCACGGTTTTTCATGCTAAACTTCAATGGTACTCTTTTCTCTAAAATGCCACTCGTGTCAGTACTCCATCCTGAAGCCTGTGTTATGTTCAGAGGAGAATTCACTGTACAGGTAAATCTGTCCGTGCTGTATAATCATTTATCAGTTCACTTTTGTGTTAAAATACCTTCTAGTAACCTGACTTCTATCTAGAGATGTCTGCCTGCTACAGCTGGGAAAAATATAAGCTCTGTAGAAAATGAAATTTATAGCTTCCACAAGTGTCTAGTAAATACTGCAACTTCAATACCTTGTGTCAGATAAGGCATTTAAGATTTAGTTTGAATCAGTTTGGGTATTAAGATGGAGACTGGAGAGTAATGCAAAGCTGCTACATTAATTGATTTGTGGTTTTTTTCTTGCTGGATTTTTAACAACAGTTTTCACTCATTTTGGATGACAAAATAGCTTCTTCTAACAGATCAAAATGTAGTGGCCCAACTTAAGATGTTAAGTTTCTAAGAAACTTCTCCAGTCTGGTGGCAATTGATGACACTGAAGGCATTGAATGAGGTCTGATTAATGTGATGTAAGTAATTATAAAATGGAAGAAAAGCCTAATTGATCTCTTAAAAATCTTGGTCACGTGCTGAGAGGTGTAAGTGGCATCAAGCATTTGGAGTAGCCAGGAGTCAGAGAGGAGGTACAGGGGGTGCGCTTACCAGAGCAATGCAGAAACTGCTTAGGGGTCCTCGACAGCCAGCTGTAGGCACAGAGCAGTTGTGCTGATGTTTCAGGTTTGGGAGGTTGTGGCTTAGTTGCCTAGGCCTTGTGCAGACAAGGGTATAAGGGCTTGAGAGGAGACCATTTATTCACTTCTAAAGTATCATCAATAGGATGTTCTGTGGAGTATTTTCCATTCAGCAATGGAACAGCAGAAAGCTGTTCCAAGGCCAATCATGCATGTATTATGCTTGTTTTCAGCAGTTCAGTGTGGAGTTTTTTCCTTCTCTTAGAATTGTGAGATGTGTGTATAAACAAATTATAGCTATATATTGTTTATATGTGCATTATTAGAGCCAGGATTCATTCAGTGTCCGTTGCTGGAGTTCGTTACATCTTACTATTAAACCATTCTAGAAACCCTGTGAAGGTTGATATATATGGAGAAACCTAACATTTGTGTTGTCTGTTTAGGTTTACTGGAAGTGGAACTTCGATTTAGAGTACTTAGAGAATTGATTCTTGTGTATGGTTAGGAAGGGGGGCCCTGGTGTATGTTTCCTGAATGTCTGTCATTCCTTGGCAGTGCAGTCCTTGAGAAGTAAAGGTGATGTCCCAGTTTATTAATGCTTAGCCTTCCCTGATTTGTGACTGCCAGTTCCTTGTGCCTCAGGAGAGGCTGTGCTGAGCTAGATTCTCTCAGCTTTGTGTGCAGTGCTTTGACAACCTAATGTTTACACCCAGAGGACAAGAAGTCATCTTACTGTTTTATTTATACTTTCTCAAGTAACTTACTTCTAGTTAGTGAACATACAGATATACATATATCCTGCAACTATATATATATATATACATATATACTGGGAATATATACACAGTATCTCTGAAATAATCCAGCTGGGCTGCAGTTCACCCAGCTGCAAGGTATTATATTCAATGAGGCAGCTGCTTGAAGTCTTCATTTCTCATTGCAGCAGACCATACTTCTCTGCTTCTCTTTTGCCTCCACCTGTTAGAAATTTCTTGATTGCTTCTATTCCATTTTGTGGTGTGGTGTTCTTTACAGTGCATGTCCTTTAATTGCACGCACTTTATTTTCTCTGACAATTTTTTTTTTTTGCTTCTCCTGTTTTATGTGAAATGCTGTAGGCAGACAGATTCATCAATGAGGCATCAGACAGTTTTGGGAGACTTGAAATGTAATGAGTAGATGGTGTTTATATTTATTGATTAGCTACAATTCAAATAGTGCCCGCTTCCATAACGATAGATGCAAGACATCCTGAAGCATAAACCTGTAGTTACTGACAAGAGCTTAGGCACTATAGGCATGCAATTCCTCTTGAATTCTGATGGAATAGGATCTCTGATATCCTTCAGTATCAGTGGAAATCCTTTATGAGGCAGTGAAGTATCTATTTTTCACACATTACTGAAAATTCTATTTCATTTTTACCTGAAATGTTTTTGAAATGTTGCTTACTTATGAGACTAGAATTTATTCAAATGCAGTACAAGAAGTTCACTTATACTATGTCCCTGTTTTCCCCTTTATTTATTGCTGGTTTGTGAATGGATTGCAAGAGAAAGCAGATGGAAGGTTGCAGTTTTAAAAGTATGGCTGTGGTAAAGTATCTGAGGCATTTCTTTGACTTCATCTATAAATCTGCTTCCTGAACATCTGTTGTGTTGAGCTTGACCTGGAAATTGTAAATATCCTGTGTATTACTGAAATATGTAGCTACTTCTATAGAAAGCTTTAATAAAAAATATGCTTAGATATTTATGTATATGGAAACCTAGCGCTTCCACATGGCAACTTACTTTTTATAGTTGTTCTTTCTGTATGATTTTATTAATGTATGTGTTTTGATTTGCATTTGTAAGAAGCTTAGTGATGATAGAGCCTGGCTTTTACCTTTGATTCTGTGGTTTGTTACAATAAGTAATAATGTATTACGTAGTTTTAAGTGTACTATTTTAAGCAGGGCCCACCATACTCTGGTGACTGAAATCAGCCATTTCCCTGTAATAGATCCCATGCACCACATGCAATGTTTCTAATTCATTGTGCATACTTTAATTTCCTCACTTTTCTACTTGCTGTTTGGAGGGGAAAGTGGGTTAAGAGTGATGAGAACAAGAAGTGGGAGTTTATAGATGGATACCTGGATGAGCCTCAAGAATTGGAAATGGTTGTTAGTGCCTTTTGGAAAGCGGGAAATTACATCCGTCAAATGTTATCCTTCAGCTGTAAATTCAAGACACTCTAAAGTGCAATGGAAGATAAACCATCTAAACAGAATGTATTTGTAAGACAGGAAAGTGAGAGAAAGGAGATGAGCAGACAAGCCATATCTGTCCTATTCTTACAGGGCTTAGAGAAATGTAGCCTAGGTTTGCTGTAAGAGAGACACTGTCCTCCTGTCCAGTTGCATTATTTGTGCGTTGGGGAGATGTCCCAGGAAGAATTATGCCCTTGTTTCAAAGCACACTTTTTAGTTCTTTTGGAGCAGAAAGTTAAGGACGGATGTTGTGGCTTTCGGGCTCAGATGAAGAAACAAAATTGTATCCAGATTGTGTGGTGCTGAAGATTCTTAGGCGAGAACAGAATGTAGAAGGAGGATTTGTTATTTGCAAAGCATGCGTGACAGTCAGTGGTACAGATACTTTGATAAAATTTGTCTGTTTTATCTATTAGTGTCCCTTGAAACAAGATGCGGACATCCAATTCAGAAATGAATTAAAAATGAACACCTCCACCCCATAAAATGGAATCAATGGAATGCTTTGTTCTACAAAACACAACTTGCTGGTATTAAGTACTGAGGAGCTTCATCACAACTTTCTCAGTGTCTGACTTGGCTGTCAGGCAAAGTCTGTAATAAGCAGGGCTACATGAAGCAACAATATATGACCTCATGTAACCAATCTGTACCAGTCCTTATCTGTATATGTTCCTTACACAGCTTCGTTGTGTCCGGTGGCTGTGCAGAGCAGCCTAAAACTTGCTGCAAGTGGACAGCTGAGGATTTGGATCCCTTTGATTTGGGAAGCAGTCTGAGTTGTGTAAAGATGGGCAAGAGGATACCTTAGAAACAGAGGCCTCATAGGGTTGAGAGAGTGTGGTTATGGATGTGATTATCCAGGAGTGAAAATTAGCATAGAGCAAGGTTGCTTTAAATTAACATACCCTAAGAATTCAACCTGCCCTGGCAGTTCCAGGGGATTGGTCTCCATCTTTTCTGTCCTCTGTTTTGGATCCTGTGCCAAGCACAGCTTTCTCAGCAGCAAAACCTCTGCCATTTATGAATAAGAAATAAAGATAATGCTGATTCCTCTTTTCTGTCAGTTCTACCAAAGGTTATGTGGTAACCTATTATCCTACCCAGTGGGAGGATTAAAAAAATATTTTGGAATCTCCATTTCATTTTGTAGCACCCAATCTTTCGTAAGTTGGGCTTGCCAAGATAAGGGAGAGAACAGGGGGACAAATTAAGATCTTGACAGTCTTACTACTTCCACTCTGCTGTGCTGTAGCATTGGATGTTTACTGTGTCCAAGTAACTGGTACTGTATAACGAGTACTGTGCTTTGGGGTGCTTTAGTCTTGTTTGCTGGTATTATCTATTGAGTCCTATTGGCCATGGGAAAATTCCTCCATTACGCTTCAGAGTCAAAATTTCACTCAAAAAATTTGCCTTTGCTGTTGCATCAAAATTTTTACTTCCTTTGAATTCTTTATAGCAAAACACCAGTGAAAAGAGGGCATCCTGTCCTTATTCCTACACCTCTTTGGGGATACAAAAAATGAGTCTTAGTCTGAATTCTCCTAAATCTGTTCTGTTTGGTTATAGATTCCTTTTGTAGCAGAGCCATGCAGGATCAGATGCTCTGAGCAGATGTATTTTACAGCTTCACAAGAAACTATTTTGTATGAGTTTCATGTTTGTAGTCCTAGGAGTCCTTGTCACGCAGATCTGCACAACCATTTCTTGTAGTATAATGACTAGAATGGGGGGAAACTTGGGGTTCACAATGTTTTGCACATGCACACTTCTTGCACAAGCCCCAGTGATCCTGCCCTATCTCCCAAATTTACGAAATAGTCTGGAGATCAAAATAGAGCTTCAAGGTCAAGACTGAAATAATTTTAACATGTTATGCATTAACTTTGGGGAATATTGAATAAACAGGGCAGCAGTTAAGCAAAGGATTATCAAGACACGTTCTATTTCTGTTGTTAAACGCATGAAATATTTATTCAACACATTTCTTGTACAATTCGCAGTTTTAAAAATCAAATGAATATGCTATCTCTGCCTCAGTTAATGTGTGGAAATAGTTTTTGTTGATTCAATTATGCATTTCAAAAGGTTTTGAATAAGTTTCGTAGTAATTTCCATGTATTTGATTTCAGAAAAGCTTTCACATTTATCTATTCCAGCCAAGAGCAATTCTCCTAATGTGGTGCTGTGTGTGTAGCAGGCTGCGGAGCTCCCAGTCAGGTTGCTGCTGAAGTTAAAGAAAAGCAATATAAATATAACTTTTTATAGGTCCTAATGGTATAAGAATTGTTCAGGTTAGCATGAGTTTTTCCCATTCACTTCAATGGCTTTTGGATGAGGTAATTTAGAAGAAAATTCCATGTGTAACTAAAAAGGTGAACAGAACTGAGGTCTGATCCTGAAAAACTTTGTTGCATGTTGATAATATCCAGATTTCTTTGTTTTCAGAGAATTGGTATGTACATAATTCCGTGGAGGCTCAGGAACTCACTAGAAATTTTCACTGTTTCTTTGAAAAATGATGAGTTCAAAGAGTGCACCTGCAGTGACAGTTGTCCTAAAAAGTCAAAATAGTACATGTATTTCTAGTTCTAAAAAGCTCCAAACGTTGAAGTAATGGAGAAATGAGCTATAAAAGGGATCCTAGTAAATAGACACGCTTTCCCATCTACTTTGGAAGGCTGATTTCTTCTTGAGTATGTTACACTATATTGAAAGAATTACATAATAAGATACTTTTCACTTATAGTTTGTTCATTTTGAGCCTGTTCCAGTCTCAGCTAATCCAAAAGAAAGCAATAACTTCAGAGAGAGTCAAATGTGAATCTAAATATTTATGTTCACAGTTTCCATTTGTGTACTCAAAAATTTGTTAGGCACATTCTCAGTAGTAGAACTTGCACTTTTGGGCGTATTTAGGTGTAAAATTCTATTAATGTAATTTCTATGGCATAATATGGATTTTGGAAATTAACACCTACATATACTGAAAGGGTAGATATACAAGTTCTGGTTCCACTAAAATTAGTGGATTTTACCTGATTAGTGTTCTAAATACTTTAACTTCTCAGTTTTGAAACTAAGTTTTGGGTCAGTCTAAAGTGGGGCCAAAACCTTTGGTCGTAGTTACCAATAGCAGTGTGGTGCAAGGTTACAAGTCAGAAGTTGTGGCTGGCTGAAAATTTTAGGAAGCCTGCTGTAGTCTGGAAGATGTTAGGTTTCAGATCTGGCAAGGCTGCTGCTGCTGTGTTTTCCTAGTTGGTGGCTTATTCGTTTAAATTGACATTTAAACATCATGTAGGGCACTTAAAGCATGAGCAGTTTTTGCCCAAAGTGAGAGATCCAAGGTGCTTCAGGTGAGGCCATAATTGCAGGTGTAGCCATTTCCAGGGATGCCGCTGGGGAGACTGTCCCAGCACCTACTGGTGAAGTTTTAGCCGTGCCTGAGTTCGTGCTGCCTAACATAAACTTACCCTGGAAGTGTGCTAACTGCCAGTGTCCCTGCTTCTGTCACTTTGGCTGTGACAAATACAAGTTAAAAGTCATTTGCTTAAACCTCTCTTATTCTGGTGAAACCACTGTCTGTGGGCTGTGAGGGAGAAGACTCGATGTTTTGTGGTGTAGGAAAGCCAGGGTTAGTGCCTGTGGCTGCAGCTCAGGGCTGAGACTCACTGAGCTCAGTCTTAGTCTGAAGTCACTGTACAGGATTTTAAGAGAGGGGGGAGGGATGAGAGGCTGTAAAGATAAACTACTACAGAGAGTTCAAAAGGATTAAGTATTAGAGTGTATTTTTTAATGTGGCATTCCTTTAAGAGCCCTCAGATTGACAATTTCCAACTTCATCTCCCAGGCTTTCAAAGGAGCAGAGTTCACAGCTCTCAGTGATGTTACTGTTTGCTAGAAAAATGAGGCTACTTATTAATATGAATGTGGGTGCCTGTGCTGCACATTATCATTTAAATATTGGCATTTCTGTGTCTCTGGAGTGTTCTGTTAGTGTTTTGATGGAGTTACTTGGTAGTGCTGAGTGTTATGAAGGGAATTAAAAAGATTTTGCCAATTTAGACAGTGTAAGTAGTTGGACTGGCATTTATATATGCTCAATATTCCTTCTTGTTATGATGAATTACTATTTTCAAAGCAAGGAAACTCTTAACCACTGTGAAGAAAAAACTTATAATATGGATGAACATCAGAAGAAAGAGATTCCCAGTGGTAGTATATAAAATGAAAAGCAGAACTGGCTTCTATTGTGCTCTGTTTCCATTAGACATCTTGGAAGTTTTATAATGTGGTGCATAATAAATATCTAAGCCACAGTTTGAGGTCTTTTACAAAGGACAGACAATTCTTGTTAATATTTTTCTGGCTCAGTCTTCGCTCTTACACCCAGATTGATACAAATCTCTGGCATTTGTCCACCGAGTCAACTTGTGAATTTGTTAATTTGCTTTCCATATTGCACTGTATAACTCTGAATTTAAATCAAACACCACAAATTTAAAATTGAGTTTGAAAGAGCCAGAGAAACTGGGCGTTAAATTTGCTCATATATCTACAAAGGGAGGAGATCTGCTTCTGAATAATTTTGGTCAGAGGCCTAAAAATGCTGAGGTGCAACTCACTCGGGTTGGTTCTCTTGCAATAGTACAGTGATTCCTCTGGAGAGAGATCACAAAGAGCTAACTGTTTGGACACATTTCACCACTGAGGTGGATATCAAGTATAAAAACAGAAACAGACCTCAAAAAGGTCTTGATCTTTTTTCAGAGGTAATAATATGAGTCTGGTGACATCATCAGATCTGAAGAGTAATGTAGAGTTTTACTATATTTTCTTTTCATTGCTCCAGTATAAATGTAACCCAGTGTATGTAAAATGCATTATAACAAATCCACAAGCAATTTCCTTCATTGTAACAAATACGGCATCTCATTAGAGCAAAACAAGCCCCCAGTTATGGCGCAGAACATCTGCTTAATAATTTCAAGTTCCTCCAGCTATGCTGCCAAAAACATCTAAAAAGTCAACATCTAGTCCATTGCTTTGATCAACTGAAGTAGTAAAATTATAAATAATGCACCAAATGCAGATCTGGTGAAAGGCAAAGGAGTGCTGCTGGCCCTGAGCTCACAGAGCTGGGTCTGATGGGAATGTGGCATGAGGCACTGGAACTGGTGTCCTCCAGGAAGGCAGGGTGGGATGCAGAACTGGATTTCAGGCTTGCACAGATTTCCTATCTAGCAGTGAGAAAGTTAGTTAATCTTTCTGTGTCCAGATCCTGACTGTAAAATTCAGTTTCAAATGTCCTCTGTATCTCATGGCTTTTCTGTAATGCGTATGAGGTGCTTTAACATTACTGACGGAGCCAAAGCATCCTAAAACAAACAACAGGTCATTGTTTACGTAAAAATTGGCATGAGTGGTAATGTAACTTACTGTTTGTTTGCTCTGTATGTCTTAGGGAAAGGGTCTTACTGTGTTGTTGCACTATTAACATTTTGACTACTTGTGTTCATTCCAACTTTGAACAAAAACTGAAAATGGAAGATATTCCAGGAATACAAAACATTTTTAAGCATTAAATTATTTGGGATCAGTATTGTCAAAACTTAAATATATATATATAAAAATAGTAATATTATTAGGATGTCAAATTAGTTTTTTTAATTTTCAGTGAAATAAGATGTTTCAGCATTGAAATGAAAAGAGGAAGTGAAAATGATTCTGACTTTCCTCTCTAAATTTTCAGCAAAACAGACATATTGTGAGGAAATTAAAAATTTTGAAAAAATGGGCAAAATGTCAGTTGAATGACTCCACTGTATCGAATCCACCAGATTGAAAAATATGCTGAAAATACAATATATGAAAGAGATTCTTGAGCATGGCCAAGTCATTTGAATAGAAGTAAAACCTGATTCTGAACAGAGACTGTCATGGGAAAGCAGAAATACCAGCCAGTTTCCTATTCCTCGAGTTTTATACGGCATTGTTACATCTGTCTGCACACAGACTGGCAAATTCAGTTGTGGTGTAGATGATGGAATTTGATTCAGGAAAGTGGCTGGCTTTACTTGGCCAGCTACAGCCAGGATTGACTATGGCAGTTAAAGCAGGTCAGAAGAGGAGTATCCTTTTTAAACTCTATTTCCTCCTTAGACCAAGCCCAGCATGTCTGAGAAAATGATCTGCTCCCTGAGCTATTGCTACAGGGCTGTTGTTTCTCGCCACAGGAGCAGTTGTTGCCATGGAGTTCAAGAGCATGTGAGAGAACATGATTCCCAGTGTTTGTCCATTAATCAAATCTGAATTTCAGCAGCCAAACACATAGAATAAAAACCCATTAATTTTATCTCAATGAACATATAGAACATTAGTAGAGAAAAGAGTGAAAAAAGATGTGCTGATTAGCCTAATTTGTCTATCTGTGGTTTCATTATGTATTTAGAACTTGATTTTCTGAGTTTAAATGGTCTTAATTCTCCTTGAGAGGGTTTTCCATTATTTAACAATCTTGCTGTCAAGTGTTTGCTTTTTCTTTTAATTAGTTAGGTTCTGGGCTTGGTTTTGAGGGTTTTATTTTGATCTTAATCCAAAACCCATATCAAATTTACTGAACATTCTTAATCCTTTATTGCATAGTTACAGTATTTTCAGATGTTTATGCCTTGCTGTCACTTATACCATGTATGTTTAGCTTAAAAATAATTGGAAGGAAAGTCTGGTTATTTCTTCCATCATTTTTGAAAAGAGTAACTGAGTCTGAGACTTCAAAAAATTTGGCTTTCTCTAGTGACTGTTTATAAGCTTTTTTTAAAACAAGTGTTGGTTTTCTAGCACTGTGGTTGGATCTGATACTGTAGAGCAATAAGCCATACCAATTGGCTTGGTATGTTGAATTTCTTCCCTCCCCTTTCTGTCTAATTTATCGTTCTTCTATACAGAGAGTCCCTTAGTCCTCCCTGTTTCGGATCCAAAGGCACATCCTGGAGCTAAAGTGTTGCTCATTCCCACAGGTAAATTGGCAGCCCCGGCTTCCTGCAGGTTTGTACAGCCCAGCCCAAGTGCATTTCACCATTACCTGGTTTACAGTTATAGCAAAACATAACATTTCTTAGCAGATTACATAAAAAGAACAAACCCAGCTGTATAAAGTACTAGTGGTTTGTGTTTAGGTTGAAAATCTTGTTCATGTGCTGCCTGCTGCAGAGCATGGGGAATTCATCAGTAAACATGCTTGGCACCAGCCCTGTGAGGCTGAGACTGAGGAAATGGGATCCTGGTGCTGTAGGTGGAGCTATGCCTGCCCTCACTGCATAGCCTGGAGCAAGATCTAAGTCTCCAGCTCACATTTAGCATTATTCTTCAGGAAATTTTGGGGATAGGAATGATCTTTTAATACAGGATTGCTTTTGGCCCTTTTCCTGATACACACTATTCTGTGAAGTCAGCTCTGGCTTATCTAATAGTAGCAGTAATTCTGTATTTTTGCTGCTACTGCCCAGCCACAGAAATTACTTCAGTACTCAAGGACAACACGTTGGCTTCCGAATGAAATAAGAGGAATAGTCGGTTAGCGTTGAAGACCTGCAAAATTCAAATTGTAACAAAAAATATGGTCAATGCCTTAAAAAATACTTCGAAATTCAAAATCAGACTGGCTAACTTGGCAAGTTCTATGGATGCTGCCTAATGCATGCAGACAAAACTGTTTCCACAAATAAATTTTTACTTTTATTCATACTTGTTGATACTCATTCTGATTAAGTGTGCCATTAATGTATCTTTTTATTTCAGATTCATTTTCGTGAGAGGAGTGTTTACAAAGAAACAAACAGTTACCAGTATTCAGAACTAAATTATGTTTTTTAGTTCACTGAACTGTGCACAAGCAGATTTTAAAACCGTGTATCTAAACCTAACAGCAGTTAGGTTTATTTATAAATAAGCAGTTAGTCTTATTTATACACTGGTAATCCCACCCCACCATTTAATTGAGGAATTATGTGTATGCAAGCTTGTGTAGTGTTTGCGTATGAAGGAGGTGCTGCATGTTTGTATAGCACATATATCCTATATGTTGGTCAGTTTATGATTTATGAACTATACTGCAATACATATTAAGGTGTTTACTGCAGCATTTAAATTATTGAATTGTTCAATAAATTATTGCAATTTTCAATAATTTAGCCTGACATTTCAAGAAATATTTAGTGCATAATTGCTTATTGGAAATATTTATTGCATTCACAACGCAAGTGGAAATTTTGCTGATCAGACCACCTGTTTATATTGGCTATTGGTCATGGTTACTGCTGGATATTGCATTTGGAAAGCCAAGTGAAAGCAGCATGTGTTCTATATCTAGTTAGCACGGGCATCACCTGCAGTGAAAATACGATTGCCTGAGGATTTGTGTGTGTTGGCAGCTGGCATATGCACCTACACCACAGACAGCTTAAGATCTGTATACATTTGTCTTCACAGCTGCTTCTAATCATATTAGCAAGATTGGTGTTCTTGTACATGCCAGAGGCGATCCCTCCGCTCTCTGTTAAAGCAGAGCCACTCAGGACAGGGGCCTGAATTACAAATAGAGATTGGAAAGCAGGTGTTAAGTTTTCAAAGAAGAAAAGACTGTGTTGTTAAGAACAAATCCAAGTTTCAAAAGGATTTTTCTAGTGCCTGGGATATTGGATTGCTTGAGATAAGATTCAAGTGGTTGTGAAAACACAGGTATTATAGGCATGTCCTGCTATTATCAGAGGGATACTTTATTAATATTTCTGTTCGGCTGTGAACTCAGTCTTCTGTTTCTTTTTCTGTAAATTGCAGTCAGGCCCTTTGCTTCTGAGACTATTGCCCGTTGTCACTTTTTGAGACAGAGTTGGCATGAGGACAAATAAGTAATGTGTTGTTTCCTGAAACACCTTTTTTCTAGGATTATTCATGGTAATCTTTTTTGTGAAAGTCTGTCTCCCAAGAGGCCCCTGCACTTATATCCCACATAGTGAGATTTCAGTAAAAGTAGTAATTGCATTACTGTACCTTACTTGACTTTGGCCACGGTTCATGTAACACAGCCTGTGTGTTTAATCAGCCTGTAACATATGAAACTATTCTGCAGTATGCTAACCTTCCCAAACATTAGGCATCCCATCCCAGGACTGGTGCAAATAAGCAGGCACTGAAGGGACGGGTCAGCAAGATATTTTGGGACGTAGGAAGTCATTAAAACATAAAAATGTTAATATTCTTTTAACTTCATGGATTGAGATTTCTGTGGCATAGAAAATATTCATCCTTGGGATGCAAAAGTTTTGGGTCTTCAGCATTCAGAGAATCAACTAAGTTGGAAAAGACTTTTGAGATCATAGAGTCCATCCATTCATCCAAGGGATTATCTGATTATCTATTGCATAAAATATGTTATTTCGTTTTTCTGATGTTATTTCTCTCCTTATGAAGGAAAGATGTTGTCTTCTATGTGTCTTATGTGGAGCCCACTCAGTTGATTGCATCCTTCTTTGTCCTAAAGGTCAAAAGAGATAAATCAGGATTCTGAGACTGATTTCAGAGTTTAGTTTGGCCTAAAGTTATACGGCACACATTAAATTTTTTCCCTCTAGAGCTGTAAGTATTTGGAAAAATTACATCATTTATCTCCTTAAAAATATAAATGAAAATAATGTTTTTTTAAAAAAGAAAAAATAGTTGAAGACAGACCATGAACTTTGTCTCTTGATAGAAGAAAACAGGAAGAGAAATCAGACTTGCTGCCTGTGCTCAGATGTTTCTAGGGATGAACAGACACTCAGCAATACAAAAAAGTAACACACACAAAATAAATTTTAACTGACAAGCTGAATCTATAAATTGAATACATTGGTAAGAATCCATGGAAATAATCTTAGGTGATCTGCTGGGTAGAAAGTTTCAGGAACAGGATGGAGATGTGTCTGTGTGAGCCCCTCTGGGGGACAGCCTGGATGTGGTAGTGTGCAGTTTGGTGAAGGGAAATTCAGCATCCTGAGCTGTTGGTGCTCTGCTCTTTATCCAGACTGCCTTAGGAATTAGAGGTGTGTGGCTTTGCATGAGCTCATGAGTTGGAGAGCTGCCTTCCTGCTCTGAGGGTGGTGAAGGTATGCAGAGTATTTAGGGTATGTGTCCATGCATGTCCTGTAGATCCTACTCTGTGTACTACAGCAAGAAGAAGTGGAGAATTTCTTTTCAGAACAAAACCTATGTTCCTTTCCTTTTTCCAGGGTCAATTTTTTTCTTCAGGCTTCTTTTACGCCACCTTCTATCATGTGGTTAGTTGTCTTACACACAGTCAAACTAAAGCCTTGAAAAACATGAACACTGCACTGAAGTGATGAAGCCTCAAAGATTGTATTTTGCGGGGGGAGTTTTGTTCACTTAATAAATTTTGTCCTTTAATGGAGTTACTTTTAAAGAACATTGTCTCTGTACACTTGAAAATCAAGAAGTTTTTAGAAAATGGACCTAGAGGTTGTAGTTTAAAGAAAAATACTGAATATTGTGATGTTTAAGATAAAGTCCAAGCAGCTGGGAAAGCTCTGCTGGCTGGTTTTGGTACAGAAAGGCATTGGTGATAAAATCCATAGGAGTTGGAACATACAGTGATAGCCAGCAGAGATGTTTCTGACTTACTGCCTGGATGAACTGTGAATGCAGTTCCATCTGTCAGTCTCATGTGGTTTCAGAAATATTAGAATTAATTTTATTGCCTAATTTGGGGAACTTAAACTAAGAGTAGAAGTTTGACTGCTTTGTTGTTTAGTATTCTGTGGTACATTGCATGGAATGATCACAAATTACTGAGATCCTGTGGTATGAAGCTGTAGTTAATTGTTATGTGTATTTATGCTGAAGCACAATATACATGAGGGGTTTTGGCAAGATCTCAGGGCAGGGTGGTGGTTTTTGGATACAAAGAGTAAGCTTTTCCTACTCATTAGGGGAAATCTGAGAGAAAACATGAGCTGTAGTTGTAAGTCAGAGAACAGCTGACATCAGAAGGGACCTCTGGAGTTTGTCTGGATCAGCTCCCCAGCTCATTTGGGGTCACCTTCAGCAGGGTTCCAAACTAGCAGATTCATGTAATAACAGATCTGTTGCATACTCCAGAATCAAAAGCATAGCTTATTTTGAACAAGAGAAGTGGGCAAACTGTTACGGCTGATACTTGCAAATAAAGCTGATGTAGCTGAGTGCTTGAGATACAGCTCCTGTACCCTAACAACAAAATTACTTGTTAAAGACGTTTTCATTAGAAACTTTATTAGTGGTGCGTGCCTGAGTAGCAAATATGTTCAAAACCAAAAGCCAGAAGGTGAGCTTGTAATGCTCACTGGGATCATGCAGATATGGCAGCTGAAGGTTTTAGGTGTGGTCCCATGTGCCATTAGTGTAAAATGAGATTCGTACTTCTTCCAAAACCTGAAACTGAGATAGTTTCATGCAGCCTTGAGTCCAGTAGCGAAGCTTTCATTCATCTTTGTCAAGGGCTGCTCCTAAAACTTTCTTATATCCAGAAGGTTAAAGCAGGAGCAGTCAGTTGTCAAGCACATGTGAGGAAAGGTCTTTCATTAGTAAGAACCTGATTGAGTTAGAATCTTCCCTAACTGTGGTGAATCTTTACCCAGGGGATGTTTCCATTGTGAGCCGCCCTGCAGGTAAGGGCTGAGAAGGCTGCTTAGTTCAGCACTGGATTCCTCATCTTTCCCCTGTCCCAAACTGAAACAGTCTGTGCGAAGCAGAGGCCATCGCAAACCAATCACACAGGTAGGAAAACTTCAGGCAGTATCTCCCAAAAAACTTGAAAAAAACCCCTTTTTGCTAGAAAACAAAGGAAGCAGAAACACTTTCAGTTACTCTTTCAGTCACTGGTAAGGTGATGATCTCTCCTTTTAGCCCCTGTACAACCCGATAGTATTTGCTAGGTGTTACACATTTTTACAATATATACATTGTTACACATTTTTTTCAGTCATAAAAGGATCTTCTGTTCCCTGTATAGACTTACTCAGGATCCAACTGCTTCCATCATAATGTAAAACTCATAATGATGAATGAAATAGCATCAGGATCAAACTCTTAAAAAATAAAACATCAAAGTACAGTAACAAAACCCTTTACTATTCAGATTGGGCTTGTGCCTGTTGTCATGCTGTTGGAACTTACTCGTCAAGACAAAGCACCAAATGTGAGAAAGCTTAATTCACATGATAGATAATAGCAGAATAACAATTCTCATTGTTCTTTCTCCAGAGAGTTTTTAGCTTGTTTGGGCACAACAGTATTTGGGATAGTGTTATACATACTTCTAAAAAACATCATTTGCCTTTGTCTAGAATGAAATTGGTCATTACAAGTGCCCTGGAATAAACCCTCATCCCAACTCAGAAAACTATTAAAGCAGCTATTTAAATGTAAATAAATATAATATAATCTAGCCTATGGTTATATGGTGTCCAAAGTTGTGGCCAGTGTCACAATATGTTAAAAATCCAGACACAGATGATGTGTAAGTGGCAGGCATATACAAATGGCCTGAGTTCGTGTGGCTTCAGTAGAACAGGGAAGGTCTCTCTGCACACACTTTCCAGTGGAAATTCCTTGCTCTGTGAGAGCCTTACAGAGTCACGTTGTTGACATAAAATAGCTTGATTATTCTGCCTGAGCAGGCTCAGTGCTCTGGAGAGCTGGGTGAGTGCTCTGGCACTGCTGGCAGCTGGGGGCCTTCAGGCTGCCTTTGCGCTGCGCTCGCGTGGCCGAAGTGGCACGGCCACCTCGGCCTGGTGGCATCCGTGCTCTGCTGATCACTGAAGGATGCCAGCTCCCTCTGATTCTTACTGCACTGCTGGGTAAAGTAGGCCAAGATGTCATTTGCAGAAAAATAATACTTCGGAAAAAAAGAAGACTCTTGAGATTGTTTTTAGCACCCCCAGATTTCAGGCATTGCAACTTTTCAAAGTGAATAGGGCATTTTACAGAAAATTCCCACCTTGTCACTGGATTGCTTAGTATTTTTCATGTTGAGTTGATTATTTCATTAGCATTTTATAGACTGGACTTTATCATTTTCTCTTCGTATTAAGGGTGAAAATCTGCTGTTCAGCTTGTGCATCCAAATGTGTTTGATAGCAGCTGTTTAATAAAATCTGTGTATTAATGAAAGCAGTGATGTGCCACATAATTTTAAGTATTTCCATGTATGTGAAGGCATAGGGAACTTATCATTAGAAGTTATCAAATTAGAATTTTTATTTATTTTTTTTAACTAAGTGGATTAATTCAAAGAGCATTGGTAACTGTTTCAAGCAATTGTGTCAGCAAGTAAGACCTGGAGCTTTTGTTTCGAAAGGTTTATATGTTTTATTATTAGTGTTTTTAAATCAAAGTATTTAGCACTTCTGGTTTCTGAGACTGGCGGGGACTGTTGGCCTTCCTCCCTAACCCAGGAGGAGTTGATACCACGCCCAGAGTCTGAAGCAACCCCTCTTCTGGAGAGCTTAATTTATTACTTGGACATGAGACTTGCTCTGTGGTCTACCAAAGGAATCAAGAGGCTCCCTGTAGGTTCACTCCTCCTTAGGTAGGAATAACTTGGCTCCCTTGCAGTCATGTCTTGATAATTGATCCCTCTGCCTTTTTCCTTAGGAGGGTAGCATGTGCTACTGCCTGCAGATGTAGGCTTGTAGAACTGTGCTTTCTTATACATTGAAACTAATGGAAAATAAGGAATTAAATGTGTTCCTGGACCTTGCAGCTGGACGTTTGGGTTGGTAGGTCAGGTTCTGGTAAGGCCCTGCAGAAAAAAAGAGAAGCCAAGCATGGGGGACAAGGGAGCAGAGGAAGCTGATCATTCTTTTCACAGGCACCTTGTATGCAGAACGCTGATGTATCTCAAATATATGCTTTGCAAAACGTTGCTTTGACTTGAGGAGGCTGCCTGGTGAAAGCAGAGGGAGGCACATGGTCACCTCACCGTGCCAGTGCTGCAGTACAGTTAAGGCAGACACCTGGATTGCACCCCATGCCCTGTGGAAATAAACCAGAGAGGCCTTAGGGAGAAGGAAATGCTCTGCATCCCATCGAGGACCTGAGCTAGTCCTCGTGGGAGGAGGCTTAGTGTAGGTTCTGTATGAACTGCACCAAGCTCTGTATTCCATGATGGTTTATCCCTTATTCTGTCTTCAGGCTGGGAAGCCTTGGGAAATGGGAGCTCAACAGTGTAGTCAACCTTGCACCTGTAATTTTTCAAAGTATTGTGAAGCACCACCAAGTATCTCCAACACACATACAAATATTTCCTTTGTCTCTGGTTCTTAAGACAAGCAAAGTCTTCTCTGTTTTTTGAATGTAAGAGAAATATGAGCTATCAGTTTCTTGAAGGATGGAGAGAGTGATATTTTTTGTTTCCCAAGAGTAACAAAAAGGTAATATTGTATGTGTATGCTGTCCTATTGGATATTTTTAACCCTTCACTTCGTGTAGGTATGGTTACAATTATCAGGAATTCTGATAATATATAGATGGTTATACAGATTTAAGTTCTTGGGCATGTAGAATATTGTTGAGTGTGATCTTGTTTTAGATCCAGAGAGTGGAGATTTTAATAGCTTGCCTTTAATACTTCTAATAAATCACCAGTTGAAATGACGAGTTTACCTCATAGAAAGATGTGAATTGCTCCTTGCTGCTTCTTCCAAGAGTTGCCTCACTTACTCTGAATTTGGAAACATTTCGAGTGGGCTGGAAGTGCTTTCTGAATTGCTAGATTACCCACGTATACAGGCCAGATCAGGATTCATTTATATCTAAAACGGTTGTAAATTTATGCTAAGTTGTCGTTTGTTCTCTGCTACCTTTAGTTTGTTGTTGGGGTCCTGCATGTGTCCATGTGCACCCATTTCCATGTGCACTCTTCTTTGAAGGAATCCGTTCACAGAGAGGAGTGGAAACTTCTGTGAAACCAGTGACCTACATACAAGTGATGATGGGCTCACAGTCTAAGAATGTGAGCTGTGAGCAGTAACCATTTCGTGGGATGCTGATCTTGTCACTGAGTGCTTAGGAAGTCTTTCAATATAGGTGTCTTTCTAAGGGCCAGATAAAAAAGGTAAACTTCAAGCACATTTTAGAGCCTCTGTTCTTTTTGGTGTAGAAGTTGCTTGCTAATCCCAGCCGAGTCTTCTACAATTATAGAATCATTTAGATTGGAAAAGATCCTTAAGATCGTGAAGTCCAGATTAAACTAGTCACAAATACAGAAACAAAATAAATTCAGTGCAGGAAAAACTTGTGATTTTCAAAAGAAATTGACTGGTAGACAAAAGTGGTTCATTCACAGAATTTCAAAGGCTGTTGCAAAGGGATGGCTCTTCAAGAAAAAAAACCGAAATAAATACTCAAAAATGTGGCTTAATTATGCAGTAATTCTTCTTATTGAGAAATGCAATAGAAGAAAAAAAGGTCACTGAGTCACATATTGTTTGCAAGCTCTAGAAGAGCAATGAAGTGATGTAAAACAGAAGAATGGGGAGAAATTGAGCAAGATTTTGGGGAGGGAGATTTAACTTTGCAATGTGATTCAGCATAAAGAACTGCGGAAACAGGAAGGAGTAGAGTCAGAGCTGTCATCCTTATTGGGGCCATTTGCTTCTGGGTAACCTTGGACAATCAACTTGATCTCTGTGAGCTTCAGTAAATGGAAATGGGCAAAGCAAGCTCAAACACTTGTCGTCACTTCTGTGCGATTTCTACAGTAATCTACTAAAAAGTAAAGAGAAAAAAGCTGAGCCTTCCAGCATCCCAATAACAAAACCAAGTGCCATTCAAATGTTTCTTTTTGCCCTTCTCTGTACTGTACTATTTTAGTCAGGTAAATATTCGAAATAAATGAGGGACCGTTAATGTTCTAGAAATATGTATGCATAAATACAGTTCCAGAATTAAGGTCTGAAAATGTAGCAGCAAATAAATCAGTGCTACTTACTTCAGGATTTTATGCTGACTGCTCCCAGGAACTAGATGTGAGGTCTACAGGATACCATTAAAAACCAGAACTCCCAAACTGGGACTAATCCATACTGTCAAATGTCTCAAAAAATATCCACAGGCTTGCTGGCTGAGTGACTGACTGGAAATATTTTTTTGATCTGCAGACTTTCTGAACTTTAGTAAATGCAATAATAGGAGTCATGGGTTGCATAAAAACAGCACAGTTGATCCTACTAGTGACTTCATGGTAGTCAGTGGGAATTTTGTCATTCTACCTTTTTTCATATGATGGTGGAAGATAATCTTTTATGATGCTCAGATTTGTTCATCTTCTGGAGAGAGAATTGTGTGAGGCTGTGATCCTGTAGAGAATACAGGCTGGGAGAGCTGGTGGTTCATTTGTGTGGGTGTGAATGCTTGACTTCGTACAGTGTCTGCCACCTAGCAGCAAAATCTGGCAGATCATTAACATAAATCCCAGAAAACAGGATTATGGAAGTGTTGATGATATTGCCTAAGTGGCAGTACAGTGGATTCTAGCTCTGGTTAAAAAGCATGTTACTAGTGGGGGTTGCCTAGTTAACTGGAGATGTGCATTCCTAGTACATACATAACCAAGGAAGCCAATGGTATTTGACCTTTCACTTCTGTAAGAAAACATTGCTTTAAAGAGGCATATTGTATGAACAGATTTCTGTGGAGTTTGATTATATATAACTTGTTCAAATGGTAATCTAGGAAAGCAATAAATGAAAAATTATAGTAAAAGCACCTAGTTTTGCATCAACAGTTCCTTTTATCCTCTGATATGTATTTAAAATACAGGGTTGATTATGAACTGTAATCTAATTTACTCATATCTCTTGCTTTGAAATTGTGGAAACAGTTTCTTTGTTCAAACACTTCAAATCTTCAGGTACTTGCATAACACAACAAAAAAAAATTGGATCTCACTGTGGTTTTCTTTATTTCCTGAAATTTCAAGTGGATTAAAATCATAGTTACTTCCAGAAGTAGTTTATTTGAGTAACTCAGACCAAATTGTCTGTGTTAATTTAGTTTGTTTTCAAGAGTTGTTGTATTGATAATTGTGAAAACGTACAAATCCAATGTATAATAGGTTATTATGAAAATTTACTGGCCTTTATTTAGCTCCACAAAAATAAGTGTGAGAAATGAGGTCAGTAGCTATAAAGAAGCCAATACCCATTTCTTAATGGGAATAACAGGCAATGTTTACAGTTTTCATTTGTTCCCAGGCCGACCTAATGCTTTGTGTCCATCCACATCTCTTCCTCATTTCCTGGTTCAGGCTGTCCTTGTAACAGCTGTGTGTGTGAGCTGGAACTGTGCTGGGAAACTGGCCCTCTCTGTTCCTAATAACATCAAATGCTTCTTTAAAATTTTCCATTAGAGCAAAAAAATACAGTCACCTACTGAACTGGGTTAGAACAGTGACATCCCAGCATCCCAAGGCTGAGGCTTTCTAGTTTTCTTTGCCAGCTGTGGATGTCCAGATGGTTGGCAATGACTCGGCAACAGGACTGTGGTAATTGTGGCTGGAGTGCAGAAATGCTGTTGGAGAACTCTGGCTGTCTTTGGTGTGGAGCTCACTGAGAGTGAGCCTGTCTGAATTTCAAACAGTGGAATAACGTGCAGAGGAAGGTCCTGTGGGAATGTTGCCCAGCTGCTCTGGTTGCATGTTTGGCTGTACCTCCCATGCCAGCGGAATGGCAGCACCAGGGATGGAGGTTTGAGTGTCGGCCATGTCCGTCAGTCCGTCAGCTGATGGCGCTCGTTTGGCTGGAGTGGAGGAGAGCACAGAGGGGGTCTTCAGCGCTGTCATCCTTGGCGTTTAAATTTCCTGTCAGTCACACAGAAGTCTGTGAAATGAGACTTTCTCAGTTGTAACAAGGTTCTGCTTTTCCGTGCTTCAAAACTATGATAAGCCATGGTCTCCATGGTGAAGTGCTGGGACCAGGCAGGTGTCAGAAGATGAGGATGGAGAGTCATTGAGGGACAGTCTAGCATCTCGTGCAGATCCTGTGCCAAATCCAGCACTCCTTACCTCAAGTGATTTCAATCACTTGAAGTTCAGGTTTTTCCCTTTAGTTTCTGGAGGGGTCTCTCCTCTGAACAAGGACTACATGATTAATTTGCTGGATTCGATTTCCTCCAATGCTAATTTCTCAATTTAATCAGCTTGATCGTCACCTACCAGTTTTGGAGTGATTTGGACGAAGGAATGCTCTCATCCTTTCATTGCTGTTGAATATAGTCACATGAAGAACCTAAATACAAACAGATGTTCATTTTTTAAAAGTCAGCATATTGCTGAAATTTAATATTTTTGTTAGCGTCACTGACAGATTTTATTGCAGAACACTCAATCTCTGGTTTGTGTTCAAACAATATTAAGAGATTGTTGCTCCACTGAAATTTGGAGGGTTTTCAGTAAGCTAATTCTGCCTTATTTATTTATTTATTTACTTATTTATTTATTGTCCTGACTGGCAGAAACTGGAATTGCAGAAACTGTAATTACAGAGTTCCTTTGGCTACTGCTGCTCACTGTGGGGAATGGGGTGGGGTGAGTGGCCCGTGCTCTGTCCCTGCCTTTCCTGTTGCACGGAGGAGGAGGCGGCTGTGCTGAACCAAGGCATCCTTTGCATCCTGTATAGGAAGCAAAAAGGTTTAGATCGGGTCTCAGAAGCAGAACCAAGGGATTTCTTTGTGGAGGGTGGTGGCTCAATGAAGTCTTGGCAGTGCAAGGGGATATACATAGGGATGGGGTTTCTGTTGCAGAGTAGAAGCACGGGGAAAGCATGAGCAAAAGGAACTATGAAAAAATACCAAATTCTTTCAGGTATTGTACAGATTCATTAGTTACTGTTCAGCAAAGCAATATTTAAATGCTTCAACTGTGTATGAATCTGAGTAGGTCCAAACCAGCATGTTTGTTTTCATGTATGTATTTTAGCTTGCTGAGGTGATTATCCACCACAATGGCATTTGAGTAGCTCCTGTTAAAATCATTGAGTTATCTAGAAAATTTGCAGTGATATCTCTAGCATATTTGCAGCATTCTCATTAGAAAAAAAACAGCCAACAAAACTTTTTCAAGTGATAATAGCTAAGTTGGAAAGTTTAACTTAAAAATGTTAAAGGTCCTGTTGTCTGGGGACAGCAGCTTTTGCTGCATAAATCTGCATTTGGCCAGATGGAAAGTTCTTATGGTTGGCTGGGTCGACACATTTAGCCCTTCTGTGCCTCAAGTTCTGTTTTCATTTGGGGTGGGAGCTGGGAACACAGAGAAGATGCAGCATATACAGGAAGAAGGTGAACTTTCTAAATTAAAAGCTTTGGCTTTCTTTACTAGATTAAAACATTATGTTGATGGAAACAGCGTACATTAGTCACTGGGAAATTAAAGAAGATATTTGAAGTATGTTGGATCTGTTCAATGAAAATCAGTTTAGAAGTCATCAGTGGATGAAGTCTCCTCAGGGTTATTGCAGGAACACTGGATAAAATCCAGTTTAAAATGAAGTCAGATTATACTTGCAATAATATCCAAACTATGGGGTTAGCTTTTCTTGCCTGAAACATCTGCAGATAGAATTGATGCTGTGTCTGCTGCGTGAAGATGGAGATTTGTGTGCAGTGCTTCTTGTCAGGAGTTCTTGCTTTTAAGAAGCAAGAAGACCCAGAATCCAGTTTTGTTGTGCTTTCTCAGTCTGAAGGTTGTTTGAGCGTAAATCTGCTTTAATCACAGTGATACCTTGTTGAATATGATGCTACTCAATGTTAGGAAGCAGGAGACTCTCTCTGGGTACTCATTTTGCTCTTGTCACAGTATTTTGTGAACATTTTAGAAATTATGGGAGTACTTCTGGAAAAAAAGGAAGTTTTATCCTGATTTTGTGGTTTGTAATTTATACAACACGTCTGGTTACTATTCTGTCCAATGCAATAAAGCAAGTCTTAGCTATGGCAGGATCTAATATGAAGCATTCTGCCTAAAATGCTATTTATTCTATCCATCATCCCCCAAAGCCATGAAAGTAGAAACTAAATGTCATGATTAGTTTAATTCTTACAACCATAAATGAGTTTTCAGTTGAAAAACTGATGAGAAAAACTTTTATCTTACCAATGCTGTAAGTGTTCTGGGAATTTCTCTGAAACCGGCTCAACAGCTTTCAGTGGAAATACAGAAGAAAAATACAGTTAATTGCTCATCTTTGCTGTTAGCTAGTAAACTAAGCATATTGAATCATATATACCAGCAGACATCCTTCTTCCCATTTCTGGTCCTGCTGTGTTGTGCCAAGCCACACGTCAGTACCATCAGCACTGTCCACAGTGACCACCCTCATTGAAGGGATTGTCTTTCAGTGGAAGTAAAATACTAGATCAAGACTTGCTTTCTGACTCCAGTTGTCTTCTAACACTCTTAGCTCAGTTGAAATACATTTCATTCACATCTCATTCCCATAAGCCATCCTTATTGTCTTTTGAAAGACAGCCAATGTTGAAGAGATTCTCGGGGAATTTTCTGTGACTGTATTTCTGCCTGTTGCAGAGTGGAGTCATGGCCTTGTGCTCATAGAGGTCTTTGCAAATGCAAATGGACATCAAGCATCAGTAAAAGAATTTGACCAAACGCATACAGACTGGGCACTCAAGAGAGTTGGAAAATATTTAGAAGATAAAGCAGTTAAAATAACTGTGTGAATTGTAAAATGCAATTTAATGTCTACACATTTGCATCTGATCTTTACCGGCTCTGTTTTTTTTCTGGAGTTTATATGGATATGTCTGTCTATAGATCCTTCCATCTGCGTTTCTATCATTTCTCTTGAAACCAACATGATTGACCTTAATTGCTGTGAACTAGCTTGTTACTATAAAGTCTGTTTTTGGAAATGGAGACACAGCCAAGGCAAGAGTCTTCTCTGCTGTAGAAGTATTGAAAGAAAGAATTGGAATCTAAACTAAAACTCACTGTTAAGAGGACTGATCTGGTCTAAGAAATGCCACCTAGAGCAGCAGGGCTGTGTATTCCTGGTTTTCCATCCCATGTAACAAGCTGTGCTACTTTACATTATTTACTTAGTGGCATAACTTAAAGCTTGAAAGGTGTTCCAGTCAGGAAAAAGGGAGCAGAAACAGTTTTCTTGATGCATCTGTGCACCCCAAGGCAGTGCAAATTTCTGGATCAGGCCTTCACGTGCACTGTAGATGTTCTAATGTTGAACATAATGCACTGCACTGTCTGTGGCTGATATCTGTCTACAGTAATTCCCAGTTGTAACTAATACATCTTCCTATTTAATATAGTTCATAGGAAAATACTTCCATATGTTTTGAATTCTCTTGCATCTTCACTGGAGTTCTCAAGAGTATGCTGTTAATTTAATATATGATTTTGTTCCATACTTGTGTCTTGTGTAAGCTGGTCGATACACAGGCAATAAACTTGGAATAGCTGAAGCGTTAGCATATGTAAGGTTTATTTAGTAAAATACTTGATAGGGTCAGTGTCCTTGGCTGTATTGTAACAGAAGCTCACTGGTCTATTAGAGAGCCACAAAAATCAAAATATTTATTTCATCAGTAATCTCCTTCTCAGAATCTATCTGAATAGGTCATTTGCTTGGCAACATCTCTTGTTCCATAATTATTAATTCCAGAAGAATAGCAGCTAGTGCAACTTGAGATCTCCTGTGTTTTCCTCTGACTCCCTGTTTTCTTTTAAAGGCGCAGGCATTGCACTAGGTACAATGAAGCTGTTCCCTTGCAGGGGCAGGGCAGTGCCAGTTCATGTCTATGCTCCTGTTTCACTGCCAAGGACCTTGGAGTTTAGGAAAATGCCAAATAGAGTAGAGTATTGAGTGAGGATGGATATTTAATTGCTTTTACTAGACTGGGTATTGAATCACAGTGCAAAACCCTCTTGTGTTTCTTGTTAAAAGAAGAAGTGGATTTTTTCCCCCAAATCCATGATTATGCACTATGGATTGGGCATCATATTGAGCAGGCTGCTTACAGGACTTAACCAGCTTATTTTCACCAGAGGAGCAGCCAGTACTTCAGAAAGGGGGAGGGTGAGCTGCTGAAAGCTTGTGTGTGCATATATAGTTTTAAAGTGTTTGAGCCAGTACGGAATGGTTTCAATGGAAAATGGATAATCGTTAACATCAGCTTTTGTACAGCTGCTTTTTGGCTAAAAGAGAGGTAATTTATATTTAAAGTCTGTGAGTGTGATCCATTATTTTTCACAACAGTGTTTTGCTGAAGTTTCCCCTCTTTGCTCCTCAGATTCTTTAGTTAATAAGGCTACCTCTGCTGTTCAGCACAGTTTCTTCCTCTGAAACGTCTGAACCAGGTGAACCCTAAATCACAAACTGTGCTTGCCCTCCGTTTTTGGATAATACTTGTGAATAGCTTACATATTTGGCTGCAGTCTTGCTGCCAGACTTGAAAGGATTGCTGTATTACTATGTTGCACTGAGTCCGACTTGAGATAGGGGCAGGGAGAAGAGCTTTAGCAACTTTTAAGGGAGCTCTAGTGATGTGTGTCCCTCTTTCTGTGCTATGTTAGCAAGCGTTAATTGATACAGACATTCAAAAATGACTTGCACAATTAAACATTCATTCCCTCTCCCTCCTAATTGCTTTGGGAAGAATGAATGTAACTAGGCTGGACACGGTTTATTAGTTTAGCTTTCTTGAGGGTTTGGAAACTTTTTTGCTATGTCCCAGTCTCCACTAAAATTCTGTATTGTTTCATGTGGAGTAGCCTGGCTGCACAGACACAAAACAATAGGCTAATATGCCTCACGCCATCGTTGTAAGGTGATTGTAAATTTAACACCTTAAAAGTAATTTCCAGAAAAGTGAGAAACTTTACTGTTTCAGGTCTTTGGAATGCTTCTGATACTTTCATGCAGAGGTAACTGTTGGTTGCTATGGTATGGAAAGGAAAAAGTGAAGCATTAGACAAATGTGCTCTGTATTGCTCCCTTTTGATGGTGACAAGTATGTTACCATTCAAGAGAAGGAGTTTCTAGTTCTTAAGGCTCTACTTAACTACCATGTGATCATCCTGATATTTTCATTATTAGAGATTCACAGTTTGACCTCCAGCATCCTATTAAAACATTTATAGTGACATGGTTCAAGAGGCAAATCTTAAGTTGCTAGGAACTAGGGTGTTTCGGGGTATGTAAGATGATTTGAAGCAGTTGCAGCGTATGTCATTACAGAAACCTTTACATCAACAGCCTGAAACCCAGATATGTGGGTTTGATGTTATCTAGGCATTTGAGGTAGCAGTTACCCTGTGGGTTGCTTTTGGTGTAATATTTAAGATAACAGATGATACTGTTTTTAGAAAGATTTTTAAGTGTTATGTTACTTTTACTGTGTTGAACTCAGAGTTGTACATTGATCAGGCTGTAGATACTTTCCATGTAGAACTTTGGGGACAGAAGATGATGTACCTTTATTATGCTTTCTGCAGTCCGGAATGAGAGGTAGGATTTGCAAGACTGTGAAATTTCACAATTTACTGCTTTCCAGAGACAAAAACTGATTTATTGGAAATATTTTTACAGTTAAGACTTTATATTCCTTGGTGCAATTCTTTGGGACAGAGTCCAGACAGGTGCAAGAAAATCTTCCTTATTTCTCATTTTGAACTCTGAACATCTGTGTATCTAGGACTGCACTTGAGCATTGACATTTCTCTGGGGAGAAGTCACAGAGAGAGCTTTATTAATGCAGAAACTGTTTGTATGAATGGTAACCGTTTCCTTGATGGGGAACAACCGTATCTTAACATTTACTACGTGACAGCAAATATATTTGGAACGAAAGTGATTGCTGTATCTATCATAACTAGGCACTGCGGAAGAAGGAATGAGTCAATAAATAAATGTAGGATCACGAAGGATCTTGTGAGCTTTGCAAGATCCAAGGTTAGGAAATAGAACCCTTTAGAAGAGCACAGTTTGTGTTTGTTCAGTTTGTCCAGTGCCAGTCTCCAGTGTTGGAGATTCTGCAGTCTCCATAAGCAAATGGTGCTTACTTATTCCTTCAAGTGGAAATCTTTTGTGAAGTGTAATACAGATTTCCATGCTACAGCTTTGGCCCATCACCTCCTGTCCAGTTCACAGCTGACATAGGAAGACTTCTGTTCCCTTTTGTATTTTATCTCTACCTAGAGACTGTCATCCCCTCTGCTTTTTCAGAACACCACCATTATTTGAACCTTCCTTCTTTAGCTGTGTTTACTAAAGTGCTGGTCACTCACTTTCTCCTCTGGATTGTCTTCACATGGCCCATCAGAAGAGAACAATGTTGCACTGAATGTTGGTCCCTGCTGTGATTTGCACACTGCCTTCTGCTTTATACTGACCCGTACAGCATTTGCTTTTCTTTTTTAAGTTCACAACTTCAGTGCCTCACATTAAATGAGATCCACTGTCACAGCTCCAGATTCCTTGTATAATTACTGCTTCTTCATTAGTTTTTCAGTCTGTGTTTGTGCAGGTGGTTGTTCTGTCACAAATGTAGGATATCATACCAACCCCTATTATATTTCATCCTGCCTCTTCAGACCCTTCCCCAAGCTGTCAGCATATTTTTTGAGCTCATAATCCTTCCCTCCAGTATCGCTGCCTTTCCCAACTTGGTTGGGAAACAATCTCTCTTGTTATCCTACCATCTACCTCATGCATGAATACATAAGCTGGAGCTGTATTTGGGAAAGATCTTGCAGATTCTCACTCAGTAGGTACCAAAACCCAGCCAGTGAATTACGGAGTAGTAATTAATAAGTAGCTTTCAGAACAACTTTGCACATCCCTTATAGTAACTTCCAGATGTCATTTTCCGAGTTTGAAGTGTCAGACACGTTTGAAAAGCCAAGCTAAATCGCAGCCACTGCTTCTCCTGCATGGAGAGCCTGTTGGTAGAAGGAAGTTAAAGGGGTTTGACAAGATTTTTAGCTTGACACATCTGTACCGGTTTCTACTGCTGTGCTAGGAGTAGTGGGATGTAGGGTAATGCCACAGATGAGTACAGGAGAGATAGATCCTAGTTTCATGGGGCAGAACTCTCTGTGTGAAAATAATCTTTTCCCAGACACCCATTTTCCCCTTAGCTGAGAGAGATTTGGGAGGTATGACAACTTAAGCTTTGTTATTCTGAGATCCAAGTTGCCAAGAGCATAGAGGCTCGAAGTGCTATGGTCTGAGCTAGTGGAGCCCAGCTGCCGGCATCAGGGAGCAATAACTGCCTCCCAGTGCCTCCCAGTTAGATCCTCCCAGATTCAAGATCACTGAGTTGGTACCTTTCCGTTTTCCTCTCTGTCTTCATATCTAACAATCAAGGCATGCACGTTCTGAAAACCAGGAAGAAAAATTAGAAGCAAAGTTGCGAAGAAATTTTGAGTCTCTTATAGCTTTTTATATAAGAATAGTCTTAAAAATAAATGTTATGTGGAATACTGAATATTTAGGGTTTTATCTGCTACCAGAAGGGAAGCAGCTTTCAAGTTAACTGACTAAGCTCCAGGTCACTGGCATCCTAGTGAAAACACTGTTCTAATGAACATTCATGTTTTAAACTGATGTTCATGAGAGTGAAGGAAATAAATATCTTTGAGTATGTAAATAAAAGCACAGAATGTTTTAAGTAATCCTTAAGAATTTATCTGCCTATTAAAGGACTGTGGCAAGAGGCCATGGAAATAGAGTTAGGACATTTTAGACCAAGTAATAGCTGTATTAATATTTAAATGAGTATAAATCTTCTTTATTATTTCAGAAACACTCCTCACCTCACAACAGTTGTTTTTTTAATCTTAAGACAATCTGTAGGTGTATAAGGCTCAGTCAGAACATGCTGGTATGTATTTCCTAAGGGACAGTGACAATCAGTCTGGGGCTGACTTTCAGCTGCTGCTTGTTTCTGATTTCATTCTTTCTGCTGTAGCTCCTCAGGTGGTAATTTCTTGGTGTTGTTCCAGAGCAAAGAATCTTCAGTTACAAACCTTTTAGAAAAGGAGTTTAGTCTCTTCTCTTGCTTTTCCTGTTGATGCACATGTATCCTGTGTATAACGAGTATAAAACTTTGTTTAGTTTATACAAGCACAGGTAGTATGTTTTAAGTCTGTGCTCATCAAAGTGGCCATATTCATGTCAGCATAGAAGACTGATGATGTTATCAATCAGAGGGATGTGAAATGAGTTCAGGAACTGGATTTTTGGAAAAAAAGGAAAAAAAGAAAAAAAGTGTTTCTAAGTCACTGCTTCCTCTGGAGACAGCAAGGGCAGGGAATGACAAAGATTTTTGTGGGTTGATCCAAAATTATTTCTCGGGAAACTTTGGCAAATTCAGTCTATTTAAAGAAACTAAAAAAACCCGCGGATTGAGATAACTGAAAACATCATTATTATTGTCTCTGAGTTGTGTAATTAAAGTAAAATGAAAGTTGATTCCTATATGCAAAAGTTCTAAAAACATTGTGTCATCATTTCTTGTAAATAATGATGTAATAATTTGCATTCTTAAAGATAACATGTTAATTTTCTTCCTTCTTTCCCCAAGCTAAATAACTCAGAAAAGTGTAACTTCAGAAAGCATTTGGACTTTAATGCAAACTGTACAGCTCAGAGCAAGTTTTGTTTAAGAAAGAAAATAAAGATTTTTTACCAATCATGTAACAAAATGAGTCAGTGAGAGCTGGCTCATTTTGTCAGGAAGCTGATCGCAAGAAACAGCAGCATTGTCTTCCCTCCTTCCCCTGCTGTCACTTTTGGCTGCTTGGTCCTTCTTTATCTTCATAATAAAGAAAGCTTAGGGTGCACTTCAGTGAGGAGAGACTTCTTACATGGAGAAGAGCCATGACTTTGTATGAGGCAAGGCTTTCTGTGGAGCCTTGCTTGGAGTTTTATTAAATACTAGAGATCTGGGTACTATACTCATAGTCTTTTCCTGATGGGCATTATTTGGGAGTTTTTAGTGTTCACATGCAGAGTTCATGTTTTAATAGAAGAGAGACTTCCTAGACATTTAACTTTAAATATGCTTCCTTAAGAGGCGACTGAAAGCTTTTGTCTGGAATGCTGCTGGGGGCATCACAAGCCTGAACTTGAATCTCCTTTCTTCCCATCTACCTTTGGCATTTATTACTCTGAAGCGTGACATGAAGTCCTCAGTAGAACTGATTTGAATAAAACTGACCAAGCTTGTTGTGGAAAGTCTGAAGGCAGGATTTGAAGGTGTATTTACTAAAGTTGCCAAAATACTGATGTATGTAATTTAACATTATTTGACATTCCAAGTTTTTGGGGCTACTAGTGTGCTGATGGAGATAGAATCATATTTCAAATTACAGATCTGGATGCAAGCTGAGATTCCAGAGGCCAGTAAGATTCTAATACAGACAAACAGAAATACTCAGTTCTTTCCAGTTGTAAAGACAGACAGAAAGCAGTATCAAGCTCCTTCCAGAACATCGCAAACTAAGAGCAGTTGGGAATGATAGCTCTCAGCCTCCCTCAGGAAGTGGTCAGCACTTCAGGGAATGGAGCACTTTTTGGTATTTTGCCAGATGAGAAATTGCACTGCATGTAGCAGGTTTTCATCTCTGATTAGTGGCAGTATAAATAAATATATAAATATGGCCAGAAAATGAGATTGTTTAGATTAGTTGTATTTTTTTCCCTCTGTAGTTTTATCTACAATAATATGTTTCCTAAATACTTTAATTTTATTTTTATTAAATTCTCTATAATATCATGGCAAGAAAAGGCATCTTTCATTAACTCCTAATAGCTTATCTTATGACGTCGTCTTATGAGGGTTTTATTGATACAGTTTTAGCTATCGCTGGATATGAACAGAAACAAAAAGTTTTGAGCTCAAGCAATTGCTGTTTGGTTTTCTTCTGCTTACCTAGCCACATCTTCATAATTCTGATCTAAACACTGGGGGCTGCTCTGAGAAACCTCACCAGAAGTGCAGTCCACGTGAAGCTGCCATCCCCTGCCTGTGCTGAGGGCCAGAGAGGGCAACCCTCTCTGTGTGGCTGCTGTGCACTCTGTAAAGTGTAAGTGATGTCTTGTAAACCAGGTAAATGCCTTTTAAAAGAGCTTTCCACTGGTAGAGAACTTTGATCTATGTTTGCATAGGTCAGTGGAGACATCCAGTGGCCACTGGCTGACAAATGGTTGTCTCTGGATTGTGACTGCAAACACATGAAAGGCTGATGTGAAAAAAGGCATTTTTAGGAGTTGGGGGTTTTTTTCCCCCTTTAAATTCAGAAGAGAGTTCCAGATGCAACACAGTAAAAACTAAGGTCTGTGGAAGAAGCTACATTACCTGGTTATGTCATTTACAGGAGTGCTGGCCTTGAGCCTCTGTTAAACATCTAACTTGTGGCAGCTGTACTGAAGCCAGCAGTCTTTACTGGTCAGGTACCCATGTGAACCACTCGATTGAGTGCTTTGCTGCACTGAAATTTCATAGAAGCATATCAAACTTAAATCTTTGCTGATTTTCAGATGCCCAGCTGATCAAGAGAGACTCAAATGTGTGTGGTTTCTTTTTATTTCATTGAATAATAATTAGCTTTCCAGTTATTTTTAATGCATGACAGTAAATATATAAGATATTAATAGTTTTTTAATGACAGAAGGATTTGGGAGGAATGGAGATAGTGGGAAAATTGAAGTAAATGACAGCATTTGCAAATTTCTTTTTGCCTTAAACACTGATTATGAGGCCAAGTTTATGGAACACTGGCATTTCAGAAATATTCTGTTCACTGAAGAGTAGAACAAACTGTGGTATATTCAGGTGAAGGTGAGGAATTTGTTGGAATGGTATCTTCCTTTTGGGCTCCATACTTGTTAAAACATATAAGCAGTTTCATTAGAAAAGCTTGATTTTTAAAAAAAAATTACTATCAGAACCCCAGTGCAGACAATATTTCAAATATGTATTAAATTGTTGAGACAAGATGAAGTAATAAAAACCTTTAGTATATGAGAAAATGAAAAGTGGAAGTAGAAAAAAAAAAAAGGGCAATGTTCCTCCAACACTGGAATGAAAAATGGAAAATGTTTTTTTAAAAAAAATCTGAACAAGAGTAATAAAAGTTTATAAGAAGTTAACAAAACTGAAAGAGACGAAGAAAAAAATAAACATGACCCTTTCTGGTTATTGTCAAGAGATGTTCCCAAGCCTAATAAGGACAAAGTATCAAAAGAGACTCAAATAAAACAGACCACATCACATTACGATTTCTTTTGGAGAGCCCAGATGTAGTTACATGATAATTATTTCCTGGAAAATGTTTGCATATTGTTGTTTGGAAATCTGGCATATGGTAACTGCTGTAAAAAGCATTATTCCTCTGGCCACCTCAAAAACTTATAACTGTCCATCAGTGGAAAACCAACCTGATTTGGGATCAGTTTTCTCTCAAGGACCTTACAGTCTCCTAAACTGCAAAGCTTGAGCTAATGCTCCGGTTCTGATAACTAAGCCCACACAGTCTATTAGCCTAAACAGGGAAACCTTAAATAAAATAGCTCTGCTTTCTTGAAGGCTTTGTAGAGAATGTGGTGTCTTTGTAGAGAATGTACGTTCTTTGTAGAGAACGTTTCATGTGCATTTTCCTTCATTGTATAGGAAGCTGTGTAGACTGGGTTGCCTGTGTTTAGTATACACCAACGCTTGTCATCCACCCCGAGCTCCACAGGGGATCACTGCTGGATCCACAGTGGAATTGTCGCATTAGGTGTTTCTGGCCTGGTGTGTCACTCTAAGCCTACAATGGAGCTGCCAGCTTACAGCCACAGCAGTATGTGAAGGGACCAGGCTTCTGCTGTGGGGTACTGGACCTGTCGTCATTTCCCTGTATGTGCATGTGTCTTGAAGCTCTTCCTATATGAAAAGAAAATCTTTCAGGGGCCTTAAAGATCACATATTTTTCAACCCCCCTGCTGTGGGCAGGGGCACCTTTCACTAGACCAGGTTGCTCAGAGCCCCATAGCTTCTCAGGGCAACCTGGGCCAGTGCCTCACCATCCTCACAGGGAAGAGTGTTGGTCACCTGCAAGTCTATTGCTGAAATCCCACCCAATTCCAGCACTGATAAGCTTTAACTAAAGGAGATGTTACATGGATTGACGTGAGCACATCTCTTAAAAGTTTTTCCAGTGTCTGCTATGCTCCATTACACTTCCTGTAAAGCAGATTCATTGCTTTTATCATGAGTAAATACTGAATTACAGCCCATGGCAAGCTGGGCCCTGAAAATAACTGAGCTATGCAGAGACAACTTGTTCCTGGAACAATTGCTTCTGACACATCATGGATGAGTGTATCTTGGCTCGTTATGGAGAAGCACTGAAGTTGACTTTACAAGGCAGTTTGCACACAGAATGAAGCCTAATTTAAATTTGCTTAATCCTATAATGTAGTATTAACATGATATTTGCTTGCCAAGAGTGTGCATGCCACTTCTGTGTGGGCACCCTCAAGGCACGTTTCTCAAATTGCACAGCTTGTTATTAACTATTTTTAGATGTTTAGGCAAACTTACAAAAACTGACAAATGGTAAAAGCATTCTGTAATGTTCTGTGGAGAACTACAACTGCTATGTAGATAACAACAGGGAGTCTGGATCTCACATTAAATTAAGATTTGGACTAAGGAACCATCAAGGAGGTTTTATACATTCCAATCCCTACCTCACGGCATGGAGAACGTGAAATTCCTTTGTTGTATCATTTATTCTGATTGCACCTACAGCCAGCATTATCTGCGGCAGGAGATTTAATGCGCGTGCTGCAAGAGGCAGTACGTGCTCCAAGCAGCTTGAAGTCTCAGGAGCTGAGACAGAAAGGAAGAACTTGGTACATTCTTTAAGGCCAGTCAGTGTACGATGTCATTCAGTTTACTGATAGTTCCATTCTGATTTGATTTGGGTATTATTTCCTAGGGTTTTTTTGGTCTGTGGCTGTTTTTAGTTTCCCTTTGAACAACTGAATACATTATTTATCAAAGGTATTGTGGTTGGAATGCTCTTTCTTCTGACATTTTTTCCTAAGAATATCATTGGATTGCAATTCTGTGCACGGGAAGCTGCCTGCCCAAGCCCTCTGTGACTCTTCAAGCTTGCCGCGGAGCAGCTCAATCACAGCCTGGCCCCCTTATCCACCATGCCCACGTGCCTCCCCACAGCCTTTCCTTGGGTGGGGGGTTTATGAGGATGGCAGAACGCGTTGAGAGAGGAAGCTGAAGGAGGGCAAGAGCTGGCATGAAGTCCAAATGCCCTCCCACACATGCTGTGGTGTGCAGGTAGAGGGATCGGGAGGCAGAAGGCCTGAGTGGAGAGTGGGACACAGGGACTTTGCGATGCTGAGGGGTTCTGGTCGTGTGGAGGGTGGAACGCATGTGGCCACACAGGGTGACTGGTGGTGACCAGCCGTGGGCTGTGTCAGCCTTGTCCAGCTCAGAGAAGGCGGCTGGAAGTGGGGGACTGTGCGTCCCACCGTGCCACTCCAGCGCCCCTCAGCATGTCAGCACAGTGCTAACATTTGAAAATACTCTTTCTCAATGAAATGCAAGCGGGTCTGTTCACAAACTCCTGCAAGTAGGAATGTTTCTGAAGGGGTGACTTTGTGCCTTGTTATATACCGTGTACGGTTTCTAGATTTACACTAGGTGTTTTGTGAGGACTTTAATTTCTTACACTTTAATTTAATGAAAGGGCGTGGGATGAGGGTGAAATTGCGCGGAGGGGTAGGTGCACAGAGGAGCTGATTCGCACGGCGCGCCAGGCAGCGGCTGAGGGAGGGCACGAACGCCATCGCTGCCGGCGCTGCGCGGCCCTCGCTGGGTCCATTAGGCCCATTGGCTCCCTCAGGGCTGAACCTGCTGGGAGCCGGCGTGGGGAGGGCTGCGCTCCCAGGGAGCGGCTGGACCCGGGGCGAGAACGAGAGAAGAACGAGCGTGTTCAGTTGCAAGCAGTTTTCGCTTGTTTTATTCTCTCCCGGGAGTTTTCTCCCTCGGGCCACGCCGCGTTTGGCCCGTGCCCGGTGCTGCTCTCGCCCTGAGGCGCCCGGGCCGGGCCGGCCTCCCCTTATCGCGGTGACACCGCCTGGGGCCGGGAGCGTGTTGTGGGCTCGGACACGCCTGTGCTTTCCCTGTCGTGGGATTAAAAGATCAGGATTGTTCTTTGAGTGTCAGCCTGTGAATCCCGGTGGAGGACAGTTCCTCCCTTGCTCACTCATGCTTCCCAGGGGGCATACAGCTGCTGTCCCCTTTTCAGGGCCTGAGAAGAGGCCTCAGCCTGAAATGCTGCTGGAGTGTGAACTCCAGCCACTGGTTGTAGTGTCATAACACCTAAATTCCTCTTTTCCCCTTTAAAAAATATGTGGATATGTTTAACAGTTGAATTTTTCTCCTCAAACCTGTACTGCACTGAAATCTGCAATGAAATGTGTTTATATTTGTGATTTAAGTTTGATCAGTAAAATCAGTCTTAGGAGACTGGTGGAAAGTTTTCACTGCGGTGTGTGCTCTGTGATGCAGAGTAGGAGCAGTTTGCAACACAATGTGAAGTCTTGCTTGGTGTCCTTGTTGGGGACGTGGAAGTGGAAGGTGATAGAACTGTGCTGTGGTCCTGCTTTAGCATGCCTGGCTCTTATTCCTCATAGGGAAAGGTGGGAGGTAAGTTTCAACAGAGGACTTGGAAAAAAACCGACTCCCGAGTCTTGCAGTTTGGAGAAGACCAGGATGTCCCTGAGGTACTTAAAGGCTAGTTTAGTAAGGCTGTTTTAAGGAAAGTACTGATTAGATACTTTTTCAGTCTGTAAAATGTAAACCAAACATTACATGTCACCAGGATTGTTTACTAAAGGCACCTCCTTCAGTTAAATCAATAATGAATATGTCTGGCAGAACCTGTGTGGTAACATTAAATTTCACCCAAGTTCACTATTTAATAAGGTAGGATAAGGTGAGATTTTACCCAAAGACTTGGTTATGCTAAGGTGAACATATGAATAAAAAACAAATACGCTAGGAGGACATGTTAAACAATACCTGTATAATGAACTGTCCTAGTAATTGTGTCACACTTTAAAAGAGCTGAGGGGTTTTTTGTGGAAATGTGTCTTGCTGCCAGCTAGTTGGGAAGGCCTTCACGGAGAAGTGTTACTCTATCCCTGGGCGTCAGATAGATATTTTTGTAAAGTCTGGGATCAGATGACATGGTACTCAAAAATGTGGCTTTTGAGGAATCAGTCGCCCCACAGCTCCTTGTTTAACTGACATCTTATGTCCAGTTGCCAATCCAATAGTGCAGCTTGACCTACCAACTAAACTAAAACATCAAGAGTTATGGCGAAACACGGGGTCAGGGAGGTNTATGTCCAGTTGCCAATCCAGTAGTGCAGCTTGACCTACCAACTAAACTAAAACATCAAGAGTTACGGCGAAACACGGGGTCAGGGAGGTTTTTTTTACTGGTGTGGTGTCTTGTTTTACATGGGAATTCTAAAATGTGTTTGCTCTGCTGTAATTTCTGCATCTTACACAATAATACATAATGCTTGCATAAAATCCGTATGGGAAATGCCCGTCATTCAGCAGGGGCAATTCAATTAACAGATTTTGCTCTTTGTAGACAAGTTTTTTTCAGATTTTTCACATTTGGGGATGTTGTCTTTAGGTAGTGTGACTGGTATATGCCTCACCAAGGCAGTACGTTACAGGTGCTCATTAAAAGAACCTGAATATTGAAGGCCAAAGGGTTATAGGGTATGTTTGTTGTTAAGGCCTGATTTGTTTGTTTGTGTGTGGTCAGAGACAGTGACTGTTCTAATGTTTCTTTTTGTCTGAGTGGGAACAGTTCCTAATGAGAAAGAATGAAACAAAGAAATGATGAAAAGAGAATTATTTTTTTACACAGCAAGTAATCTCTACTATGCTGCATTAGCAATGCGGTAGGCTGACCTATCACAGCAGAAGTGAAGGAAGAGAGAGGTCCAGGAAAAAATATCATGCTTCAGCAGGTAATTTTTTAATCTTTGAGTAACACAAAACTTTTACTGGAATCTAGAAGGCCAGCTGATAATTTCAAGAATAAATATTTTAAAGTATCAAAACCATATGGGGGAGAATGAGTAGAGGAAGAATACGGGAATGTGAGGCTTCAGGTCACTGAACTTAAAGGAACCAACAGAGAAGATAAGGACATTTCAGAAACCCTAAATGGCTTGTTTGACTTGACTTTAGAGAATGGAAAGATAAGAAAATGTACTCTGCAGAGGTGCTGCTTGATTGCTAGCTTTGCATGTTATAAAAATAGGACACTTTGAGACGTAAAAAAGGACAAGTTGACTTAAATTGTAATGAATCACTGAAACTGGGCTATATTTATTTGAGATTTCTGCGTATGGTTATGTGTGAAGTGATGAAGCTGCTAAGAATAATGCTCAGTTTATCATTAAACCTAACTGTTACACTTGGAGATTGAACTGCAGGAAATAACTCTGTGGGGGTTTTTGTTTGGTTGGTTGGTTTTTGTTTGTTTGTTTGTTTTTGTTTGTTTGTTGTTTTTTTTTTTTAATAACTAAGTGAACTCCTTGGAATGATAAGCTAGTGAATCTAAAAAAAAAGTAGCCAATGGAAGAATGACTGCCTTGAACATGGCATGCATAGCTTCTGCAAAAAAAACCAGATTAGGTAAACAGATCTTTGACCTTTCTTAGAATTAGTAGATGTTTTTGTGGATTTTATCAGAAGGTTGCCAGACAAAAAACATGGTGTATATGAGTGGCAGTCAAATGAGTTCAGCTGTGTGAAAGAAAAATCTAAGATCCAGAGTTCAGAATTGGTCTGCATTAATCCTGTGTCTGCACAGGGGGTAACTGAAGTTGAGCAGAAAGTTTGGTACTTTCAATATAATAATTTTGGTACTCAATATAAAACAGTTGTTTAATATATATTTAAAGTGATTGCATTTATTTATTTTGGCTGTTTGTTACGTCTTAGCTGAAGATTCAAAAATACACTGAAGTCAAGTAGAAAATCCTGTGAACACAATGTTTTAGTATTAAACGAGAGCACATAGCATCTTCTTTGACAGATTAAATAGTAGGTTTCAGTTTCAGTATAGAGAGTGAGCTGAAGCTTGATGAAGTGAGAGGAATTTTAGTTTATTATTGTGGCAGCAATGAAAGTATTGTCAAAAGAAAAAGGATTTCTGTTTGGACCTCGCTGCCACTGTGTATCACTGCTGCTCTTGGTTGGAAACAAACTGAAGGTATTGTTATGTCAGTTAGCAAATGGGGTTAATAAGCTGTGAGCAACTTTGACATGACAGATGATTTGCAACAGAAGGGCTACATAAATGTGTTACCAAACCTGATAGCGTAAGATATGTGGAGTGTTAGACTGTATCTGCTTAAGGAACACATTTTCAGAGGAGAAGATAACATGTCTCACTTCTTGTCTTCTGTGTTCCTCTCGCCCAGAGTTCAGTGGACTGATTTCCTCTTGGTTCTTGTACGTCAGCAGAAATCACGGGGTTTTGAATAATAATGCATTTTATATATTCTTGAAAGTGAAAGAGGTTTTTTTTTAGTGGAATAGAAAGAAAGAGTTGTGTTTTTTTCAGTAGAATAGTCACCAAAGGGTAACTTGCAAAATTGAAGAGAAATAGAGTTTTTAAAAATGTGCATCTGTCTTGTTTAAAATGTTTCTCAGTGCTGGGTGTTTGTATGCTTAACCGACCTGGACAGACTGGAGACTGTAAGTGAGCCTGATTTGATGCACAACCTTCTGATTATGGTGTGATTTTGCTGACCCTTAGAAGTTAGAAATGCCATAACATGTTATTATGCTTAAGAAGACTAACTGGGCAATGTTTTTATGAAACTAGAAATACTCTTGGTCCTTTAGGGAAGTGTCAGTCATTAAAAACTCAGGTACTATTTACATTGTCATAAGGTGTGTCGGAATGCTAACCTTAGAGTTGGTTTCTTAATCTCCATTCATTTCATATGGTCACTCACATTGCATTGTATGCATAATTGTTTCTTCCCCTCAGACCTTACTGCTCGTTTAACGAGCTTTTCCTTTTCCAATCTACTGCTGTGCACTTTGTAATGGGGCCTTGTGTGTGTGTCCACAGTGAAGGGGAGTCAGAAATGTGAGCTGAACTGCCGGGCCATCGGCTACCGCTTCTACGTGCGCCAGGCGGAGACAGTGATCGACGGCACCCCCTGCGACCCCAACGGGACTGCCATCTGTGTGGCAGGGCAGTGCAAGGTAAGGCAGGGGCTACCCAGGCTGCCTTGAGGCTTCTGAAACCTGTGCAGTGCTGTCTTAAACTGACTTACTTTTTTAAATTTTATTTTTATTAAAGTAGATGTGAAAAACATTAACTTTTATTATTACAGGTTGGTTTTTTTCTTAACTAACGTTTCTGTTTACTGTGAACAAACTATGGAATGCTGAAGGGATGGATTCAGGAGATGTTTTAGCCTCAATTAAGGTGACTGCCAGTGAGCTTTTTCCACATATTTGACTTTCTACAGAAGAGGTTCTTAGAAAGAATCAGAACAAAAAGATTGAAAGCTTAAATAAGAAAGAAATACAATATCTTTCTTTGATTCAGTTTTAGAGATATTTTTCAGAGTCTGCAACAGAACGGTTTCTTTTGATTGCTTTAGAGCTGCTGCTTTGCCTCAGGTCTTAATAGCTCTCCATTTACTCAGCAGAGATGTTCTCTTAGAAGACACTTGAGTGAATGGTTACTGTTCATGGGTTCAGAAGGAGCTGCTGTGTTTACTTTTTGCAGTCTGGTGTGCAGATTCCCTTTGCAATGAATAAATACACTTTTTGCAAGATGGTAGCAATTTTAAACAAAATGTTACAGTGTTTAGAAAAAAGAAGTTTGTAATCTTTCAAGTAAGGTTAGTGAAAGAAATAAATTCCTAGCGAGGGGCATTTGATGCTTGGCTGATGTTTCCTATATATGTTGGCAAAAGATGCAGAAGTGGCTCAGATGTGACTCATGAACTCAAATAGTGAAAGGTCAAGTTCAGTTTAAGTAGTTGGTTTGCCAGGGGAAATCACTGATGAACACAACCTTGTCTTCTGCATGTCCCAATTCCTCTTACTTGTGCACATCTGGACAGTGCCATGTTTGTTTCTGTTCTGTGTTTCTTAGTGCAAGCAAAGCCATAGCTTTGAATTTCCTTTGTATATAATAGATCTGCGTGAAGTTGATTGTGCTTTAAAGCTTTCCTTGATCTCAGACCAATTCAGAAAGGGCCAGAAATTTGTTTTAATTGCAGTTCTGATCTGTGACTCAGAAAAATGATAGTTGAGTTGTGTCTAACAAATGTATGGTCTCTATCACCCTCTGTTGGACATTTTTTTGCATTACCAGAACAATAATATCTTGGTGTTACAAACCATTATCTATTTTGTTCCCAGGACCATTGGTTTTGGTTAGTATTTTCAGCTTACCTTATTCTTAGGAAAAAAAAAAAAGATGGAAAATGCAGCTATAATATAAATTACTTAGAAGTATAGTACGAGATGAAATAGTCCTTTAAAAAACTTGAAAAGTGAGAAAACTCAACAAATTAGGGTATTTCATCATAAGAACATGTTGTCTGTGACATTGTAATAAATGGCACATATAATAATGCAAGTACTACAAAAAGAGCTCTCTTGTCATTGAAATGATTGTGTATTTCCTGGTCTAGACTAGACTCTGTATCCTAATGAAATTAAAAATTCTTAAATGAATTAAATACTTTAGGCAAAGTAGGAAGAATGGGGTGATATTCTACCTATGCAGAAGAAAGTAGAACAATCGTCTTGATAATCAGTTGCGTTATTTCTGTGTAAGTTTGGTTTTCAACACGCTTGAACAATATTATTTCTGATGGGTTTTGTTACGTGAACAAATGTTTCCACTGACAGTCTTACTGAGTTACACTTTTGTTTTTAACAGTTTCTATTTAGTGCCACAGCTAGTTATTGCTAATACATATGCTTTGAATATGTTTCAGTATTACTGAGTATATGTTGGTTTAATACATTTGCTACTCCTCTTCTAACCCTACATTTTCACAGTGCTATTAAATTAGAGTGACTACGAATGGGACTTCCTTCAACTTTCTGTTTAAACAGACACTTCTGATTTCTTCCTTCAAGATTTTTTTTCTTCTTTTCTTTAAAATGAGTGTATCCTTATATTTCTTCTGGAGACAGTGGGTTGGTCCTACTCAGTAATTTTTAGGCTTAGAACAAAAATGCAGGGAGAATACTGAGGAGACTTTAATAAGCAAGCTATGAGAAAAGAATGTTCTTAGTAATTTTGACCTTGCCAATAGATTAGGAAATGTGCCTCTAGGGCAGCATGTTGCATGTGTTTTTGCACGTGTCTAGGACACTCCCACTAGCAGAAGTCTTCCCAGTACCTGGGCAGGTGTGAGTACCGACTCAAGGTAGTTTGGGAGACAGAAAAGTTATTTGGGAGCTGTGAAACAAATTGGTTTTGCAGAGATGTTGGTTACCACGTGGGGGCGCGCTTTACAAAAGGATCGTGTAGCATTTCATCCAAAATTCTGTTTGATGGGAACTGTAGATACCTCTTAAAGGTATCTGAAACAACTATTTTCTGCCTCCTGATTTTTATCTTACATTTTCTCTTGCATTGTGGTTCGTTTTCATCTTCCAGTTAACTTCTAAAGTTAATTGAAAAATATCTAAGCAGTTTTAAAATGCACACTGTGAGTAACTTCAGTAGCAAAATGATTGGTAATAGATATTTTACTTGCCAAAAAAAAGAAAAAGTGCATCAGATACTGAAAACTTGCAAACTTTCTAGGGAGGTAACTTTTGTCAGCTATAGGAAGCATAGCCAACCGTGCTAAATCTCCATCAGAAAAACATGATGAGGCAAGGAGCTCCTATTTGGAACTGTGCTGATGTTTGCTAGTGTCCAGGTAAGAGAACTGTAGGTGACATTATTGTTTTAAGTTAGGGAACTTTTAATGGCTGTAGGATCAGAGGTGACAGATCAGGATGACAAGAAGTGTGTACTTTCAATAAGTTAGGGTTATTCTCATGACTGATACATGTCGGAATATAGAGTAGTCCTATGGTTGTCTTGTAAGGTTACAGAAGCTGTTTTCCGTAGGAATCTCAGCTTACTTGTGCAACATTGATTGCTTACATTGAAAAAAGGTCTGGGGTGGATTTGGAGTTTTTCTGTGTGTGCTTTCTTAAAGTTGGAGCCAGACTTCCCTCCCTGGTCTGTCCTCTTGTGTTTACTTTGTAGGTTCTTCTGTGTGAGTACTCTGTACTGTGCTAGCTTCTGTGAAGCTTTCCTCCTTTTTCCTTTGCCATCACTGTGTTCTTTTTAAATCACTAATAATATAAGGAAGAACCTGATCTCTAGATTAACAAAGCAGAAGCAATGGCACATAAATACCTATATCTGTCCTTCACCTGCTTTACAGAAAATGTTTGTGGTTGCTTGTTCATCTTGCTTGGTGGTATTGGAGGGGGGTGTATTCTCCACTGAACAGGAACTTTGTAAAGCTTTCTGTCATGAGATTGAAAGAATTTGAAAGCAGCCTGAGAAACTGTACCCAATGAAACATGGTCTATGCACCAGGGGCGTGCTCTGGCTCTCAATTCTTTGGTGTTAGCAGTGCTGTTTGGTACTGGGGAGCACAAGGGTGAGTGATGAGTGGTGCCAGGTATTGTTTGTATTTGAGAAGGACCAGTGTGAGGAACTGTTTCTAGTTACTTACCTTACCCTAAAAGTTGGCCTTGAAACAGGGAATAGCTTACACTGTTTATACCATGGGATGTTGAGAAGGTGCATTCTGCTGGGAATTGTCACCAAGGCTTTCCCCAGTGTATGATTGCACAAAGGATATGCTCTGTGAAAGTGGAAAGTCAGATCATGGAGCCCATGGCATTCAGATGCTGAAATGCATTGTAGAATCAAATGAAAATTAAATCTCTTGTTTGTTCATATTCAAGGCTTGCTTTTGTCTTACTGTTTTGTTTGGTTTTTATCAATGGTTGCTGAGGACGCAGTGGTTTGAGCGCAAGACCTTTTTTACAGATTAGGTGGGATGCATTCAAAGAAGCTCATATTGTGTGTGTAGCCTCTGTTGAAGGCTTTTTCGTTCAAGGAAAAATGGTTGCTCTCTAAAATATACCACAGATGTGAAAAACTATGGTTACAATAGAATGTGCTCTCCTTTCTGCTTTTTCATAGATACCATTGTAATTTCTTGGCTCTTGGAAATAGGACTCTTCATTGTTTTTCTTCATAATGACTTGCTAATGCCAAGCTCTGCATTGGGAAACACCTGCCAGGCATTAATAAGGTGTTAATGGAAGAAACAGGTTCCTGGGAGCTAAGAAATAACTGCTTGTTGCCACTTCTTCCCTTTGTTCGAATAGTTTTTGTTAAATGTTTTACAGAGTGAATCTCTGTGAGATTTCTTGACCTCACTCTCTGTAAAGCCTTTTATCCTTCTTCCGTTTATAAAGCAACACTAAATCTTTTTGGTGTATGATCTTTGACCATGACCTGACTTGTTTCTGATACGTGATACACAGGAGGGGCAACCACTGCATGTAAAAACAGTGAAAGGATAACTTTGCTGCCTTTGAATAGAGCTGAAACTGATGTGAAATCTGGTGATAGGTGGTTGTGAGCAGCAAACATTCAAGTTCAAACAAAATGACTAAGCACTGGATCTGTATATTCGTTCTTTTTCCATTGTCGTATCAGCCTCTTGTTCTGAAAAAGACCTCATAATCCAAAGGATGGAGCTCCTCACTCTTCCGTGGAGCTGCTGTCTGAATCTCTAGTTCTGCATCCTTAGTTTTGCTATTAATGACTCAGTAAAACAGGTGTTGTCAGGATCAGATGGTGCTTACAATGGCATTTAACATTTGAAAAAACACCAAACAAAACCCCAAACCAACCTAAAATGGTATTATGAAATATCTTCATTCTAAAGTTTTACTTTATTTTATTTATTTTATATTACAAACAAATTATTTATTTTATTTATTTTAAATGTGCTACACAGCGTGTTACTTGGAGAATGTTTGTTTTGCTTCAGTTTGAAGCAAAAGTTGGTGCTGAAGTGTGGCATAGAATGGCTAATCCATATTCTGATTATCTCTCTGCTCCACTCTCTGTTCTCCTGTCAGATATGGTCAATAATGTCTAACCTGCCTGTAGGAAGCAGCTTGAGATATAAGAGCAAAGTAAGGGAGTTTTGTGTACTTTTATTTTGTTCTTATTTCTGCAATTTTTAAAACAATTATTTTTCAGGTTTGAATGTCTTTATAAAAAGGTAGAATGTAATTGTTATCTGCAGTATGCCTTTGTCTTCATAGATTGGCTGACAGTGTTAGAAAACACATACCAGCTTTGAGCTTAATTGTATCACTACAAAAGTTGTTCTGAACGCAAATGCTGTTATCTCTAGTGATTAAGTGACACAGTTAGGGCATCTAATTATACTTGAGGTATGCTTCTCTTTGAACTAGTTTAAAAATGATATATTTAAAACAAACCCAAAGTAAACCTAAAAAAATTTAAGATTTTCAAAAGTGCTGGAGATAGCAATGGAGTAGAAAATAAAATAGTGTATATTGTTGGGCCTTGGTTTTTTCCCTGATTAAACAGTTTGATGTTTATCAGGTTGAAAGTGAAGCCGGGCTTGTTTATGAATAGTTAATTATTCCCTAGGTTGGAATAATTGAATGATCACTCCAGCTTAGTTTTAAAGAAACAAGATACAGTCCTGTGGTGCACTGGTATAAAAGGGTGCTGGGAGTGTTTATGAAGAAACATTCAGTAACACACCAGTCCCTTCACTTGGTTGTTCATAAACAAACTTGACCTCATGATCGCTGCTTTTCCTTCTGAAATACTGGGTTTCCATGATGGGGAAATTAAGTGTAGACACGAAAAAAGGAGTTTGGATAAAAATAGAAAATACATGTGATCTCAGCTATTCCTTTTTCTCAGTCCCTTGCCAAAGTATTCAAGAATGCACTCTAACAAAACAAGCTATGGTAGCCCATGGTAAGATAGTTTGCAGCACTGTCCGGCATTCACAAAAGAGGAAACCATTGAAGAGCTGTGTACCCTGTATCATGGCTGAGGTGAAGGGTCTGATGTCACATCTCCTATGCAGAAATCAGTAAGTTATAGTTAATACCTTTTAAGTAACCAATAGAACCAAACCTGTTTTGTGTTATATTACAGCAGTTCAAAGAAAAAAAAAACACCAATAAATTTCAACCAGTTGAAATACATTTGATTTCAGTGAATGTATGGGAAAGCAGTAGTAAAAGAGAGTCATGTAGCTAGTGCAAGACCCCTCTTCTGAGGTTAAATAGCAAAGGGAAACAAAGTCATTTAGATTTTATTGTAAAGAAACAAAGAGGGGTGCAGCAGAAGTAATGTTCTGAAACTCACATTTAAGGGATCTGTTAAACACCTGGACAAGCAAGCAGTGGGGAGAAAGCTATTAAGAAGGAGACTGGCTGCATAAGTATTCATTCTTGTTCTCCTTTTAGGATAGAGATGAAAACTGCAATTATTCCTGAAGTATAAATGATACCTTTTGCTGTTAATTGGCTGAATTCTGTTTCTCGTGCTAGAAATGTTCAAGCCATTTGACTTTCAGCATCTCATTGTGGTGATTAGCTTGGGCATCCCAAAAATGGTTTATAGATTCCTCTCTGCAGAATGCTTAAAAAGATCCTGGCACCTTGGTCAGATGCCTGAAAGTAGAGATTGCCAGCAGACCCCCTCAGACAGGTATTAACAAAAGAGCATCTGATTTTGGCTTATTGTCTATGTGTTCTATGGCAGTAGAGGCTCTGAGTGGGCAGCATCAGTTTTGTACCATTGTCCCAGGAAAATTCTGGAAAGGGGAATTTGCGTAGTGCAGGGGGGGTGTTATGTCATGCACAAAAATGAAAATGAAGAAGCTGCTCTTGAATTTATTGTTGTCCAGTAATGTTTATACTAGAAGAGTGTCATTGTGAACAGTCACAAATTATTTTATCATGATAATCATAAGAAAAGCAGGGGGAATAAAGAAAGAATTGCACAGTATTAGAGCAAGCTTGTATGGTATCACATATTTCATGAGAATTCTCATTTGGTTGTGTGCTTTCTCTCTGCTTGCTTGCATGGTGTCTGTTACTAGAATTTAACCTGCAGGGGGGTTGGAATGTGCAGTAAAACTTAAAGTTATTATACATTAAAAAAAGAGACATATGTATGCTAGAGACAGCTTATTAGCAGATCGATGCGTTCGCATGGCAGGTGGGGTCGTGAAGTAGAAGGGAGGCTGTTTATGAACATTTGTGGGGAAAAATAAAGGCTTGCATGTGTGAGGATTTATGAGGTGAGTGCTAAAACAATAATTGAAACAATAAATGGAATTAGTATTTCATTTTAATTTGATTTGTTTTGTTGCTTTCTCTGTCACTTTCAATCCATGCTGCCTCCTGTGATGTCCGTGGTCTGGAGATTAGGTTTTTTTTCTTTGTTTGCAGTTGTGCTCCCTTGTGCTAGCAATTATGCTGTGTTGACTAGTGGTATTTCAGGCCTCATCTAAAAGTCAGAGTTCTTATAAATACAGTATGGAAGTGCATTTATTGCTAAAGGTTTGTTAGTCTCTTTTTTTTTTTTTTTGCAATACTCTTATACCGCCTGGTGACAGGTGAGTATTGGTAGAATTTTAATTTGTTACTACTGATAAATCACTGATTAGATGAAAATTTTATTACAATTCAGTCATTTCAGGAACTTCAGAATTTAGGCACTAGGATTTTTTCTTTGTTAATTATAATGAACTATCAGAAGCCAGTAATCCAGAGGTCTTAGTGAAAATAGAGGAATTTTTAGAAGGCAATGGAAGTGCAGCAAAACACTGTCTGGCCTAAACTGATTTTTGCTAAGGAGCCAAAGAGTAAGTTAATGCTTAATTTTGTTTTGGTGACTTTTAGGAGCAAGTTGAAAATGCTAATAACTGTAACAGAATATTCCAAAATACCTATTATTTAGTCAGGAAACTGGAACAGCAATCTTGGAAATCTACAGGAAATTAAGTATTTAGGCTTTGTTTTCATTTAACTACATTATAATATTACTTTAGAGTCTGGAAGGGGTCCAGTGTGTTTTTAGGCACTTCTATTAAAACAAAGATTACAATTTTGATAGACTGGGATAGGCAAATTTGTCACATGAATAAATAAATCCTTGGGAAGAAGGTACATATAGACTCTAGTTCTGTGCATGCATCGGTTTTTCTTTTTATGCAGCACTTGCACACACAGACATAGATGCACCCAGAGCAAGTAGCTGAGGAGCTGTTCTGTTTTAAAATATGCTTGAAGTATTGACTTACTGTGTTAAACCAAAGCCGTGATAAAACTGTAACTCTTGACTTAGGAAGGTGCCATTGTGTCACTGTCTGATGGAGAGATGGAGTCCCTGGGCTAAGTAGAGTTGGCTGGTTGGCTGCTTCTAAGAGCTGCTGTGGATTCCTATGGATCCCTATTCCAGCCAAAGTATCTGGGCTGTTCTGCAGTGGATTTCCTGTGGGACCTTGGATATTTCATTTAACCTCTGGTTGTTGTTAGTCTAGCACTGTGCAAGGATACTGAGTGTCTGCTGGGAGTGCAATCAGGGCCTACAAGCTCTTTTTTGGACTGTGTAGCCCTATTAAGAACCAATTTTTTAAACCAAGGTGAAGCCCAGTAGTTTTGTGACTTCCCTCCCTTGGGTGGCTTGCTGGGAACTGGTTCTCATCTCTTCCATATGATGCATCTTTGTCCCAAATGTGCTTTTAATGCCTAGATTCTCCATCTCAAAATGGGAATGATGTGGCAAATCCTTGTTTCATAGGATTAATGTGATTTGTGTGTCCTAATGGTAGTGGAATGTACTTAAGGCTGAATTAACAGCAGAGTGTTGTCCTTCACTGTAACAAGGTGGGGTTTGTGTAATTTCTGTATGTTTTGACCATATTCATCTGCAGGAAGTTGTGTTTTGCCTTTCAGCCAAACAAAGGTGTGGGAGAGTATTCTCAGGGAGAGCAAGAATCTGAGTCTTAACCCTTTGCTGAGACCAGAGTTTCAATTTTGATGCAGCAGCTCATGTTTACAAGACGTTTACAAGGTACAATTTAGTTTCACCGAAGTCTAATCAGAGTTCTCTTCAGTTTAAATTTCACATTGGTTAAGCTTTAACATAAGGGTTTTGAGCTTTTCTCAAAAGTTCAGAATGAAAAAGTATCCTGGATGCCATCTGGTACCACCTCAGTCTGTGAAATCTAATAAGATTAGAGATGGTAAAATGGTGTACAGCTAGATCAAAATGAGCTTGTTCAAACTTGGTCGAAATAGGATTTTTAACAGAACCTGAAATCAGCCAGATTTTCATATGGCTTCACACTGAAACTGCCTCTACAGTTCTCTTTTTTCTCCCCACAACTGCCAGGGTGTCTGACTTTTGAAGTCCTACGGACTGGAGTCACATGAATGTAGGATCACTTAGTTTTTCATTTAAAGTAATCTAAATTTCCAGCTTCCTTGTTTGCTGAGAGAAATCACAAACTGACAGGATCATACACTAAATGGCTCAGACTTCACAAAACCAGTGAGGTGAGCTCAAAACCTTCTTAAAAAGTCTATTGATTTGCAAGCCAGTGCCCTGTTTTTACATTGCAGGCATTTTATTATTGCACAACAGATTTTTCCCATTTGCAGAAATAACGTCAAAACTTGAACAAAACAGAAATGTGATGGTATTACATAAGACTGACATATTTAATCCTTTTTATGGCCACAGGCTTCTCTGCAGTCACAGGAATATACCATGTTCTTGCTGACAAGGAAGCAATCCAGTTTTCTAGGGTTCTGGCAATATGGTGTCTTTGAACAAGAGCATTTATACCTTGCTCAGTGGAGTCATCAAAATGCTTGTGAATAACTTCCTGTTGCCTCTTGGTAACACAGACACCTGATCTGTTCAAAGCCTCTCGTAAAAACCTTCTTGAGCACATGCATTAAACTTGATCGATTTTATTTTTAAAGTATGGTGCATTTAAATGTATCAATAATGTTTGCCACGTGACATTGCTGGCTTCTAGTTTAAGCAGCTTAATGTGACGTCTGAGTGCATTTCATGAATTGAAAACTTGGCTGAGGTTAAAGTTGTGTCCATAGTCAAGCGATCCTAACAGTTCACTGGGCGTGTTTTAGTATGGTTTGGCTTGTGTGTAGTTTTTAGAAATCATGTGAAGTGGAAATCAGAAACATACATATAAATGTATCTCATAACAAGGAAAGATAAATTTGTAACAAAAATGTGTTTTCTTCTATAAAATACAAAATGTTTTTACAGACATTGCCTTTTCCTTTCCATACTAGAGCTGTGTCTATAATTGTAATAACTGTTGTGTGCCAGGCTGTTGACCTTGCAGAAATCAGAAATGTCAGACCTGTTAGTTACTGATACTGAACTGTTGGTGATGCTATTTATATGTAGTCTGGCTTATTCTTATCAAGGTCATGAACACACAAGGAACTGTGGTGACAGAGGTGGGAACATACAGATCAGTTTGGTTGCTGTGTAAATATGAAAAATATCTGCAGAATTCTGGTGAGCAACTTAAGAAACCTGTTGTGACTAAAAGCAGTCCTCTAGTCCCAAACTTTTCTGTGAAAGAGGCCCTTTCTTTCCCTTCCTGTCCATGTTTATTCCCTGTATCCCAAGCTGTTTTCTGTAGAGGGATGTGAGCCTTTACACACAAGTATAATGGATTTCTGTAGATGTTTCAAGTGTGCCTTGATGGTATCTTACAAAATGTACAGTGGAAGAATTGCTTAGCAGAATATTTCTGAAGGGGACTAAGTTCCTGTGGTGGTGTTAAAATACATGTTCTTGCAAAGCAGATGCTGCTTCTTCAACATCACCTTGACATAAGATTCCAATAAATGAATGTAGTCCTGCTTTCCTGAAAGGTTGTTTCCCACCATATCTGCATGACTGATTTGTACCCTTTAGCACACACACAGTTTTACCCAGTTTAGTAAAGTATGATGAAAAGAAGAATTGGAGTTCTTTAGTTGTAACATACTTGGTGCTTCTGTTGATGATATTCAGAGCAGAACCAAATCTAGACAGTTCTGCCATGGATTTGCAGTCACACAGGTAAGAAATAGCATTCTGTGGAGGAGATAATGGGGGACTTCGAAGTCTTACACAGCTTGGGTAGTATGAGAAGGAAATGTTTGTTTCACACACCTGTGCAGTATGTGCAGTACAGCAACTATCTTGAAGAAAACATGGCTTTAAATCAACTGCTATTTGCTAAGGTTTTAAAGTACTTAGGGGTTGGATGTAAGACTACATTATTGCAGATTACCCAGGAAACAGTAACCACCTGTGACTATGATGCTTGTTCATGTCAAGTAGGAAATAATGCAGCCTGGAATTGCTGCAGCTAGAGACTCAAGATAATAGGTTTGCCTTCATTTGCTGTGGGTGAAGGGTTATACAATTACCGTGGTTCTGTTCCTCTTTATTAACATTACATTTCAGTAAATAGCTGTAGCTTGAGTATTGATTTTACTCATGCTAAAAAATGAAGTTTCCTAAAAGAAATCAACCTTTTGAAAAAATGTAATTTTTTAGAATAGCGCTCTTAATTTTTCCGGGAGCTTTCGTGATCTAAAACAACATGAATAAGAGGCAATGACACTGTTCCCTTGAGGAGGAAAGGTAGCTGAGAGAGGAAGATTGAGTAAACGTACTTATTAGAAGAGAATCCAGGTCTGCATCTCAACAAATTCTCTAGCAAATTGATGTATTTTTAGCAATTTCATTGCTGCTGAAATCTACTTTAGGCTAAAATTAATTAGTTCCATTAACTTCCAAGCTGGAGCTTGAGATGGTGACGTTATGAAGAACAACAGAAAGATAGCTTGGACCTCTGATTTCTCCAGCTGGTCCATCAGGATTCAGGAGACCTTTTCTGTTGTTCCTGACGAAGTTGTCCTTCAGTAAGAATACTCCAGGCAACACATTGATAACACTGCAAAAGCATCTTGTTTTGGTTGGTATTCTTTTTTTTTCCTTTTGGGATGCATTTAATGGCGAATTGTTTCCTTCTTGGCAGCTTCTTTGGAAGCAGGCAAATTTTTAGAGTGATGAATGTCTCTCTGCTGAAGAGAACATTATTTTAGGGGGAAACAGTGAGTTTCTTGGAGCTACCATGAATTCTGTAAAAATCAATAAATTTTCTTCACGTCTTTGAATTCAATGCAATAAACATGCATGAAATTTTTCTGAGAACACTGCTAGCTAGTGTGTTACATGGCTTCAAAAAGGATGTGATTCGATGTAGGTTTTTGGGCGTGCCTCACCTCCCCCCTGCTTCTGGCGCCATTGAACTGTAATGATTCTACATTGCTTAGACATTTTAGAGACTACATTAAGCTGTTTTGGTCAACACTTGCATCATCTTGAGGTAAAAGTTCTAAATTTTTGTCTTACTGACTATTCTTCTTCAGGTGATTCAAGCCAGATGTACCCTACATGCATACAGGTAGGGCTTTATGTGAAGTAGAAATGTAATTTTGGGTTTCCATAATTTTCAGTTCTTAAATGCAAAGACCACTATATCTGAATTTACCTTAGCCATTGCAGAACATCTCTTTGGATTTTGTGTTGACAGACCAGATATAATTTTATTATAGTTGTGTATGTGACCAAAGCTGAAGAAGAACTTGGCTAACCTTTCCCACTTTTTTAAAAATAGAAGTCCTCACACTTATGCGGTTTTTTCATTATTTAAAATGCTCATAAACAGTGCATGTGAAGAAAAGTTTTATCTTACATTGTAAAATTGTAGAAGGACTGAATATGATATATCAAGAGTTGTGAGGGAATAGGCATTCACTAAAGCTTATTTAAATGAAATGTGAACACAAGCAAATTGGACCCTAAATTTTGGGTCTTAATATTAAAATATTCATCTCAATGTTTGCTGAGAGGGAGGAAACTTTTAAAATAGATTCAGGTGGCCTTGCACAACCATTGAGTATTATAAGGAAGTGTGATCTCGTGCTGAATGGATGAAGTACACATGCACTGAAACTGCATTAGTATCTGAATACCCAGCATTTAAACCCTTAAGTAGGTACAGTGGCCTGCATGGAAGCATCCTAAAATATCTGTATTCTGTAAGACTGGAAAATAGTTGTTAAAATTGTGTATGTCTCCTACCGTGGCAGGGCTTTATTTTAAAGGGATTGTTGCAGTTTATGTTCACGTTTCAAGAAACGGGGCATGACTGAAAAGTCTTTGACCTGTGGAAATCCTACCTGCACAAGGATATTGTTTTACAGCCTATAGAATTTTATTAAAACAAATAAATTTTACTACTGCAAGATTTGTTTGTTTAGAGTTGGCTGTATGTGGCAGATGCAGTTTATCTTACGTGCCTGAAGTTTGTTAAGTCCCTTTGCCAACACAAAGTCCCAGTGTGATGGACATGACTTCTGAACTCTGGAATGTTTACAATGGACTCCTAGACTGCTCAAAGGTCATTCACCTCTGTTATGGACACTAATGAAGTTGTACAGCTACTAAGGCTAGACTGGAGCTTGGAATTGCTTTCATAGGTTTGTTTCCTCCCTCTGGTATATTTATAAAGCTTCAATTTCTATTTTCTACGAGAGTAAGACTTTTTGTTTTTTTAAGTTACTGTTTTGCAAGTAGTGCTTGTACATTATGATATACATCATGGATACTTTACTGCTACTGTTTGTGCTGATGGAGACCAGATACTGGATATAACCAATTAAGCCAGTCCAAAAGAAGATCATAAACAGCAGTGTTAACTAACTGCATCTTGCTGGACTATAAAATGCTTGACTTCTTGTTTAGGGCTTTTTAAAATGTGTGCTTCCAGTTGTTGTTGCTTAACCTTTAAATTGTACCAGATACTTAAAGCAGTGTATATTTCTGTACTTTTCAGGAGCCATTACAGCAAACTATGATGTGTTTTCTGTGGATCTAATGTATTAGGAGTTTAAAGTCTTGTGGTTTTGTAGTTCTATTAGTGAAAACAATACTTAAGAAAAGCTTCAGGCTTGTTTTGCACTATGAGTCATTGTTAAAAAATGGATTCGTCTTATTTGTTTTCTCCTGCTGGGCAGCTTTGCTGAGAAAAGTATAACTGTAACTTGATCCCTCAGAAAATGTGTTCTGTTTAGTTGTTCTTCTCATGTTAAACTTTCTGGTAACCATTTTATAAAACCAAATAAAAATCTTATGTATCAGGTGTTAGGTCATTTGAACTGTCATGTCTAAGTGCCATTCTGAGAGAGAAATAATTATTCTTGTCTTATGAAATAGAAAGATTTGGGTTTGTTTTTGTCAGAACCCAATTATCTTTATCTACCCTGATTGTTAGGAAGCATGAGGAGGACTCATTTCACTCCTCATGTATTTTTAAATCACCTTAATAATATGAATGAAACCACTGCCACTTTGTATACTAGAGACTTTGGCTGCCTTTGCCACTACTCTCTTTTGAACATCAGTGATGCAAAGGGGAAGAAGTCAGAAGTCCTCAGTTTCACCATCTGCACTGTGTTCCAGGTTTTTCTGTGTCTACCTTCCTATAGAAATTTAAACTGCAGGACTGAATTCTTGATTACAGCAGTACACCTAGTTGAAATTATATTCCAAATTTAGACTTTACATACATTGTTCTAAAACTACTTAATATAAAGTTCAACCCAATAACAATAGGGGGAGGTGTCAGTACTTAGCAGCATTGGACAATTGTATTCCTTTGTAACGGGGTGAGTGGTGAGAAGCAGCATAAACACATCTGGATGAAATGCTTGCATGCTTTTCTTTTACTTATGATTTCCAACAACTTTATTGAATAAATGTTCCTAAAAGGGCTCAGTTTAGGTTTGAAAATATCTTGGTAGAATTCAATAACTGGATTGCCAGCTAGCTCTGATTGTTGGGACTTTCTGTAAAGGTAGTTAAACAAATTATTTGTTATGTTGTGCGTATTTCCTAGAAAGCTGCTGTGCCTTCTTACAGCTTTGCTGAACATTTGTTGTCCATTCTGCTTTTTTCCTTTTTTAAGGGCTTGGAACCAGGCCAAAGAGCGCAATTATGCTTACATGGACCCTGATTTTTAAATGCGTGCCTAACTAAGCAAGTAAGCAGTCCCGTTAAACTCAATGGGATTAGGTGCATACTTGAAGTTAGGTGCAGGCTTAAGTGCTTTGATGAATTGAAGCTTTACTGACTGACTGAGTCTTGTAACACACGAAAGCCTTTTTAAGCACAGATATACTAATGAAAATGCTTAACTAATGTATCTCACATGGATACAATCAGAAATACATATTTAATAGGGGAAGAAGTTACAGTAGATTAAAAAAATAGGGACACAAAATCCTCAAGGAATAGTGCCACTGCTGTTATACTGAAGCAGGAAGTCCAGCATGTGCTGCATTTTTTGTTTATTTTGGTAGTGAAGAATTGCAGCCAACCTAACACAGAGAGTTGCGGTGGCAGTAGCTTATCATGTCTTGAACAGCATCATTCCAAAATGTGGCAATTACTCACATAAGCCTTTTGGGTCTGTATTTTTACCGATTACTGCAAACCAGCAATTTTCTTGAGTGATCTTACTTCTGAATGTAAAATTTTCTTTGACTTTTCAGTGGATCCCAAGCAGAAATCTGCATTCAGGCAAACAAAGCAATGCTGTGACTGTTTTCCAACAAAAAGAGAATTAATGCAAACTATAAAGCAAGTAAATCTGTTTCTGAACTGGAGCCTTTGAGAGAGATCTCACAGCAGTGTAGTGATCTGCATATCCCATGACAGCGAGATGAAGTCGTCAAGGCTGCCTTCATTTGAAGTCAAACCCGTGCAGTCAAACCCATGCTTGGGTCTGTTTTGGACCAAGGCCTTGCATGCCAGTCAGCCCTCAGCTTTCCCAGTTGTGGGAGCTCACCTTTGTCTGTTGACTTTGAAATAGGGTTACATGATTGCTCTGATTCTGCATGTGGCAGGGAAGTACCTGACTCTGCCTGGGAGGGGAAAGTCAAAAGCCATGTCCGGACAAGGGAAGCTGCTTTATCCCTGCAGCTTGTTGCTGTCTGCTGTTCTCTGGAGTAAAGCAGGAGCACTTACCAGGGCCACAAGGAGGCTGTGGGCAGGTGAGGAAGGAGCCCTTTCTATCCAGGTTGCTCAAATAACTCCCCAAGCAAGGATGTAAGAGATGTTTCCATACCCAAATTTTCTTCGTTGCCATGGCATGATCAAAATAAATATTGTTCAGATCTTAACTCAAATGAGCATTTTAAATCTTCAGTTTGTACTTGTGCACATACTGTGAAACCAGTTGATCTTTTCTTAGTCTTTGAAGACTTGGTTTTCCTGGAGTTCCTTTCCCCCTTCTGACAAGCCCACTTAAGTAAATGCACAAGTTTACAAGCAAAATCAAGGAACTTTGCAAACTCCTAGAAAGTCTTTACTGGTCTCGTGAGGGCAGTGGGCTCTAGTTTGAGAACATCTGCTGTACACAGTATCAGGTATTATATAATTGAATGCTTTTAAGATGCCAAACTGTCAAGTTTTTTATTCCTGCTGTAACGTAGAGTTGTAACTAACAACAAGCTGAATGTTATGATACTGTTTAATTACTCTTTACTGCTCTTTCTGACTGAATTTTCCCTTTAGGAAATAAATATTCCTTTAGGGAATAAATAGGTTTGTGCTAAGGCTTATGAGAACAAAGATGTGTGTTGAAATCACAAGGTTTCTTTTTCTCATAAGTGTTTTCTTGTTTTGGCTTGGGGACCTGAGAAGTTTAGGGAAATGCATAAATTTAAGTTTTGGGATTTAATAGGGAGACACATGAATTCTGTGTACAGCAAAGAATAAATCACATGTTTTACAAAGTCTTGGATTGTGCTTCTATGTATTTGTGGAGTGTTAAAAGTGTAGGTAAAAGAACATAGGCAGATTATCAATCCCTTCACATACTCCCAATGGGATACTGCCAAAGATTAATCTAAAACAGTGAGTTTTGCAAATGTACCTGCAACAGTAGCATCAGGTTTCAGTGTTCCGATAGACCCAGTTGTTTTTTTCTAGGTACTTCGTGTCATATACTTGTGCTGCAAAACAAGTAGAGCAGATAAAATTACGTCTGTAGGGGTTTTTTTACTTGTCTGAGACTAGAATGTGTAAACCACTCTTTTTCGTTTTAAGGCTCTCTGTTTCCTCAGAGCTTTTTTTTAATTGCTATTTTGGGTTATATTTCTGATAATACTTTTAGCACATTATAATTTATATTGATAGTTTTGGCCCAATAGCTGAGTAATTTGATGTCAGTGTAGCTATTTGGTCTTTATAAATGTCTCCCGTCCTAATATTCTGACTTCTGAGTTTTTCAGTAAATGCAGCCTTTTCTCTTGGGCTGGCATATTTAGGATTCCTGCTGCATTATTTGTAATGATTTTGATGAAAACCCAGGAGATCTGTGATCAGTCTGTTTGTTCATTATAACACTGTTGGGTAAGTCTGTTGCTTCTTTGTCTTACCTGGTGTGATGGAACCCACAGTATGACATTCCTGACTGCAATGCCATTTTGTAAAAACATTTTGAGATGGAAGAAGAGGGAGAGCTGACAATACTATAAGAGTGGTAAACTTCGTAATAACCTTCTGCTTTAAAAACCTCCAGAACTTAACGGATGGTATGAAAGCCAGAAGTCAGTGATGCATGCACATTTGTTGCATTATTTTTCTTACACTAAGCCTAGTATTATACTGTGATTTTGATGCAGTATTGAGTGTTTCCGTGTCCTGATCCAGAAGGTGATGTGGTGTCTCTGCGGAGAGATTTAATTCAGAAGCTTTCTTTCCTTTTTTCCTTTCTTTGTTTTAGTCTCTTGTAAGATAATAGTTAAAGTTGCACCCCTGAGACCGAGGTATGCATATGACATCCAGTCAAAAAATTTTCAGCCAAAAGCCTCAGGCGCTCAAATAATCTACTTCTAGCTTGCTTTGAAGTAATCTTTTGCCATGCTTTTTGGCAGGCAGATACAAGGTTTTTTTGGCTCTTGCTCCTTGCCATGCAGAAGCTTTGTAGCCACATGATGCTGATCCTGAGTGTGCCTGGTACTTTGTCTCAGAAAGGCATGTGGTCAAACTGTTAAATTTTACACCTTTCATACTTGCTCTGTACAGGGAAGGTTGGCATCTGGTGAGTTTGAAGGAGGACAGAATGAGTTGCATCTGCTGCAAAGTATCATATAGGCATTTCTTTAGAAGTAACTGTATGGAAAAAATTGCAAAATGTACCACCTATGGCTGTAAGGCAGCTCGGTACTCAGTGGAAAACTGTAAGCAGGAATCTTTGGATGTTGCTCTGTGGTATTTGTGTTGAGTGGGTGCACTAATTTATGCAAATCTTTTGTGGAAATTTTTACCAGTAACCTCAGTTTTCACATGGTGGACGATTATTTCAGCAGCTGTGCCTAGGGCTATCATCTAGAGAATACTGTGGTTCTGAAAACATTTTAGCATGCCAGCCTTCTACTCAGGAGTAATTAATTTCTATAATAAGGTTTTAGAAGGCTTAGTTAGTAATTTACAGTTTACTGTGTTCAGATTGGTTTCTTTGGAATCATAGGAACCCCCCAGTGACTTGAGTCTCTGGTTAATTCCTTGGCACTGTTGCCAGTGAACCTTGTGTGGAGAAACCTGACTCCTGGCACAGAAGGGCTGTGTATCCCAGAGCTGGTACAGCTGCACAGAGCTCAGGTCGAGCAATTCCAGCAGGAGTGACCTACATCACTGTTTATAGGGCTGGCTCGAAACCCTGCCGGGACTAAAGTTACCCGAGAGGAGGAGGAGGAAATTGGCTTATGTGTTCTCTTCAGTTTTAAGAACGCTCTTAAGGAAAGCTGTGCAACCTACTTGCAGGGTGGGTATGCTGGAAACTAAAACCCCCGGTATTTTTCAGACTTTTGACCCTATAGCATTTACTGCTCACTTTTTAATGTTGAGGACTCTTGACAGTTTGGTTTTTATCCTTTGAAGATCTTTTTGAAGGACAAACAAAGAATAAGAATTTGATTGCATACAAAATGTAAAATGTCATCAGGAGTTCATTTTGAAAACAGTTGCAGACTTCCTGCACAAAGTCTTTTCTCTTTATCCTGTTGAGCATTTCTTTTTCAGTGCTATGACAGCTGTAATAGCTCTGGGCATAACACGGGTAAAAAGTCTTGAGATTTTTGGAGATGTTCCTTTTGGAACAATGGTGGAAGCCATTTGCCAACACAGACCTGACTCAGTAGTTGTTGGTTTAGCTTGTCACAGTTAAATTATGTTCTGTATTTGGAGCCGATCCCTTGAACACTTCCTCGGGGGTCTGTGCCTTGCACAGCAATGCATGTGCTGGTGAAGACCTTCAGCAACCTGGGAGTTTGGGGTCCTAAAGTCACTGCTGCCTCGCTTAAAAAAAGTCTTCCAAGTATTTACTCAGGAATGGTTTGTTGGGATTTTGAAATACTGAACTGAATTGCTTGCTAGAAGAGTAGTTTACATTTGTAATTTAAATTTTTTTATTTATTCTCAAAATAAAAAAGTGCTTATTCTCCAGAGAGTAGCACTCTCAGAAGCACATCAGAAGTGTAGTGCTGAATACAGGGAACAGTCATTTTAGAGAAAAGAATGCTTTTAGAGTTGGTTTTACTTTTTTGTTGCTTTATGGGGGTGATTTTCTCAAAGCACTGGGAAAGATGAACACAACACATGTGCTCACTTGCACTATGATCTGTAGTTCTTTTGCACTTCAGGTGCTTTTGAAAATTTCCCCAAGGGCAAAGTGGGTTCTTGACTAAATGGATTTCTTCAACTTTGGATTTGCTAAGCATTGAATATTAATTATTAAAATTTGAATGTGAAATTCAAGTTGAAGTTTTGGTTTTGGAAATCTTTTGTAGCAGTGCCTTGTTTCATGAGCAGATCTTTTAGTGAGTTGAAGAAACTCAAATCTTGCAGGGTAAACTCCAGTTTTCTATTTGTCTTTGTCTTTGATGTCAGTGGCAATCCCTGAGGGTTGTGAAGGAAACATTCTCAGGAGCTCTGTGGGTCAGAAGTGCGTGTCCTGATTCTGATCACTGTCACTGATACACCTCTGTTTCCCGAAGAGGAAGGGTATCTTTATGGAAGTTGATGTATGTTTATGAATGTAGTTTTCTGTAGTCATTGCATCTGCAATCTGTGTCTTACTGCACAGGGAAAATGTTATTGCCACCCACATGTTCTGTCAGGAAAGGATTAGAAGTTCAGGAGAACTATGGAAAAGCCATATCATTTTTAATTACTTGATAAACTACAGATCAAAGCCATTTATGATTATAATGTTAATGGAATGTCATTGTTACAGTACTTGCGTCATTTACAGAGAGAGAAAACCTCTTTTAAAATCATCAGTAGAGAGAACCTGGCCTTGTTTGTTTCTAGTTGGCCAAGATGTTACAGCCTGGTGCACAGTTTTTGTATTTGACATTCTTACTTGTTTAATAACTAATTTAAGGTGTTCATTTGAGTTTTGCAAGTATGTACTTTTATTGTTTTATGAAGGATGGTTCTTAAATACATTCTCTGATTTTCCATTTCAATTTTTTTTTCCCATTTGGCAAGCATTTTAAGTCATGACCTGAATAATTTTATATAATCTCTCTCAATATTTCCTGAGATAATCACTTCAAAAGTATTACTTCTAATGTCTTTGCTTGGATACAATGTGCTCATAGGATGCATCTAAATGGATGTTATGCTCCTATTGCACAGGATCCTGAGAAGAGGCACTTACCTGTGGTTTCACACTAAAGCAATGAGAGTCTGTCTCTAACACATTTAGTTCCTGCACTGTTTTTTGTCATCACACTTGTCTTCCAGTATCCCATCTCAGTTAATCATGAGTATTAGTCAGGCTCCTTCTTCTCCCACTTGACACATGTCTTTTCATTAGCAGCTTCTTTCATTACTTTATCAAGTCTGAGCTTTTGTTACTGACAGTGTTACCCCTGCTGCCATAGTTGTTATCTAGCCTCTTCTTACTCCTTACTCCTCATCACTGCAATTTCAAAAGTCCTCCAGGAATGTTTTTCATTTTAGCCAAGGGACCACACAGCTAGAAAAAAATCTGCACAGGGAATGAGAACATAGTGCAAAAAGAATATAATCCTTTGTTTTGCCATTTTTTAATGGCCCTTTTCTGTGCACACTGAGGTTCGGCTGGAATGTTCGTATTTGCAAACTTAAAATGCAACTGCGCTGCTTTCTTGTCTTTCCAGAATTCCAAGACACCCTTTATTCACTGTTTTCTGTTTCAGGGTCTCTTGTGTAAGAGGATGGGTAGTGGATACCTGTATGATCATATTTTTATGTAGTAATACCGGTTAAAAGGTTATTGCTCTATAGACAGCTAGTCTGTTCATACACAAAACCAACATTGGGAATAATCTGTAAAATATCTTAAGCTAGCCTGGCATTGGGAAGTCTAAAGCATTTGGTTTTTTGATGGAGCAGTGAAAGGTGATTAGATCACACCTAATTAAAATGCAAAATTTTTACTAGCTCATGACTAGCTCAGACAAACAATAACTTTCCCAATGTTTAAGAGTTCAATTAAAAATATTTTAGTATATGTAGCATTTGTTGCATTCTTATTGTGCTTAAATAAGCAGTAATGACATCAGATGTCAGCCTGAATTTATGACATTAATTGCAATTGTAAGTTTCTCTCGTGCTCTGTGTATTTTCCGTAGTAATCCTGACTTGTGGTTCTGGAAACTGAATGAAACTACAGTTAGCTGTTAAAACTGTATAGCCAAAAGCAGAAATCTGATTGCTATAAGACCATAATTTATAAGTACTAGCCCACGCCTTAGAAACCATGTGGTGAAAAGCCCAAGTTTTGATAACGCGATGAGGAAAATGCTAATAAAAAAGTGTGTATGTGGTTGAGCAATTGGTGTGGGTTAAAACAAACAAAAGTCATGTGCATGAGTTGGCCATTTGCTCTGTCAGCCTGACAGCAGTGATGTCATCAGTGTAGAGTTCTTGAACTTCAACAGATGCTAAACTGTCCACGGTGTTCTAAGTCTGTTTATGGCTGGGCTCTTTGCTACTTGATAAGTCAACTTACCAAGTTTTTAATCTTCCATGAAGTGAAGTGTCTTGAATGTGTGGTGGTGTGCTTCTTCCATTAAATCATCAGCTGCCCCAGTGTTGTGTGATATTGTTTAATCCTGTGGATTTCAGTTGAAAGGTTGCCTCGTTTTGGCTCTTCAGTTGATCAGAGCTTGATGTTTGTGCCAGATTTTGTTCTGTTTGTTGGATAAAAGAATGTAAACAGAAGACAGGAAATTAACACAAATATCAGACTACCAAGGAAAAGAAAAAGTTATTAATGAATTCACATCAGCCACTTAATTACCCATTAAAGTCATTGGCGTAATTGTGCATACTATATTTGTAGAAGCATATTGAATAGACATTCAGTGACATCTGTCTGAAATGTGCCCTTCCTTTTTTCAGCTATTACAAAGAACATTCTGTTTAACTTTCATTTTGGTTTATTTGCATAGTGACAGCAGTCTAAAATAATTTCCAGCTTACTTGCATATGTATACTAAATTTCCCTAGTGTCACCAGCTATTTGATCACAGAATCATGGTAGCTGTCCTTGACAAATAGTTCATGCAGAAGCTTATCTCAAGCTGTGTAATGTGAATTTTAAATCTATCTCTTCAGTTTTCTTGGTTTGTATAGTACATGCTCCCAACAATATACATTTTTCTGCACATATAGACTGTCAGCTTTGAACGTTTGGAATCTGTGTTAACTTTTGTGTAGGATTCAAAATCTGTCTGCATAAGAAGAGAACTGGGGATCACCAAAACTGTTTTAGTAAAGAAGTTGCTAATAATTTTCTAGAGACTTCTAAGTGGTATATGATTTTTTCATATTGTTTTGAAAGTCTTTGCAGAACTGTCATTATTGCAATTACCTGCAAATAACTGTTGGGCTATAAGAAACTCTTGCAGAAATAAGCAGCCTCCATGAGCTGAAAGAATATTGTATCAAAGTCATGAGGACATTTGCATGGCTCTCTAATAAGAAAACAGACACATAAGCAGTAAAGACCTATGGAGGCTTTTCTTGACAACAACTGCACAACAACTGTGAAAGAGGGAAGCTGTCACTGTGTGTGTGGGATCTAGTAAGCTTTTAAAACTTCTGCTTCTCATTTCTCTCTTCATTTAGGGATTGACCAGAAGGAATGTTGAATGTAAAACCACTGTAACTTTGGAAGTATTGATTGGAACTGTACCTTCAAATCAAACTATCACAGCCTAGTAGTTTTCTGTCTATGTTAGATTTCTCTAAATTTCTCTAATTCTCTAAATTCACTAATGTCTCCAAAATTGTGAAATTTGGTCTTCATTCAATGCTGGTCTTAAACTCAGTTTTGAATTGTATTTGTATATGGATGTCCATCTAGGAACACAGCTCATTTCACTTGTGCTTAGGCATAAGAACCTAACTTTTCAGAGTCCCTGAGCATTACCATAAACACAAGATGTTTATTAGCCCTTCTCATTTGGCACAATGAAGAGGGGACAGAGGGAGCTTCACATACTGTATAGCAACAGAACATGAAGCTTGACAGAATTGCTCCTCAGTACAGCTGCATTTCTTTTTTATTGTAAAGCTAATTTAAGACAAGTCATATTTAGGGAAGCCAATCCCAGATCCTCAAGTCAGAGGTTGAGGAGGCACATTTGTAAAGAGTTGCTTGCCTCTGGCTGAAAAAATACTGAAGGTAGCTGCGAAGAAAGATTTAACTTCTATAATACAGCAGTTTATAACAAGTATTAAAGGCTCTGTGAGGAATAGTTTCATACTGTCTGATTGTCATGTCTGACATTTTTATTGCACAAGTGCTTAAGGTGCTGTACTTCTGCCAACACACAAATGAATTCTTTCTAATATGTTTGCTAGAGGATATAGGGTCAATGTCCTGGTAGTTCACATGCTTTTACTGTAGAGTTTTGATCTTGATTTATGCAGTTCTATGCCTTCATTTTTAAAATATCAGAACTGTCCACTCAATTTGCCTTAAGATGTTTTGGTTCTAGTGGCAAACCTGTGCATTTTATTCCAGTATGCGTTCTCAGGAATGAGTATTTTGTATTAGTTTGAACTCTTTAAATCACTGCAGCCACACAAGCACACAGAATATTCAGTGTTTGTTAACTTCTCTTACATGAAATACTGATTAGAAAAACTGTGTGTTACATAAAGATCTTCACTTTCATGTCACATGGTGGCCAGACACAGCAGCTGAAACCCACATTTAGAAATGAAAACATTTTAATATAGTGAGAGTTGATAGACATGCATCAAAGTGAAATGTTATTTTTGTAGTGATCAGCAGGCTTCAGACCTCCCAAGCTAATCATAAAATTTCCAGGCCAATGCAGCTAATTTGTTGTCTTACTGCCACCTCCGACTCCCTTTCCAAAGGGAGATGTCACGCTTGCTGCTGGCTAGAAAATTAGCAAAAGGCCTCCTATTTCTGCTTGTTTCTTTAAGCCTGTTATGTGTGTGATACTTTGGTTTGTAGATACAGTGTCTATGGGTACATCTTAGATGTATTCATGAATAGAACTTGGATGAGCTACCCTCTCCTTCTCTCAACGTGTGTTGCATTGGTTACAGCAACCATATGTTCAGGCCTCAGCTCTTCCTCTAAATCATGCCCTTCTTTCTTCCTGGAAATGTTAACCTGGGAGAATAAAAGGGAGTTTTGTGTATTTGCCCAGGCTATCCAGATGTAGAACATTATGCCCAGTGTTACAAACCAGTGAATTTCTACAAAGTTACTCCAACCATTTTTACTTGTGTGGAAAAGGCACTTGGAGATGCAGACCAGGTATTCCAAAGGACAGCTTAAGATGATTAAGATTGCCAGATTGCATCAAGTCAGTCCGGTCAGATCTTCTTTGAATTGGCAGATGCTGTTCGTCAGCATGTCAGCAGTCTGGAGTGGAACAAGATACAGACCCTAGAGGTGCTGGACATTTGTAGTTCTCCGAGAAAAAAAAACTGAAACAAATGGCAGAATTGGAAATAGCAGCAACCAAATGAAAGCCAGTCTGAATCTTTGTACAGGTGATGGTCACAGTTTGGCCCCTCTGCTGACAGAATATCAATTCCTACCTTACTTTGGTAGCCGTATCTGTTACTGCTTATGTGTTAAATGGAGCATCCCTGAGTATGGTTTCCTTTTGAAGCTTCCTTAAAGAAGCTTTTTATCATCATGACTTCATTTTTTTTCTTCAGCATTTCCATGGCTGATGGGTGCAATGAGCACGTTTTAATCAGTTAAAGAAGAGAGCTCTGTGTGTAGTGTGTGCCTATCTAGCACTCTAGGTTCAAAGAGCAGATGAGTGTTGAAGTTGGATGGAGGACCTTGACATCAATTATTAGAAGGAAGTAGAATTCATCACAGATAGAAGTGTAGAATTTTTATTTTCTCAAAAATACTTCTGAGTATCTGTTTAAACTCAGACTTTAATGGAATTCTAGTTGTAAAAGGAAAAATTATCTACAAAGATGTACCGTAATACGATTTAAAGATTCTGATTTTGTTGTGGTTTCTTTTCCAAATGGAGACATTTTTAAGACTTCATAGCCTGTGATACGAAATGATAGGGAACTAATCTAAGCATCTTAAGATTGTGTCTGCAAAAGTGTGTTACAGAAGATTAGAAAAAGTAAAATCAGTCTATTTCAGAAGTAATATGTTTATACTGCTGCTGTTGTAGTGGATTTAGTTGTGTGGAATAGGTGGCTTCACATGCTCAGTATATTCCTGGGAATTTCTGTATTCCAGTGTCCCCACAGACTAAGCATGGGTATGTTCAGAGTAAACATTGTGTGATTGATGTGAGTAGTAATAGAGGTGTATGCTAAAGCCTGATTGAATTTATGGCAGAATGCAGAATTAGATGCAGAATTGTCATGTATTGCATAAAAAGTCTCCTCTGGAGCAAATTCATTAGAACTTAATTTCATGTAAAATTAAAAGTTTGCATTTCTTAAGCATAATTCCATCCACTTTTCTGAACTTGAAAGTAATTCAAAAAGAAGTTCCAGCTCAGAAATTTGTTGCAAATCTGTCAGTTATGCATGTACTGTACAAATTATAACCAAGATGGGTGCAGCATGCAATACATTCAAAGGTTTGACTCTTACAGAAATGTTCTCCATAGCTTTGCTATAACCCAAGTAAAAACAAAGCTGCCTTAAAATAATTTTTCAAAACTTTTCTGTGGTCAACTGATCACGTCTGGTATACTAGTAACAGTCATTATTGCAGAGCAACTGTTAGCTGTCTTTTCTCCTTGTGCTTTAGGAATTACATTGATGAATTTGACTTCAAATTCTTAGTTGCTTAAATGCAAGAAGGGATTTTGCTTTCAGCACTTCTTTCAGAATCACGCTTCTGGTAATTTTCTTTGTCCCTTGAAGTGTAAGGTGCACCATCCTGTAAATGATGGAACTGTCCAGTTGGTTTTCACATTGGAAGAGGAATGTTAAATGAAGCATAGTGGGGATGTCTTTTGGATTAAAACCCTATATATTCTTCCAATTAAAACAATGTGTTGGACTACTCATAACATAAACATGCTTAGAGAAGACATTTGTAAGGTAGGGGTGTCTTTTGATGCCTTTTCCTGGTCTTAAAATCAAGAGTCAACCACGGTTAGAAGGGAAAGAGGGATTTTACCTTGGTATTTATTTTAAGGATCCTTAGGTGCACTTCGTCCAGGTCAAATGCACCTCAGTGCCCACCGCAATCCACCCAAAAGATCTGGTATAACATTATAGGTCTTACTAATTAGCATATCTATCAAAGATTCCCCAGTGAGAGGCTTGAGTGAGCCCCCCTCCCCAAGGAACCTTCCCCTGGATGGTTCTATCTTAGTTTACAGAATGTGTTATTGAGAGAACCTTGGGGTCTGGGGCACACTGATCCCTAACTACGAAGCTTCTAAAATGTTTAGTCTCCTAGCTGAACAAACAAGTCCAAGAATGTAGGCAAAAAGCTCTATAAAGAATACAGAAGTTGTAAAAAGGTATAAAAGGGGTATAAAGAAAAGGCAAAAAAATCATCATGGCATCACTTTGTGTTTTATTTTTTCAGCCATATACTGGACAGTCCTTGCTTCCCCACTATTGTGGCCAATTAAAAAATCAAGTTTTTTAGTCTAGAGTTACCCTTTGCGGTGCTGATGTGGAATATTGTCTTGTATATTTCTGTAGGGTTTTTTTCTTTTTTCTTCTAATTTTTACGCAAAATGACCAGGTGACATCAGTAGACTTTCTCAGTTTTGAAATTTGCTGGGAAAGCTATATTTGATTTCAAATCGAAACCTATCCATCACTTTGTGTTCCCATGTAAGCACAAGTTGTTTTTGTAATATGGCTATTGTGTGAAGGTGAAAACTAAGTACTGCTGCTGGATTCTCCACGCGGGTTTCTGTTTTGAAAGCCCTGCTTGCCAAAGATGTTCTTGTACCTAAATAAGCCTTACGGGCAGGATAATATTGCAAGAGGAATGTGAAGGAGCATTAATATGACTGAGTGAGGCCCTATATGTTTTCCTTTGAAATATCTTCCCTGCTTGCCAAACCGCCTTGGCAGTGAATAGCATGAAGCCTAGATGGGGAATTATGGATGTGTCCTATATTTTTCTCCACAATGAAGGGAATAGTCTGTGGCTCCTACGCTGATTTAAAGGCAGTGATTGAAAGTGTTGGGGTTGTAGGACAGACGTACTGAGGGGCCTAATTGGTAATCTTCTAAAATACCCTCGGAAGTTGATTATGCTCTGCTTAATAGTGCATATAATAGGTGATCTTGCATAGGGATTTCTAGAAAACTTTTATCTTCTTAAATATAGTGTTCTTCTAGATATGGATATGAGAATATTTACTATAACTAAGTATAGTATCTGACTTTGAATCCTTCACAGTGAAAGTTTTTAAGAGGAAAGGAAGAAGTCAAGTTTTTTTCTAGAAAGAAAGGTTACAACTTGAAATCCAGTCTTTACCAAACACTTTCTTTAGTGTCTCTAGGTTGCAAAATGTCTTGATAAGTTACAATATATTACATGTCCTAAGAATGAGATTTTAAAAGCTTTTTTAAGATAAATGCCTAGTATTCCATAGTAATACTTCATAATAAATATTTTCATTCAAAGAGTAGTGCTTGATTTAATTCTTTGTCTGTTTTGGCTTTGAGTAGTCATTAGGATTCCATGGCAGATTGAATTTGTTTAATGCCATTTGCCACCACATTTTAGCATGTATACTAAAGTATTGTCTTGATCCACTTGCACATAATGTGTTTAGAAATTCGAAACATTACATATTTTGTATGAATTAGACTTCTGGTCTAGCATATTGTGCAGAATTTTGCACTGCAAATTGTTATCTATAAAATCTTTCATAAGAGAGAAGAATATCACTTCTTTTCAGTAAAAAAGGGAAAAATCTGTGTGTCATATTAGAAAAATGAAAGAAATGGTTACTTGACGTTGAAAGAGAAGCAAACAGTTTCCAATCAACCCCACCTTTTCTGATTAAATATAAATTAACTAAGGCACTGTAAAACAGTTACTTACTTTGCAAGCTTGAGAGAAAAAAAAATATTCTAGACCCAGCAGTTCAAAACATTATTTGGATGTTTGTGGTTAAGAACAGATGCTGAAAACCTTATCATTGCTCTTTATTTGGTGTTTTCTTGGAAGGGGATAAAATGACCATACTTAATTGTAAACTTGTTTCTAAAACAAGTAATGACAAATATGCAAACTTAAATAGAAAAAACTGCCAGTGTGGAAATGGTGGCTGGATTTGTTTGCTTATTTGTCACTTGGGGAATTTATGTATCTGTGTGTGCTTTCATTCTCCATGCAGCTGTCCAGCATCATGGCAAAACCCAAAAAATTACAAGCAGACAAAAAATTAAAGATGAGATAAATATATTTTTAATTTTTAAAAAAATTCTTACTTTTGTAATTGTTTTGGATGCTTGCATGAATCCCTTGACAGATTATCTAAACCAGCAGTGACGAATGGTTTGCAGAATAGATGTGAAAAGGTAAATCAAATATAAACCAGGTATGCTACCAATGGGCTGGCAGGATTCTAACACTGGTACCCCCAGGCGAGTAAGTACCTGGTGAGTACTTTGACACTGGACATGAGCTAGCACGTGGATCTGTACCTAAAAAAGAACCGGTATATTCATTGAGGTAGAGCTCATTGTGAGGAAATCTTCCCTGAAGCATTGTCGGAAAATTATTTGAGACATGGCTACACACAAATACGAAATTACTGTATTGAAGAGACTTGGAACTGTGCAGGAAATCTTCAAAAGGAAATCTTCCTCCCACAATGAAGGAATTTTCTGTGGGTTTTATTCACTTGCTTCTTGTTGGAATTCTGATTGTTTTCCAGCCATGTGATGGTGTTGGCTGCACAGATGTGCTTTTACAACCAGATTTCTCAAACAGTCTGGTTTTATGTCTCTCCACGGGCCTTTAAGATTAGAACTGGTATTATTACTAGCTTTAACCCACGTAGACAGTCTGAGTATGGGGATAAAGTAATCAGCACCATTTGTGTCTTTCAAAATACACATAGAGAATGTTTCCTCACTTCCTTTGTTCTAGGTGACCTTTTAAGAAGTAATTTTTTTGTCAGTGTTCCTACTAGATTTGTTTACACCCCGTTACCAGCAAATAGTATTTTCAGATTTTGTGCCATTATGTAGAGATTTTACACTGTATACTGAAGGTTTATATATATATGTATATACACTGGCTCTAATATACCCAGGTTAATAATTATATATAACTGCTTTAAAATAAACTGGCATGCTAAGTAACTTCTTAAGTTTTCAGAGTACCAATTTCATGCAGTCATTTTGGGCTTGACTCTTCTCCTTACATAGTAGAGAAGTGTGCCTGAATTTAGACAAGTCCTTGGTACCATGATAAAATTTGACAGTACTGAACTTGCTTCAGTTGTTGGCTTCAGGAAGGCAAATTTCAAATTAAATTATACTGGATGTGCTCTGGGTACCCAGAGACTCATTAGCTGTTTATTCAAGTATTCATCAGTTTTGTGAGTTGCTGATCCAGTGGTAAATGAAATATTTGAGACACAATAATACATAATTATTTTAAGATGCTCCTTATCTAGTTTGAGCTGCATATGAATTTTCAGAATTCGTTCACATGACACATAGCTCAAGATTTAATATGATCTGTAGCTATATGGTTCCTATTTCCTGTGTAGCAGAAATCAGCCATGCAGAATTGGTCATTTTCTCTTCATAAATGGTGTGTGTACTTGAAAGACACCTAGAAAAATGAATTGAAGTCCACGTATCTGCTCTACCTGTGTGCTTCCCAAGCTTATAATCACGTGGGACCACTGTCCGGAGTCCAGACAGCTGGAAGACTCCACATACACTGATGGTTCATTTGGTTCTAATGGGCAACATGTGTTTAATGGGATTACTTTGAAAGCAAGCACATTTATAAGATAAACTGTCAAAAAAAATCTGTTGTGTAACAACCAGATTCCCCAGGATTTTGTTTTTATCAAGGCAATAAAGATGCAGTTTCTCTTTAATTAAAAAGAGTTGTTCGTTTTTATACGTTACATGTCTGCAGAGAAAGAGAAGCCTTGTTCTTGCACTGCAGCTATGCTTCTAATTTGTACCTAATTTGCACCAGCAGCGTAACTGATCTGCTGGTGCTGTGTGTTTTTGACCTGGCATGGACCCCCAGTGATGAAAAATGAGCCTTTAGTCTACGAACGAGGTAGATTTTGACCTAGGCTGGTGCTAATTCTTTTAATTTGCAATGCATTAGAGGCAGGCAGTATGCTGAGATCAGACAGTTGTGTTGGTAGAGATGGTGAATTGGGAAGCTGGAATAGAATAGATTATGGAGAGATTTTTGGGAAGGAATAATTGCATCTTTGGCTCAGGAGTTGTGTAACTAGATGGGAAAAGTTGAGATGTGCTTGCTGCCCAAAGTGTAGGGTACGGTACTATGAGATTAGTTCTCTCTGCTCACTTCAGGTTAACTGGGATGTGTAATGAAAACTTTGGAAATCTTCCTCTTCCTTCTTCCTGTATCTGGATTCTGGATGAGTGTTTAATCCAGTGCATTTTGACCAGCACTGCAATTAAATCCCAAGTCTTCAGTCAAACATACACATTTCCTTTGGCAACAAAACAGCTATTTGCCTTTTTTTTCCCCTGTCAAAAGAGGGTAGAAACTGGGTATTCCTATAAACTGTAAAAAGTACAATTGGCTCATGATACAAGTCTTCCAAGATTTTGTCTGTTCATCCTTTGGATCTTAAGTAGGCTGTGGTTCAGTATCTCTGTGACATCAGAGAACAGAGGTGCCTGTGCTGTGGGATTGTCCTTGGCTCTGGTTCTCCAGCTGTATGACTCCTGCTGGGATGTTGACTTTCTTTTGTTCAATGGAATGCTGCTTCAGTCCTGTCTCCTAATTAGTGTGTGTGGTACGTGCAGTCCTGACTCTTTCTGAGGTTACCTCTATTTCAAGACTGTTTATCAGCTGCCAGATAACAATCTCTTACCTTCTTCCTTTTGTTTGGTTGATTTCTGCTACTGCTGGCCCTCTATACAAATATGAATTTTGGCCTAGGCACAGATGTTCAGGGCTCTGATTATGCTAATCAGCCTTAGTGGCTCTGACCAGTCTCACCGTGGTGCTCGTGGCACCAGTAGCCACATTTAAATTCAGCCCTGGGCCTCCAGTCCCTGCTTGAGTTGCCCTGGAGGCAGCCTCTGTGTGGCTCAGCCTCAGCCATGTGTGCCCCTGGCCAGGACCCTGCTGGTCTGCACCCTGCTCCATGGACTGGCTGCTTGGCTTCGCCTTGGGCCTGCCTTGGCACTAGAGACTTGTTTGACCCTGACTGCCCTCCCTGGATCTGCCCTCCCTGGATCTGCCCTTCTCCGTCTTGCACTGGCAGTGGGACGGAGTCCTGACCAGTGACAGCACCTGCCTTGCTGCCCTTGTTGGTGCTGACATGTGGCTCCCCATCCCTTTAGGGAGCAGCTGTCTCTGCTCCCTGACAGTTTTTGAAGGTGGCTGATACTGTTTTATTGCTCTAGTAGAGCAGTAAGCGTGAAAAATATCAGCCAGCTTTTGCAGAGCTTTCTCTTCATCTTTAGTTGGCAAGAGGTGATGCTGATTTCTTGCAAAAGTAGGTTTTACCATAATGTTTTTTACATAGTTCCTATCTGCATATTGGCCTAGCATGTGCTGCACCTGATCTGCTCCTGGGAGGGACTCACAGTGATCTTCAAAGTTCTGTTTCCCTCAGTCTAAAAGAAAATTATTATTGCTTTGAGATTTTTACCAATATAGAAAATAACAGGTCAGGGAATGTATATGCAGGAAAACATGTTCTACCAGGGCTTTTTCCTCTGAAAGAATTTCAAGAATGTTTCCAAGCAAAACTGAAAATTACTATTACATTCACAATCCTAACTGATTTGATTTCTCTTGGAGACAGCTTGTTCCCATCATTTTATGATGGCATGTTTAAGGTGGCTGTCATTTGCCAGCTGGACTCTTGGGAAAAGGGGTGTTACTACTAAAATCTAGTTTCCAGGTTTTTAGTTTTGGACCTGAAGAGATTCTCCTTTATAATCCTATTCTCATAGGAGGATTCATGGAGTAGGTCAAGGCCTATTGTGTTATGCCATTTAGTAAATTTTTTTTTGGGGACTTCTCTGTCTATTTGGTTTTATAATTAAAACAAGTGCACTTACATGATCCAGATCTTGTTGTATCTTTAAATTACTTTCTACATGTAGAATTAGAAATATCAACATTTATCCCTCATTAAGAAGTGAAAGATTTGAAAATACCCCGATTCAAACTTACATTTAGATTGTTTTGTCTAGGAGGAGGCTTACTTTTCACAGGAAATAGATATGCATTATTTGTATAATTTATAATTAATTTGATGTAGTTACAGATTGCTTAGAATTTTGCAAGGGGATTTATTTTTTTAATGGACCAACAGACGTAAGTCTCATTTCTTATTTTAGGTAAAGTATCCAGTTATTGCACTGGTACCAAGTATAGGTTTATTCCAGTTTTGTGGTAGTTGTGAAGGAACGGGTTCAAATATTTTAAAGGGTAAGGCCTGCTTTTCCTTCGGGTCCTATTTTTAGTGGCTGCTCATTTGCCACACTTCAACAGGAAACACAGATCCAAATGCTTTATGTGAGACTTGGGTGATGAGAGGTAGTTTTCTAGAAATATGTGTCTCTTTTTTTATGCATACAGAAAAGGAGATTAAATAGGATCCATCAAAGAATTCTTTTCTTTTGGTTTCACCACTCATTTGTGTATAGGAGGAGGAATAAGACAGCATGAATAATGTTGAATAATGTTTTATAAAAATACTTAAGAAAAGAATATCAAAGTTTGAGGAGAACCAGAATATGGTGCTATCTTAATGCCTTATTAGGAAAACAAAGACACTGATTTTAACAAATGCAGAAATAAAAATTTTTGTCACAAGATGAATGGTACTCATAAAAATTACAAGTTCAAAGAATGGTGTCCACTTGCTCTGTAGTCAAAATGTAGCGTTGGTCAGACGACGGAATGCCTCATAAATGTCGTCTTATTCTACTTGCACTATGCAACTACTGTCTGGGGAGGCAAAGAGGTCCTCTGAGAACTTGGGATATAAACCAGAATTCTGTCATCAAAATACAGAACATTGGAATATGGCCATGAAAAATACACATTCTAGTCCAGCCCTGGGCAGGTGATAACCAAAGGTCCTTTCCTCCCTCTAGCACACTGTAATGCCAGAAAGGAGAAAGGGATAATAGATTTAGTACCAAAAAAAAGATTCAGGATGATAAATCAGTTTGAGGTTAATATTCAGCTCTTTGAAGTTGGACCTTCTCAGTAAAGTCTGGCTTTGTAATCAAAAGTTTTAGCTTTAAGGAATCGAGAATAGGGAGAAGAGGAAGGAAATGCTCAGATTTCCTTTTCAGGGTTTGCGTGTCATTTAAAAGCACCATGCACTGCCAGTACCATGGTTGTAAGAGGAGAAAAGGGGATGGTCATGAAGGTAACTTGTTATTGTGGAAGGAACTGACAGACTTCCAGTGCTGTAACCTACTCTGGGCTGACCTAAGTATATACCAATGTTTGAAACTTGCTTTGTAATGCCATTTTCACAGGATGTCATAATACCTTTTTCATGGTGTGTACTTTCTAAACTGATCTCTATTTCCTCACAAAAGAGAAAGAAAAAGATGAGAAACAGAGAAAAAGTCACAACTTGGAGTGACTTTAGATAACAAACAAGTGGAAAAATGAGGATTGTGCCGTTTAGGAAGGGAAATAAGCAGGAACAGAAGTTGAAAGTTAAGTTGGAAAGTAGTTAACTGATAAAAGTATTAGTCAGGACACAAACTGACTGTATGGAATAATTTATTAAAAACTCTTTAAAGAGCATTTTTGTGCAGCAACCCTTTGTCTTTTCCATAACTGTACAGTGGAATCAAAAAATTATTAGACATACAGATGGAGAAGTAAATCTCTAGCTTCATTATGTAAAGGTAGCAGCAGAAGACATGCTGCCACATGCAATGGAGTATTCTGGTAGCCAATCAATATTTCAGGTTTAGGGACATAGCTATCCCCTTAAATGCTTCTTTGTACAAGAAATTGAGTGAAGTCAGCTGCTTTCCTAACAAAAAAATTGAGCAAAAGGGTACAAATAAAATTTATTTACTTTTGTGAGTTACTTGGGAAAGTGTTAGTATTTCATATACTAAATTGAGTTAAAACTTCAACCAAGAAAGAATGCTGAGGTGCGGTGAAATGTGTGTGAGGCTCTGGGACTTGTTTCCTCCAAGGTGCTCCACATCTGGGCTTCCCTTCCTAGGGCTCCATATACTTAACCCCAGGCTGCAATCATAGTTCACACTCTGTCTTCCTCCCCAGGCTGTGTGGGTTTGGTTTTGTTCAATGGCATCTATAAAAGTCCAAATACTCCTTGTCTTTCTTGTACCTGACGTGATTTCATCTGTTGCTGGTCCGTAAGAGACAGAGCTACTGAAACGCAGGTTCATTGTGATCCTGGCTCTTTCAAAAGGACTGCAATAGCAAGAACTGCTTTAGCTGTAGAAAGCAGAGGACAGAGAATCTCTTGCCCTCTTTCATCACCCTGTCTGCCAGTGAAATGCAGAAACCGGGGGAGTGGATGTATACGCCTGCACTGGGGTAAAGAAATCCCTCAGTGGTTCAGCGGCAGTATTTCCTGAATCCAAGAAGGTAGGGTAGGGAAAGGCATTTTTCTGCATCCATCCTTCTCAGTACACTGTTTTCTCTTCAAGGAAAATGCATTCTTTCTGCAGTCTAAATTACCTGTCTGCTAAGACACACATAATGTGGCAAGAGACTTCTTTATTTTCAAGTGTTTAATTTAACATGAACATTATTTTTAAAATAAAATGAAAAAAAAAAATAACCTCACAGAAGAAATTTTAAGTGAAATGTTGTGGCCAGGGTCTTTCAGTAGTTCAGGCTAAAGGACAGCAGTAATTTATTCTAACATTAATCCATCTGAATAATAATTCAGAAAGGAATGCTTCCTGGAAAAAATGAAATGAGGTAATGATTGGAACTGCTTATCTGACAGCTATAAATATGGCAGCCATCTTTCACATTACTTCATCAACATAAAAATTTTCTCTCTTTCTTCTTTTTTTAAGTAACCTGTAGATCACCAACTGGAAAAAATGACCAATTAAATAAAACCAAAACACACTAGATTTTCCACTTGATTGTGTAATTTGTACTGAATTTCTTGTACATTCGGCCTTTCCCTCCTCTGTTAAATTTTTACATGGAACATTGAAATAAAAACCTAACGCCTTTTCTTAAACAGTAGTAGAATATGCAGTGTCTACTGCTTTTCCTGTTAGTGATTCCTGGAAGATGGTGTCTGTCCAAAGTAAATTAATGCTATTTTAAATACTTGTTTTAAGAAACAGTTAAAGGGCTTGTTGGTTATGCTGTAGCAGCAAATTTGTTTCGGCCTTCATCTTACTTTTAAATAGTTCATTGGTTTAGGTGCTTCAGCTGAGCAGATTCAGTGCCATTGATGTTGCAGCTGTAGTGGCAAAACATGAATTAGAGTAATTATTTTCACTTGTATGTAATAATATTTCAAAATGCACAGTAATTGTCATTGTCTTGTTCTAAAGTAACTCAACCTGAAATATGTAGTTATCCTCCATGTTATCTTGCTCTAAGAGTTTGAGAGTTAAGCTCTACAAACCTTGAGGCTGTAGGAAGTAGAAAGGAAGTCTAAAAAGCTTGTTTTAACTTGTGTTTTCTATTACTATTACTTTTATATTCGGAATTTGGTCAATTTCTAAGCTAATATACCTTTAGCAGAAAGCAGTAGCTGTGATACTTTTGGTAAGTCTAACAAACTTGTCCTTGTTTGAAATTCAAGTGCAGTTGCCTCAGGTGGAAGGTACTAAGCAAACTTCATAAACTAAGTGATAGTTACAAACCCCTTGAGAGACTGACAGTTAATTTTTTCACAGATGAATGTCAGTACTTTCTTAATAAGGACTGTACTGTCCAAAAGTCCTTTTTTGTTTTGTGTATTTTTATTTCTGAGAATAATAGGAACTTTTCCCCAAAAGATTCTGATGGCTTTTTCTGGTTTTGGTTTTTGTTTTTATTTTTTTAAATTATAATTTTGGATTTTCTATCTCAATTATACGCCTAAAATAGTTATGCTATTATTTTTGCTATGTTTCTAAGTAAAAGCAAGGGTGTTTTTATAATGAAATTACAGACATCTTATTTCTTCCATTTTACTGTTGCAAGGTATTTTGGTTTCTCTGCTACTGCAGAACTTCGTATCTGAAATAGCTCATCAGTCATAAACGGATTTTTTTCTATTGCCCCCAGTACTTTTGCAATCTCCAGTGTAGCGATTGTTGAGGTTTGCAGAGAAGTTCTCATCTTGGTTGCAGCAGTGCAAGTTTGGCATAGTGTTAAGGTTCAAGTTGCTCTGTGCTGCAAAGAAGGGCTGTGGTTGTGCATGTGAACCAGCACAATTCCATCCAGTTCAGTGGGATAAAGCTTGAAGACACAGGAGCAGGTATGAACAGATCTCTTGTCTTAATATGGAGAACAGAGCACCAGCTTCTGAAATTCAGGGAATTTTGCCTGTATTTTTCATAGAGGAAAAATTTAATGCATATGGAAAGAATTAGTTATATGACTTATTAAATGGGAATGTAGTAGAGTTTTCTGTGCTCAGAAATGCATCCTAATAATACTCAGTTAGACTTCGGTAAGGTTGTTCATTATTTGCAGAAAATATACTGCTTCCTGGAATGATCAGCAGAGAGGAGACTACAATCACAGTTACTCTTCATTTTCTTAAAGTTGCTTTTCTGCCTGCCATTAAGGAAGAGAAGATTGGCAATATTGTGCCAGTGCTGTATATTTATTCACAAAAACTAGTTCACTTTGTGAAGAACAGCAAAACAAGACAGAGTTTAACTTTATGGAAGCAGTAGTCAATCTGCATGAAGGAGCTTTCATCACTGGAGTTACTGTTACACACTGCAATCTGAAATGGTGTGTTCTTTTAAAACTTTCTCAAGCACTGAATCTATTTTCAAAGTATCATAGTTGGAGCTCTTCTGTTGGAAGTGTTTTGAACTCCGGTTTAGTTGGCAGTTTGCTCCATATCCTTTTTCCTTTTGTGGTACATCTAGATATTTTTAAAAAAATATGGAAGGACAGATTGGCTTCCTGACAGGGTTTTGATGGAAAATTTCCTTAAGTTTATTTGGCTTTACATTTTTAGTCTGAAGACTTTGCCATAGGCAACCAGTGTACAAAGTACCTGTAATGGCAGCTCTGCACTTAGCTGTCAGCACCACAGTATAATCTGCAAACCTTCAGCTTGCCTTAAAAGGGGAGAAAATACTTTTTTACGTGTTGAAGGTCTTGAAGGGAGGTGTTGTATTTTTGAGAGCAACATAGTAATGGAGAGTTCTCAGTGATTTTTGTCAGAAAGTACCATTAACGTTACAGTGTCAAGTTTCCAAAAGCTGCAGATTTGGCTGTCAGTCACCACACTTAGCAGTCCATGGCTGACTGCCTGTGATCATTCAGATCATTTGGACGAACCACTCTTGAGCTCCATACTGCAACTCTCATTCTGGCTACTTAAATCTTCTTAAGCTTGTACTGCTCCCTCAAGGGGAGTTATCTGAAGAGGATTCTTGTGCCCTTGAGATCCCCAGTCCTGCCTGGCCTGCGCTGCACGGCTTCCTCCCTGGCGTGCCCTCGCTGAATACGGTGCTCGCAGGTACTGCAGTGGTGCTGCCAGGACCACAGCGCTGCAAGGCTGTGTGTCATTGGGGAAGAAAAGGTTGGCCCATGAAAGGTGGTCTGCTGATTTGAGAGGCTAAAAAAAGGACAGGCTTTTCTGTGGGTGTGGAACATACACAGCATTGTGAGTGAGGTTAGGGGCTCTTTGTGGGCAATAGTGGGAGTCTGTAAAAGGAAAGAATTGAGAGGGAAGAGGTACAGTGACAATGATGTCTAATTAACAGAGGTCAGATTTTACCTTGCTGGAGAACCAGATATCCAAATGCAAATAGAGCAGAATCTGGACTTTTAGCAGCAGTGAGAATGCTAATTTTCTATACTGCTTTGGGAGTTTGACTGTAATTAATTGCAGTTCTGAGGAAGACTATTTTATCTTTCACCTCTCAAGGGAGAGGAAAAGAATGGTTGGTAAAGCTAGTTTAAAAATAGCCTGAGGAGTCTGACATATTCAGCTGTGTATACAAAGCTCACCAAATTACAAAAAGAAATATAATAGTAATGGTGTTCTTCTCAATTTCACCAACATTTTTACTTCCTGCCTCCTAAAAAATTGAGATATTTTCAAGTACCTACCTGTGTTGTGAGTTCATGTGGTTTACTGTCTGACATAGGAGACCAGGTTATTCTTGGGTCATATTTTTGAGATTTCCCCTGGAACCGTAAGGATAAGAAGTATGTATTTACATGAAAGATGAGAATATAGTGTGTTTTCTTGACTTCAGGAGCTGAAACTTTAAGAAAGGCTTGCACTTTAAGAAAGGCTTGCTTAGTCAAAGCAGGTTATTTGATGGGTTGGATTGTTGCAAGTCAAAATTTCTTTTCTTCAGCTATAATATACAAATGAAAGAGAGATTACGTCCATATCCTACTCCAGGATTATCCTAAAGGAAGGAGGTCCATTTCAGGAAGCAGTTGTGACATTCTAGAGAGTGAATGGGCACTTGGGTTCCCCTGGCTGTTGCTCTGGGGCCAGGGATGAGAGCCAGCAGGTTCTGACTGACCCTGGCAGGTTCAGGCCATTTGGGCTGCAGGATTGTGCTGGTGTAGGGCTGACTGTAAAGCCATAGGTTCCTTCCTGGTTAGATTTTAATTTACGATTCATGTATTACAATCTTGTTAATAAAAGGAGGTGCTGTACCTTTAAATAGCACATGCTGTCTAACCATCAACAGGCATCTCTTGCAGCAGCTTTAGCCTGTTTCTCCAATCATGCCTGCCTAAGTCAATAACGCTTTGCCAAAGCTCCTCGTGCATTAAAGGTTACCGTTTAGCTTGTTCCATGAATCACAGCAGATGCATAACTTGGCAGTGACCATTTCTGTCCCTCCCCTTCTTCGCTTCATACTGACTGCAGCCCCCCAGCTCAGTGCTGGCCGAGCCCCCTCCCCCAGCAGGGAGAAGTCATTACATGAAGAGATCAACTTACCAGTTGTCTTCAGAGCAGTGGCTGAGAGCAAAGCTCCTGGTCGGACTGTGAGTGCGAGAGAAAGGGGGAGAGGGAGACAGACTCGTACCTACAAGAGCTCAGGGCTGTGATCCTGAGACACAAGTGCATCTGCTAGCTGTTAGTACTTGGCAGAGGGTTTGCTCCTCCAGGGTAGCTCTAACTTTGGGTAATAATGTTTGTCAGCTACCTGATACTAACGTTGCTCTGCTTTCAAACAGCAGTGTTAGCAAGACCTGGGGGTGAGGTAAGCAAAGTACAATATCTTGTCAAAAATCGTCTTGTCACAGTTGCATTTTCTTCATATCTGTTAAGATGGACTGTGAATGATTTTTATGCTATTAGACGTTTTAGAATTGTACTGTCTGTGTTGTGTAAAAAGCTTTTGCTTTGGTTTAGTTTTGGGGGTTTGTTTTGTTTGGGGGATTTTTGTTTGCATTTTTGCTGTTGCTTTGGGTTTGTTTCGTTTGGGTTTTTTTTTTTCTTTGCAAAAGCTGAAAGGTACTAAAGGAGAATAGTTTGAAACTTAACTTCTCTGGATTTGATATACAATACGCTTTCTGTGAGAGATGACTAATTTGTGAATTTTTCTTTACTAACATACGGAGAAATATGATACTCTGCAGCAGTAGATGGTAGCGTTTTGTTCATATTTTCTACAAAAAATGTGCACTAGTGAAAAAGTTTTTACACAGGATACATTTTGGGGATGTGAGCATGTAAAAACTCCAGGCTTCATTACTTTAATAACATTCTTTTTGTGCAAATACATGTAGTGTTTAGTCTGGGGCAGGGCAGAAAGAACTTGATTTTTTTTAAAATGTATGTCATATTATTAAAGAGGGACTTCATGCATTCCTAATATTCCTAATTCCTAAATCTTGAACAGTGGAATAGAACAGCTCTTTCTATGCTTTAAAAAGTTGCTACTTGATTTATGAAGAGCCATTTTCCAGATTTTTGTCCTCATCAGAGCAGTTTGTCGTCAAATACTTATTTCATACCAAAGCAGAAATTTCCAGCTACTGTTTTGCCATTTAGGGAATAAGTCAACAGGCGTCGTATTACTAGATATAAAATATTCCATTTATTGAAATTACTAGCAGAAAGCACGTTTGATACTCATTCTCCCTCGCTGTACCTGAAATGGGATGTGTAGCTGTGCATTTTAAAGGAATCAGATAATTTTGTTCCATAAATATGCCTTCCTTAAGTAAATCTTCTGAAAACAGTGATTCATCTTTAGAGCTTTGTCTTTTGTTAGTCCTGTCATAACTTAGGAGTAGCTTAATGAAGACCAGATCAATTACTTTCCCTGGTAAAGGTGGAAGTGAACTGGAAAAAACACCTTGTCCAACAGTGTGTGGTTGACAGTCTCTGTAGCTCATATGTCTAGAACTAAACTTTATTTTGCTTTCAGGGTGTTTTAATAAGAGACTCTGTAACAGCTTTGATTCAGGAAAATGTCTCTTAATGAAATCTTGTGCTGCCTTTGATCTAGTTAAAGCAGGGAAAAGTTTTCAGCAGAGTCTCAACAAATTTAAATGGTTTGATGATCAGAGCAACTGAAAGCTGATCATTGCCCTCTAGTTGTCACAGAAGTTTTTAACTTCCTGGTTGATTGTTACTGAGCACAGAAAATGATAGATGGACTCACCTTGTTCAGACTGAGGGACCTTAAAATCTGTGGTGGCTCATATGGAAAATATTTCTGTCACCACTGCATGCACATGTGGTCTTCAGAGATCCATATAAAGAACAAATCTAGAGCAGCAGCAGTGTTGCCTGCCAATTATCCTCATTAGCAAGTAAAATAAAAGCAATGCTGTGTTCTTACCTGGAAATTAATTTCTGCTGTAAATGTGCAATGTGGAATGTTTTAGCACTGTGATCCATATGCCAAGTACTTTAAACTGGACTGTTGTTCTTAGTTTTTCAGCTAATGCAGCAGACAGAGCATAAAAAATTGGCCTGTTGCTTTATCAATTAATTTTAGGTTGTAGGTTTTAGCGTAGGTAGTGAGAAATTTTCTCCTTTATTATGTTCATATGGCTAGTTTTGGAAATTTCATAATAAAAAATATACTGTGTCTACTGTTATTAATATAATATTTCTTTGTCCTGTATTGTAAGAGACCACCCGATAATCCTGTGCATTTCCCTGCTCCAGCTGCAGAACCTTGGCTACATAAATATTATTTCTCTAGGAAATTACTCGGTAAAGATTTTTCCTGTGGTTGACAGTGAATTGAAGACAGAGAAAATAAGTGAGAAGCCATTTTTTAAAGGAACCTGAATTGTCATTTTGTGCTCCTTTGAACTGTTTTGTATACTTCTCTGAATATTTTAATTGATTTATATGTATGTATTTTTAAAAGTTCTGCTCATAAACCTGTCAGTTTTTGATAGATTATAAAGTCAATGGGAAGTTGCTTTTCTTGCCAGCTTGTTTCTTCTGTATTTTAATGCTGCAGAACTTTTAACTGTTCAAGAAACAAAAAATAACAAAAATTCAAGTATTACCTTTTTTCCTGTCTAATTCTTAAGGAACCCCTAACACTTGTTCTAATGTGTGTATGATTATGTTCTGCTTCTCATTTGTTGTTGATTTAAGGCATGACTTGGCATGAAGTCAGTGAAACTGCATTGCATCACTTTTCCATCCAGGAAGGAAATAAGGTTGTATAGATTTGCAACTTGCACCACATTTGTATGGGCAAGCCCAAAGGTTGTGTGTGTGTGCTTCTTAGGAAATGAACATGCTGAACTCCTAGCAGAACAATACTTAGTCAAGGTTCCCTCTTTCTCACTTCTTTAATCTGGTGGTTTAGAATCAGCTCTAGCATGAAAATCGTTGGTTTGACTAGATACATTGGGCTTCAGAAATCTTTGAGCAAGTAGGGAGTTTTCCTGAGTAATAGCCCATCCCTGTATTTTCAGGTATTCCTAAGCTTATCATTATTCTTCACCCACAAGCAGGTAGCCTTTTAAATACTCTTTTCTCAGTGTACTTGACAGAGGTTTGCATTTGAGAAGAGAATTTCACATTCCTTGAGAATTCAACTAAATTCTCCCATTTTAGTAGCTTCTTTAATCCCATACAGATTGACCATAAATCGGTACCGTCAGCCCTATCTCCCTCAGTACAGGTGTCAGTGAAGCTATGAAAATGTTCCAAAGTCACCAGCCTGGCCTTCTCAGCAATAAAGCAAAACCAAATTGTACCATTCTTGAATGGTTTGAATTGTTTTCTATTAGTGTTTAAAAAAATTCAGTCTAGCTGACAAAATGTGTACAAAGGGCCTCACATGTAACTTCAACGTTGATTTGATCTGTATTTTAATGTGATAAGTAATGATGATCTGACTAATCATCAAAATACAGTATATAAACACAAAACTTTCAGCATGTTTAAGTGAATAGGAATGGGTTTTAAGATTTACCACCTAATTATTTTCAGTTCTTGAGTAGTGGTTGTTCAGATAACAGCATGTTTTGCTACATTAATCAAGCTGTTTATAGAAGCAAAAGTTTTGTTTAAATACGTATTTAGCTTAAGAGTATTGAATACTACATGCTGTTCAGCTTTCTTCATAAAGTAGTTCAACATGAAATGTAGAACATACTAAACAGTGTCCTCAAGAGTTGCTTTAATATATTTTTATTATAAATAAATTTCACAGATGTGAAATGCTTCCCTTTGGAATTCGGGCATAAAGAGGGTGAAAAAATCACGCTCCACGCACTAAAATGAGTAAAGGGAGCCTGAGCAACTCCGAGTGAGATTCTTGGTATGCTACAGACACTGCTGGTTCTGATCTGTGGCTTATGGGCCAATGCATGGAGCAGTTGTTCTGCACAGAGTCCCAAGTTGCAAGACCAGGAATAAACAGACAGGAGTGTAGAGGGACCTTATTGCCATGAGATCCTATTCATTTCCACCTCCGCACTGGTTGGCCTCTCTGCAGTGTGTAGCTTGTCCACAGGAACCGGAGAGGCAAAGTGAACTTGTCAGCATTTTAAAAGATCATTCAGTTCTGAACAGGTTCAGGTGTCACAATCCCCACTGCACAAATGCAATCCATTGCAAGAAACATCTCAGTGTTCATCCCAGTGTTGTTACTTACTTCTGTGTGGTACAATATGAATGGAGCTCTCCATTGTTGATCTTGCTCAAGCAAGAAGGAAGAACACAAAAGAAAAACCCACAAAAGACCCCAAACACCTTGAGATCATGGCCCTTTTGACACTGTCTCTTGACTGGCTATTCTCTTGTCAAGGAGGAACTCTCTTTCCCGAGACTTACTGGAGTAAAATTTCCGACCTTACTCAGTGGAATCTTCCAGTGTCCCATGGTAAGACCTGATGCGTGTGTGGACGCTGGTGTGCGCACTTGTGAAGAGGCAGGAAGACAACTCACCAGCAGGTCACACATGCAGCAGCTAATGCAATTTTGGCCACCTCTGTGAAAGGGCAGCATGGACAATGAACATGGCAATGCCTATGCCGCATGACTGTTAGTGGTTTTCATTTATTGCATTCAGCTTTATGTTACCTGCCACATTGTCATGGCCATAATTACTGTTGTGTCTGTGGATTTTGTCATCTTCAATTTTTTTTATCCTTTTGATAGTCCTGTGAGGTACTGCTATTACACAGCTGTTACTTATAAATTCCTGGGCCACAAGGGTAAAATACAATTTGGAGGATCAAAATGTTATCAGTAAGAATGACTTTTATATATGCTTGGAAAATCAGCCTTTCTAGCACGTGAATGGTTTTGTATCCAAGCACCATCTCAAAGAAACTTTGTATGGCCAGGAAATGAACTAGTTAAGCTATGTCTGCTCAGTCACCAGGCTCGAGTTTAGTTGATGCCACGCCTTCAATCATGGGCAGGGAGCTCATGATGCGGCCCAGTAAAACAAGCATTTCCATCTCTGACTTCCACAGAGAATATAAGAAAATATAATTTATGACGTACAGACAAAAATAATTCCTCATCTCTGTACCTGAGTATTTCCATCTGCAAGCCAAGGTTAATAGGGTTTCCACTGATTCTCCTGAGAAATTGATACATCACCTTGACTGTTACTTTCCCATAAAAACATCACCCTTACCCTTCTGTTTATGAAGCATGAGAATGTTTGAGAACATTTGTGGACTGGTAACTAAGGAGGGATTGAACCATTTATTTATTTATTTATTTAGCCTACATAAAAGAAAGTTATTTGGATTTTCTTCAAAATTACCTGATTAGAAAAAAGAGATGGTAGTTTACATATGGCAGTAACTGCTGACTTCACCAGTAAAACGTCTGAAAGTGAGACATACCATAGTTGAAAAATAATCCTGTCAAGTAAATATCCACAGCCTTGGACAAATTATAAGAATGTGCTCTATGTATTGGTGTAAGTACCACAGTACACGTTTATTTGACTTCTGATGTTCTTGCCTCACTCTCCCCAGCTTTGTTGTCTGTCTCCACTGCAGTATTAGTAGTACAGCCCTGGTTTGCTTTGAAAATTCTGGTGTAAACTTAGTGTAGTAGAATGCTCAGTTTAGAGTTAATTACATTCTAGCAAAATTACTCAAAACTTTTATCCTATGTTCTTTTATCCTATGTGATTTGGGGGAATAAGTGTTCTTCCAGTTTTATTCTCAGGATTTCTGTGTGGCATTAGTTCTTCCTATATGGCGTATCCATGCCTGTTCTTCTGGGAGAGACAGGACTGCAATCCCAGCAGAGTGGTGTGTACTGACCAAAGTCTGTAAGGATATTTCCCTAATAGGTCTCTAGATCCAAAGTCTTTTGGCTTTGGGCTCTGGTTCAGGCTATGCTGAGCTTCTTGTTCCATGCCATAAACATCTAAAAGACGGATTGAGGGCTACAATAATTCCCACAGTAATTACAGCATCATGCTCAGTCCTAGCATAGTTAAGCTAAATTCATTAAGTCATTACTAAAGAAATGGTTATGTGTGATGGATGAGCTAATTTGTTTCTGAGACATGGTTCATGGAGCATTTTCTGAAAAGCTGTCCCAGAAACTTGTTGGATTACTTATTAGATAGACATATGTTTAAATGAATTTGCCATTAATTTTACACCTGGAAATACTATTTTCCCTAGAAACTGTTAGTTTACAAAATACTTTCCTAATCATATTTCATTATCAGTATCCATTCTTTTGATTGGCTTAATTTTTTTCCACCTTTGATTTTTGAAGTAATAATTCTCTGAAAATTTAATTCTAATGAATGTATGTTTATCACTGTAATGTAAATGCTTTTTCTTCTGGCATAGTGAGTTTAGCTCCTTTTCTGAGGATTTTAATATTTGTTCCAAACATGCTGAGCATATAAATGGAGCAATGGATTTAGAAGGCAGGTAGTTTATATTAGGATGTATTGAAAGGTACTCACAAACAACAGAAAAGGAGGGAATAAAGATATAGTAAGTAAAGTAAGTCCCTCTAATTGTTTTGTAAATCATAACAGTCATTGTATAAATAGGTTTTTCTTCTAAAGACTTCTTTGGTTTTCCTATCTCTTTATGGCAACGTTATAAGACTCTGAATTTTTAAGGGCTCTGATGTATAATAGGGCACAGGAATGTGTTCCAAGACTCATAAAAACTTTAATTAAAAGAATGGAAATTCTTGTAAACTCCTGGTGGTTGCCTTTAAGTAATATCACTTCTTAAAACACTTCCCGCTCCCCCCAGCCTGAGAGATTAGCTTGCATTTTGTTACAGCACTGTTACATTCTGCCCCGGGATGATGTACCTATTTTAGGGAAACAAGTTGATTATTATAATTCCCCAGCCTTTCTGGAAGGGAGACCTGGCACACAAGAGACTGTGCTGAGTAACGAAACAAATGCTTTGCTGTCAGAAGTCAAAGCGAAATTTTGCTACTAGCTTTCCTGGAGGCACACTGCTGTAGGTGGGTTACTGCCAGTGCTCACTGAGCTGTTGCTCGGAGCCCCTGAGTCAAGAGTTGGGGGCAGTTGTGCAGCCATCAGGAACATAAAGCAAATTTTCAATGCATGATTGAAAGACAGGGGGTAGAAGGGGACTGGTATGTGACACATACTCCTGTCCTTACTTGATCTGTAGCTTTCTCCATTTTTCCTTCAGTATCACTTGTTGTTCATGGCAGCCAAAAGGACAGCAGCAGGGATCAAGCATCATTCATTGGTGTGTAAGGACCCAAGGGCACCAGCACAGCAATTATATCACTGACAGCAGCTACATTGCTTCTCTTTAAAGAGCCCTGCTAAATGAGACACATGAAAGTGAAGCATGAGAGAGTATTAAATTAAAGGTTTCCCTGTGTATGTCATTGCCTGAAGCTGTCGATCTGTTTCTTCATGGGTTACAGGTATTATTTTCCCAGCATGTGGGTTGTGAGTAAAGTTTTATCAAGAGACAGAAGTTTTTGACAAATTTCCACTCCCACCTATTTGGCAGTCACAGGAGAAGGAGGTGAATTAGGAGTCAATGAATTAATCCTCCAAGCATAGCTGCTTTTTGACTGAAGTATAATGTTTAGTTCCATTTTTCATGAGATTTCTTCCCAAAATGTCATGATGATGGGAATAAATCCTTAAGTATTTTTGACTTCAAGACAAATTCTTTTGTTATTCAAATTTTTAATCAAAATTAAAAGATTTTTTAAAAACTGCTTTTTGAAAAGATGCTGACTAATATCATCACAGGTAGGTGATAAAAAGTAGTAGGAAGCTTGGTATTTAATATAAAATTGCCTCCTTGCGTCTCGGAAATTGCAATTATAGGAGCAATGGTAAAAGCATGTGGAAATGCTGCATTTTGATCCCAAACAGTTAATAGATTTAGCGTAAGAAATCACCCATTCTGAGGAAAGATCTCGTCTTTCTCTTAATGTAGTTACTTCACTATACATTTCAAATGAGCTTTAAGTAACTACTGCAGAGACAACAAAGCCACATTTGATAACATTCGGTGTGTGGAGGGTATATTAACATCTGTACATGAACAGAATGTCTGAAACACGTGCTGGACTCTAGCTTGTGAGTACTTGAAAATTGAGATTTATTTAGTGCTCGAACAAGCAGGTGATAGTGAAGTATTCTAGCCAGGGGCACCAACTGTTTTGATGTTAACTATGAGCCAATATCCTCTAGAAAAGCACAAGGATACAGAATAACTATATAAATAACTTTTCTTATTTCCCCATTAAATGGAAAATTCCTGCTGAAGTGGCAGAATTACCTTGTTGAAGCCAACCTGTTGAACTGAAGACAATTTCGTTGAACATTTCCTTATATATTTTGATAGTGAGAACCTCAGGCACAGGTTCTCTTTGTGCTGTGGAGAAACTGAAGAGACAAGGTGGTAGGTACATAGTGCCCAGGTGACACAGAGGTGATGGGTGCATAGTGGCCATGCCATTGAGGACTGCACACATGTACTCTGCTCGTGACATGAGGTGGTTACAGTGTCATTTCCTCTGTGACTGCATCTCATCCTTTTGAAAATTTAGAGTACTCAGGTGATTCTTCAGTATTTCAAGGTTAACTCTTCAGTGTTATGCTGAGGATCCCTGGTGGAGCATATACCAAACGCTCATAACCGGTTACATTTGATGGGGTGCTTGGCTGTTGGTGATACGATGGCTCTGGGATGAACAATGCATTACCAAAGAAACCAATATTTAGGAATGATCAACACAAGAAACAGAAATATTTCTTCAGCTGCTTTATTATGGTTCAGGAAATGAGCAAAGCGAAAGCAAAGCAAAATGATAAGTAATTCCAGCGTTGGACCATTGTGATAGTGGAAGTAAGAAAACACCTAATGCATCCAAGCTGTCACAGTGTGGCTATTGGGGATTATCTCTAGTAAGACCATGTCAGCAGAGGCTGGCTTGTGTCCTGCCTTTTCTTTCTGAATGACCACCACTTCTAATTTTCAGATGAGAGTGTTGGAATCCAGAATGCAGAGAATATCTCTCTGCCTGTTTTAAAGGATTCTACCCCCGTGGACAACACTGTCTTTGACCTTCGCCCATGGAGAAAATTACCTACCCTTTGGGAAGAGTTGGAATCTACACTGGTGTGAACTAGATGATAGAATGCTTTGTAAGATTATCACAAGGTGAAAATTTAGGGTCTTTGGGCTTGTTAATATAGTAAATAGATAAAAGTAAGAAACTTCAAAATGGAGGATTATTGTTCTCTAAGTTTCTTCTTCTTCTTCTATTCCTTCATATTCTGCAGTAGAAGTAGTTTAAGGTGATTGGATGAAAAATTCCGCAGTTCCGGTGTACATGACAAAGTGATTTATTGAACATTGGTGGAAATGTGAAAATATCTTTCATTTTACGTTTTAATTGGCTAACTTACCTTTAAAAAGAGTGTCTAATCTTGATAGTGTGGACTTCTTCCTGCATTCTCTGCCCTGTGCTGTCGGAGCCACACAAGTGACTCTATTTCTCTGACAAGACTTAATAAACAACTATCTGAAAGCAGAGACTGAAGAAGTTTCCGTTCGCCTCCTGAATTCCTGGCAAAGACGCTAAACCTCTCCCCCATCAGGGGAGGCCTTAATTAAGGCACGGAATGTGTCATGAGAGTGAGAACTACTAGGAATGACAACTAATGTTGTGATGCTTTATTTGTAATCATAGAAATGGGTTTCTAACCATGTAAAAAAGGTTAATAATTAAGTAAAACCATGCTTAGGATTCAGTTTAGGGTAAACAGTCATAATGACTTGTTCAGAAGAAATTAGAAAGTTTATTAGTCTCAGTTTTAGAGGCACTAGCTTCCCTTCACATAGCTGTGTCAATACTGAGAGACTTTAAAGAAACCTCTCAAGTACAGTTCTAGTTTCTTCTTTGTTCTTACTCCTAACAAATTACCTAACTGTCACATTATTTTAAAGGTGTTAATAAATGTTATTTCTTAAGTGTGGGCTTTTCCTGTCCATCATTTTTGCTTTAGTAGTGGATACACTGAGTCATTTGGCATGTTTCAGTTTTGTCGTTCTCGCTGCACTATATTCTGCTTGTGACAAATGAGCTATCTAATTCTTTTATGAATTTTCCAAAGGCACTTTTAGGAAAGAAGAATTTGCAAATACCTGTTTATAAGACATTCTGTGTACTGAAGAACTGGGAGTTACTTGAAAAAATCGTATACATTTTTCCATGTTGTCAGAAGTCAGTATTGATGCACAGAAGTCCATTAGTCCTTGGAAAGAATGGCAGTTGGTGTAGCTCCAGCTGTATATGCAGACATTCATTTTAAGAATTGATTGAGAGCAGATGAGATCAAAAGTTAACATCTGCAGCTGTTTCTGGCTGCTAAATAAGCATTAAGGACCCGGTGAAGCTTTATTTTAGTGAAGAATAAACACTACAAAACTTGCAAGCACGAATTTCAATGTTAATAGTACTACAGCACTGTTCTTACTCAAGTTTCAAGTTTTGGGTTCTTCCCTCTGTTGAATAGAAGGCTGGGAATACCTGGTGAGCAAGTTGAAATTTGCACTACTTCACATCTTCCTGTAAGGACAAGTTAGTTCTTGGATAACAAACTAATGTTGCTAGAAAATGCTAATACTTCTGCTTCAAGTCAGAAGGAAATTTCTACTTCATCATAAAGAGTTTGGCAAAATTTTAGAAAGTAAAAAGTGAATGCTGTTAAAACATTGTTTGCTTTGAGAGGATTTGGCCAAGGAAAGTAAGGAAGTGACCTGAAAAACAATCAGCCTTGTGGAAACTATTGGAGACTTCATTAGGGAGACACTGCAGGGGGAAGCAAGTGGAGGATCAGCACTGGGAATGTCAAGGTGAAATCTTGGCTCAGATGAAGATGATGAAAGCCAAATTGTCATTGATTTAAAACTGTCGTTATTTGGGTTTTGATCTCAGCGACTGAGGATTTAGGAAAGATGTCATTAGCCAAATCCTGCTGCCTTGATTAGATGCAAATTTTCCTATGTGCATTATACAAATATCTGTACAATGGCTGAGTTGTAAGTGCATTGGTTGGGAGGATCTGGAAATAAATGTGGTATCCTGCAACATAAGGAATGAAAAAAACATCTGGTGTGGGTCATTTCTAAAAATAGTAAGAGCTAACTAAACTCTGTGCAAAACTTTTTAAATTTTAGAATAGTGCTAAAATTCAGCAGATGTGCTGTCCCTTTTTCATTCATAAAAGTCCTGTGGCTTAATAAGTTTCTGATTTTTATGTATTTATTTATTAAATTACATTTTAATGAATATAATTTTTATAATGACATTTGCCATTATTTGCTTTGAGTCTGTGAGAATATTAAGCCTTTCTCTCAGAGATCACTTAACACTTTTAGTACATTATTCACTCTCTGAATTATCAAACTTAGAGATACGAAGAGGTAGTTAATTTTTTATCCAATCTGAAGTAATTGTACAATAATTACTTGATAATTACAGACCCCTGAGACACCTCTGCTTGGCTACTTCAGAAGATGACAGTGGTGCTTACCAGTGTATTCACTGGTACCAGCACTGGTACCATTTATATGTACATACCAGTGTGTATGTACATATAAATGCAATCATTGAGTCTCTTTGTGGTCTCTTTATTTTCATCAGAACATTCCATTTTAAAAATACTTCTTGAATCAGACAAAGAAAAGTGTTTTTTACTCATTCTTCTATGACTTGTTATTGACAAAGTGTCCTTGATGTGCTCTTGGTATTCATTGTGTCCCTGAGACAAGTGAACATGAACTGCTAATTTTAACTGTATTTTATGGCATCTTCAGGATAGAAAATGTAACATAGTATTGCTCCTCAGTTGACACCATTTGTACTGGATTTCAGCCTTGGTGTGTGTCTTTGGAGGCTCCATGAAGCCCAGACTATGCACCACAGTTTGCAAAGTCACATCACCAGTTGTACAGCATGATCAGATGCATGTCTGGATTGCTTTAACAGTTGGGTGGCTGGGGTTTTCTTGGATTTTGGCTTTATTTTTCTGTTTTTATATCTATCTTTTAGATTGGTTTCTACTAGGGATTTGTTGAACCTCTTCCGATAAAATGGGAACTGCGGAAACCTTATCATTTCTGGTCAGGAATCAAACTAAACTTCATGTCCTTGAAGCTCTAAAGAATGTAACTAAATTTTCTTCCTGGTATTTTTACTGTTTTGTCTAGACAGAAAAAATAAATAGAAGCTTTAATAGTCATACTGGAATATAAGATTAGAATTGTCCTTGTGGGTAAGGATGTCCAAGTTCCTGTTTCAGGTCACCTACTCTTTATGATCTTTCATACAACAATTTCCATTTTCCTTCCTTTTATATCTCCTTTTGTCCTTGAAGGTTCAGAGATAAGTAGTAAAATTTAGGAATATGCTTTTTGTTTGGAAATAAACCTGAGAAAGTTGGATAGTCTGAATATTTGACAGTTTCCCAGAAAATATATAAGATCATGAAGTTTTACAGTAGTAACTTAGAGAAAAGGCAACCTTCAGATATTTTGGGATGGTTTTTTTTGATTTGGAATGTCATCAGAATTGTTTTGCCAGCTTTAGTTGCTTCTATCTATACATTAATTTCTGTAGCTGCTTCAGTTTTGATGACACAGGCTGACCCTTGTAGCACTGTCGTGTATTGTCTTGTACCATAGGGACCCTTTATTGTCTGGTTAATCAAATTTTTCCAATAAAGCTTTTTTGACATTGTGACATTGAGAACAGATAGTTTCTGTATGAATGTTCTAACAGAAGTAAGATGGGCTTACACTGTCAGGTGTTCCTGGTGGAGTTCTAGTAGGACCCCCTTTCTTCTACATAATCTTCTATTCGCAAAAACTGTGGTGCCTGTCTCAAATGCATGGGGAAGCTAGTGATGTTTCAGTGTTTAAAACTGGTCAGGCCTTAAAACTTCCCATTGACACTCTGTATCTCATGACACTCTGAAAGTTATTTCCATTTTCAAGTCCTCCATGCCATTCACTTCTGTAGTGTTCTATTCACCTTGCCAAACTTAGGTTCATCTGGGAATCCTGAGGTAAACTGAGGGAGTCCCAAGCCACAGGGCAGCATCAAAGTGTCCACAAATGGTCTTAAAAATTGCTGGTGTCACTAATCCCTTATTAGATATAATGAGGCCCTAAAATTTCTTTTTGAATTGCCTTCATTAACCTGAGTCCTGTGTAACTTGGAGAGGCAGATTTTAAATGTCTTTGTTAACATAGCAGGAGAGGTTATTAGAGGTTAATCCCTGAAGCATGACAGTTTTTATGCAGCCATAAATTTATTTGTGTTCGTTAAAAATACAAATGGTTTAAAGTTCAGCCCTTACAGTCTGTCTGGAGCTTAACTCAATGCACAATCATGGCACATTTCCAGACAGTGGTTGTGCCAGGCTACAAGAGTTGGTTTCCCTGTAGTGGTGAAGCTGAAACCATCTGACTCCACATACTTGAAGTCAGTTTACTGTTGAATTGGCAGCAGTTGCGGTCAGGCTTCAGTTGTAAGAAAATGCTTTATTGCTTCCAAGTTTCCCTTTCAGCAAAGAACACTTATAAGACCATAAAACTGTCTGTCTTTCTAAGATCTATAATGGCAGCCTGGTAGAACAGCATGTATTTTTCATTTGAAGAGTTAGTGTTTTCCAGTTATGTGGAAGGCTTAAGTAGCAATATTTATTTGTCCTCTGACTTGTTTCCTGTTGTTTTCCTCTGTCCCTTCTGAAATGCACTGATCTGCATCAACAATGTGGAGAGTTTAGTTCCTCTACTGGTTTTAAAACAGTGGGAGATGCAAGCAGTGGAAATACCTGCTGCAGGATAGTTCAGCACTCTTGTCAAAAAGAAAAGCAAGTGCGTGCCACGGGGGTTTAAGCCAATATTCTGTGTCAAGTGGCACAAGGTGATACCTCAGTGTTAATCTCCAAGATAAATTCCATCCTCACTGCTTTTGTGTATGGTAACTGTGCCTGCTAATCCATTTGCAGGACCATTGACTTTACAAATTCCATTTTTGCTTGCCTTTGCCCACATTTTTAGGTAAGTACAGCAGTGGCATAACAAATTACCACACATGGCTTCTGTCTCAGATGTGTTTGTTGGCTTCTTTCAGATAAATCTTACATAAATCTTTTGAAAAGTAAAGGTTGTGGTTGATACACTGGTGAGAATGTTTTCTCTTGGTTTCTTACAGGTGCAGAACAGAGAAAACTAATGAAAGAACTTAAGGTGTTAGATTATTTTGATAGTGGTATGTCATGCATTCTTACCAAGGTCTTAAGCTCAAGCTGAGTAAAAGTATTCAGTTAATATATCAAAAGTTGAGTTTATGTAGGTTGGAAACCTACTTATAAGTTTGAATCTAAAAAGAAGTTAAAAAAGAGGGGGAAGGGAAACATGCAGAAAAATTAAAAATTAACCATGATACTTAAAATGCAGTTCAGTGGAATGTCAAAGGGTGGCTTACAAGGGTTTAATCAAATTAATGCTTCATTGTAAAGCTTTTAATTGTTTCCCTTCTGCATGAACTAGTTTTTACTCTTAACCCCCACATCTGTTTTCTCACAACACTGATGGCGTTTAGGGCTGTCCAAATCTGTCCAAATTCACAGAGTGCATGTACATATTTGTGAGAGAAAATATGCAGGCAAGTGCAAGCATGCTGAGATGCCGTGAAGACCCAGAATGGACATGTCACAGCAGTGATTATCTGTAAAATAGCAAAGTGTTTTGTTTTCTATGAAGCATTTCTCTGAACCTAAATTTTCTAGAGGGGCTATGGGACATACTGAAGAACAGGTTCTTGTGAATTATAATAGGACATAGATAAGATGAGGTTTTAAGCAGAGCTTCCCACTCATGAGATACACAGCTCTAAGCAGAGCTGAAAGTTCAAGTAATCGTTGCTTGCCTTTTTGTAGAGAAGTTTTTATTTTAGGTCCCAGATTTTTTTTCGTGATTGCTGTGTTAGAAGTTGTACTGAAAAGCTTTAAATGCGCACAGAAGAGTTAGTGTCATCCTGGTCACTTCATCAATGGTCATACAAGCCTTTCTCTCTTCCTTTTGTCATATGCGTTCTACAGCATAATGGAAGTAATATGAAATTATTAGGATGCTTATTGGTATTTTAAGGTAAGTTTAGATTAGATATAAGAGAGAAATTCTTCTCAGTGAGGGTGGTTGGACACTCTCACAGGTTTCCCAGAGAAGCTGTGGATGCCACATTCCTGGAAGTGTTCAATAGGGCTTGGAGCAACCTGGGATACTGGAAGGTGTCCCTGCCCATGGTAGAGGGGTTGGAACTGGATCATGTTCAAGGTCCTTCCAACCCAAACCATTCTATGTTTTTGTGTTGTAAAGTAATTTATGATCTTCACGGCTGGAAACATGAGCTACTTACATGCAGCCATGACTTGCACTCACATTCTCCTCAGCCTACAGAGCCATGTATGTTCTGAGCCAAACCCAGCGGTTCTTACCCAGGCAAAACTCCCACTGACTTCACTGACTTCAGTGGGAGTTTTGCCTAAGTAAAGACTGAAGGATTTGGATCACCAAACTTTGAACATAAAGTTTTCTGTAACTTTGGGCTGAATTGCACAGAAGGCAGTGGGTGTTTGAAGGAAAAAGGAAATACACTTTTTTTCTACAATAATTTCATCCCTGTTAGAGCTGAAGTTAAAAGCATTCCTTTTGAGAAAGCCTCACTTCTAAACTCTGCCAGTGTCTTGGGCTGAGGACATTAAGAATTATATTTGGAATTCTTTGTACTGTATTGCCAAGTTTAAGGAGATACTCTTCAATGAATTGGAGTAAGTATTAGTATGGTTGGTGTTATTGTCATGTGGTAAGAGAATAGATGTTCTGTGAAATATAGCAGTGTACTTGCTTTTTCTTGCTTTAAATTTAAAACAAAGACTAGCGAATATCACAAATATAAAAACCTTGAACCACGTCCAGGAAAATTCTGTTTATTTATACAATACAATAAATATACAAAACGTTCTTCTTAAAATTATTAACTGCTTACAACTTGTTTTAAAATCTTCTCAAGTAAAATGCAGTTAGAACAGTTTTCCTCATCACAGTGTTTGCTGCCCAGGTAGCATATGCCCAGGTGAGTGTATAGTTTTTACACAACAGTGCAGAATAAGTATTAAATATGAATAAATGAGAATGTTAGTGTGTTCCACCCACTTTTCCCTTGTGCTTGTGTCCAATCAAAATGAAAGATACTGGAGAAGCAAGCGTGGACTCCTTACATAGCAAAAATATGGCAGTAGCATCTCCCTAGGTATTGTACAATGGAATTGAGGACTTCAACACTGAAGAGGATGTGAGGAATTCTTCCTGTGAATCTAGGTTTTGTGCTTTCCTGCTCGTCGAGGCTGAGCATGTCATAAACGTGGCCTGTTGAAATGTTTCTGCGGGCCAAGGTGGTGGTTGATGGGAATTGCACAGGCACGTTTGCTTCTCTAGGATCACTTTATCTGCTCTCTTCGTTGGTGGTTAGATTAGGTACCACAGTAGCTCTAATCTGTGGTGTTCTGCATAGCACTGGAGAATGTAAAGGAATGGGGAAACGGAAAAGGGAAACCTTGATGAAAGCTCATGCTGAACCCTGGCATCCTGAAACCCTGCCTCTGGATAGAAATCCTGCGGTGGATCTGTGGCCCTGGCTAGGAGGAGGGGAAGGCTGCCAGGGAGGTCTGCAGCCACACAGGACTGTAGGGAGGGGATGGAAGGGCTGGATCCTAAACCATGGATAGTTTATTCAGCCCTACAAATTTCATAGTTCCTCCCAAACATCACCCAAACTCTTTGTTAAGGTTAGGCAGGCTTTAAAAATGTTGTGTTAGAACTTCAAAGTGCTGCAAATTTTGCTCTAGGGTAGAAAGTAGAATATTTAGGCTCTCCTTTAGTTCTAGGATCAGGTTTCTAAAACTCCCTGTGATATGACTTTCCTTTATACTGAGACTGTATGCATTGTGTCCAGAATAATAGAAATAGTTTTTTTGGAAAAAAAAACCCACAAAGGGACACACTGACTTAAATCATGATTTCTTTGAATTCTAATCCACACTTACAGATTTTTAACAAATACCTAGTAAGAAACATCATGTAGTGACTTTTTTACAGTTTCATATGAAATGGTAGTTGCAATCTGGGCTAAATTCTTCAGAAAGAAAATATTTTAAAAGTAATATGATGAGTACATAATAGGCCTCATTCTGTGGTCTTTATAGTTTCCTGGGCCTACATTTTGCAAGTCTGTGCTCCTTGCATAAACTCTTTGAATTTCCTGGTCATTGATCCTGCTCAGCATAGTGAAGGAGCAGAGAATTACTTTTCCTCCTGTCCTGTTAGCTGTGGGCTTGAATATCTATTTGGTCTTATGTTGCAGAGCACACAGTGGTGGAAACTCTTGGCTCTGCTTCATGTATAGAGCACTGAGAAGTGGAAACTTCTGGCTCTGTTTCATGTTAGTTTGCACTTCAGGCGATTTATTCAGCACCAGTGTTGGATCACAGAATCTTTTTTCCTAGCATGCCATCTTTGTAGTCTGACAGATACAATGGTCCCAACTACCACATAGCTCACTGACCTTCCCTTCTTGAGCAGGAGAGACACTGGCAAAAACTCATCTGGACCAGTCCTGCAAAGGTCTGGGAATTTTAAGGCTGTCAGGCAGAACTTTCCATGAAGGAAGAGTACCTCACATTGTAACTGTCATTACTAGAAGCACTGCTGGGCTTTATCAGTGTGAAATGACAAAACAATGTGAAGACATTTAACTGAAAGTTTCATTTAATTACCTCCTCTAGTAGTGATTGCGTTATCTTTGAGTTGTCATTTTTACATAACACACCCATTCTTTATAACTTATGTGATTAAAAGAAAAAGAGTGAAATCTACCTTAAAAGCTAAATTATATTTCCATGAAGAATGAGGATATCAGGCCAACCACATCTCTCAGTCAATGGGCCTTACTGTTCAGGAAGCAAAGATTAATACTCAGCAGTGCTTGCCAGGCAAAACAAATAAGATGTGCAGTCAATTCTGCAAATTGAGAAGACAGGTCTTGAAAAACTATCTGTTAATCCACAGCCTTAAAATTAGGACTCTTCCACAGTCCTGACAAATGTGAGATAACACATTTTGAAAAGAGCAGCAAGTGGAATGAGGGTAGGTGAGATGCTTTGTATTGTCGTACTTTGGCAAGACTGAAGTAGTGATGGACTTAATGTCAGAATAATTTGCTTAAGGATGTAAATGCATTTTAATTCTTAATTTAATTATTTTAAATTGTAAATAGTTTAATTTGTAGTGTAAATGGTTCGATTACTTGCATTTGCTTACACTTACAGATTGGTTCTGACACACAAACCCTTTTCTCAGTGTAGCATTAATAGTCTGTACTTTAAGTTGCCACGTGTCTACCGTATATTTAGTGATTTTCTCTAAAAAGCAGAAATTACACTTGTAGTTGGTGTTATAATAATATGGTCTCTTTTCAATTAACAGTTTTAAGCCATTAACATCTTCTAACAGTGCCAGAAAAACTGTTTTCTGTAGATAGTTTGGTTTAGAACTGATGGCTAGCTTGTTAATAATAATGAATTTTCAGCTTCGTCAAACATAAGAACTTTCAGAATTCTAGAAAGAAGCTTTTCAAATTTATCCAGCAAATCAGAGGTTTTGTAGGGGTAAAATTAACAAGAAAATATGGCTTGCTATGGATCTTACCCTGCATATCTTGGGAAATTAAGGTGATAAAACTATACAGTGTCTTATGGAAGTGATTTTTGTGGTTAAATCTCAAGTCGATTTTACCACTGGCAGTGACATATCCATGTCTACTCTGAAACACCAAGACACATCTATCAAAGTAGTCTGGCTGGGATCACTTCTGTGCAACATGGAGGGCAAGGAATGCCCTCTCCAGGCCTCTGTCTGTCTCCTGGGTTGGCTCTTGCTTAGTGAGGCAACTTGGAGTTTTTGACAGATCTCGTCTAACCCTATAGATAGTTAGGAGTGACTTTTCAACTTAGAAACTCACTCCATAAATCCAAAGAAGAGTTGCTGGGCATTGTCCCTTTTTCTTGTTCAGGGTAACTTCATGGCAACAGTTGTTGTGCCTGTTGCAACAACAGGAGCAGGAGGGGTGAATGTGACTTGCTGTAACACTCAACCCTTCTCTCTTACCAGACTGCAGAGTCTTCCCTGCCAAGCTGTGATGCACTGAGCTTTCTCTCTTGACATGAACATCATGTTTCTCAACTTTATTGCAATGAACAGTGTCCTTTGTTAGCAACACGGGCCTTTTCTTTTTAGAACTGTTGCTTGGCTGTTTTTTCTAGAGCTCATACATGTTTTCATCCATAACAGTGTGAATATTTTTGGTACAATTCTGTACACAGACTTCTGTGTAATTTTGAAGATGTCAGTTTTGAAGATGTCAGTCAGTGTTACGGTTTTACCTCTGTGCAAATATTCTGATTACACTCTGTGTCTTACTGTTTCTTGGCATATTGCAAAACTGCTTTTGTAAGATTGTTTTTTTTTTTTTACAGTGCATTCTCTAGACATAACTGTAATCTGACTAATGAAAAATGGTTCAAATTTCTCCATAGGAATAGAATGACTCGTCAGCCATCAATTGGCATCAGAATTGGAGACTAGTCTGTGCGATCTGCTTGCTTGTTAAATTCTCTCGTTGTATCCTCTGCTAATCTGATTACTAATGTTTCATTTGATTGCTTTACCTTAAAACTGTTTTTCCTCAGCCAGAACTGATGTCTTTGCAATCTGTTAAAATTTCACAGCCAGTCTGTCATCACTAAAAATACAGTTTGGTAGTATTATGTAATATAATTTTCCTTCCTTTATGTTCTTGAAGTAGTTTCCTACAGTAAATTTTATTAAAACAACATTGTACTATCAGTCTTTTGTTTCAGCTCTGGAGTTTCATTTGTACTGAACTATTGGGCAATTTTTTCATGTATTTAATTTGCTGATGATATGGATGTTAAATGTAGATGTAAGCAATACAAATGCAGTCTGGAATGTTCATATGGATATATGTTTATTATTATGCAGTTAGTTGCCTGTATAATATGGCTGTGGACACATTCTGGATAAGAACAAAGCTGATTGGAGTATTGGTTTTCAGCAAATTGACGACATCTTGTTGACAGCAATTTATATAGCCCTTCAGGTATTTTGGCATAAGGAGATACTGCACATTTTGATAGTGCTCCCTGATTATTTTAAAGACTAGGGAGCACATTATCCTGTGACTCTCTGGTTCCAAAGTGGTGTAAAATAAAACCGCTTAGAAACTGTTCTGGTGGACTGTTTTGTCCAGGTGAATCTTGGAGAAGTAAAGATCTAGATTATGTGGAATTTGTGTGGTAAAGTTTTCAAAAGCATTACTTGCATTTTAGTACTTTTCCGTATAATCACCTAGCTGACTTAAGGCAATCTTAGGACTCATGAAGGAGTTGGAATTTTCTGATTGACTTCCAGTTGATTTCAAGGACATCTCTGTTCTTTCCTTGTGTAATGGTACAGTTTGATTAATAAATTTTCCCCCCTTTTTTATTCCTTTGTGCTTGTATTTAATTTCATCTCAAGTTTGTTGTGAGTTTCTTAATACTTTGTTGTATTATTTCACACATTTTTAAATGACATGAGCTTCATGTATCATTACTTTTTTCAGTCACAGCTGCTCTGTGCACTGTGATCAGTTTGCTGTGTAATAGAGCTGCTGAAACCGCACATGGTTAGTTGTGTGTGGTTCTGCATGCACACTGTGCATGATGCTCACATGATGAGAGAAAATTTGGTTCCCTCCACTTCCTCTTGCAGAGAGGTGCTGGGAAACCCTTGCTATTTATGGTTCCTCTGTGGCTGGAGAATTGTCCTCTTTGGTGCATACAAGCTCCTCCATTGCCTAGGATGGAGCTGTGCTTCTTGGATACTTACATAGGGGTGAATGCAGAAAACAGATGCTTGCATGAGTGTTGCCAAATTTGATCAGGATATTGATTCAGTATAACAGCAAATACAGCTGCCAGAATTCTGTGCTCTGGACTATTTTATGAATTTGTTCCAGGTGGAAAGTCACCTCTCTTCCTTCTCTCCTTCCTCAGATGGGAAACCAAGCAGTGTGTTGGCTTGGCTGGGTCTTTCCTTGCTTGCCATTGGTATTTTGTTGGCTCTTTCCATATAGCTTTTGGCCGTCTCTCTAATTGGAACAATCTAAGTTTGCCAGAACTTTTATTGACACGGTACTGCCTGCTTTTGCAGTTACTTGTTTTGTACTGCTTTGTGCTAGGGAAAAGAGAGAGTTTATTTTGCTTTTGTGTTTGTGTGTGTGAAGTGAGTCTGGACATATTGCAGGACTGGAATGAGGAAATTATTCAGGTGTGGGGTTTTTCTCAGCTGTATTAATTCATATGGGTGGATGCTACAGTTAGTCTCATTTTTACAAGGACTAATTATTAAGTTATTTATGAAATATCAGTCAGATACCTTGTGACATGCATTTTGGCAAGCTAATTTTATTTGTAAGCCCTTAAATGTAGATGTCACCATATTTTTCTGGCATGTTGTATAGTTTGTGTTGCTACTGTACACACTTCTATGACATTTCTCTTTTAACTGCTGCTTATTTGTGACACACTCTTAAGTTAGTGCTCAGTCCTGAACATGTGATTCAGGGCCTTATTCAGAGTAAGGTCTCCGCTGTAGTCATAACTTGCAGTTCTTCTTACCTGGTAAGACTGTGTCCCTACAGTTGGCCACTGATTGTATGGTGGTGGGCACTCGAGTAGATTTTTAGGAGAATCATAATTAAATAGCATTTCTAAAGAATTGAATACTATTTCAAATTCAGAGAGAAGTTGTATACAACTTGGAATCTGATAAGGATACAGAAACTATATCGACTGTGTGTACCATAAAAGCTAGATGAGTAGATGTCCTCAAAATATATTTTAATTCTATTTTGATGAATAGCATAAAAATGATTGCAGAGGTTTTGGGCTGTGGGCTTCTAGACAACTGAGCAAGCAAAACAATCTTGGGCAGGAGAACGATTGTCCAGGGTGTCTGGCTGGTTGTCAAAGAATTTGCACTGTTCATACTGTGTTGGGCACTTGTGTTTGCATTGGACAGTTGGAATTGCTATACCAAAGCAAATACTAGTCAGAGTGCCTGCTGGTTGTGTAGGACCAGTTCAGTAAATCCCACTCCAGAGGTACAGGGAAAGGGAGGTAGGTGGGACATGCATCTCATTAGCTGTTGCTGAATTATATTGTGGAAAAGTGCTACATTTTTTCCACAGAGTTTGCCTGATTGAGAAATACATGGGGTTTTTTTCCAATAAATGAAGTAGCAGAATTACTGTTGAGTTTAGTGCCCAGATAAAGTATTTAGGAGGCTAAGCACAACACTATTCATCATTTCTTTCTCCCTACCCCCTGCTGTGGATAAACAGATACTTGAGTGATGAAGTAGAGAGAAGAGATGGGAGAAAAGCATGCAGGATTGAAAAAGGAATGGGACTCAAATCCTTCACAGCAGCTAGCAGAGTTATGTTTTTGCCTGCAAGCCACAGCAGGTACAATAGAACTAAGTGAAAGGAATCAACAGTTTTCTATTTGAAAAGCACTCACTGGCAGAGTAATAAATTTTAAAAAGGCAGAATTAAATGGAAGAAAATCCTCAGTTTACAGCCAGAGGAAATTTTGTATTTATTTCTAGCAAGAGCCTAAATGTGGATCTGCCTTGAATAAAAATGTGGTGTTACTTTGGCTTCCTATAATGTACTTTATCAGGCACTTGGAGTAGAAAGAATAAACCTAAAGAGTAAGAGCCCCAGAAGAGTTGTTTTTGTGATTTTGCTGGGGATCAAGCATGGGCAGACTGATTAATCCAAACTGTCATGTCTTGGCACAAATAATGTGTAATAATTAAATTACATCAGTGAGTTTGCTGGTACTTTAGAGTGAGTGAGAGATTTTGAAATGTCTAAAATACAACTGAAACTGAAATTGTGTGTAATTGGTGCCATACAGTGAGTGAGTGAGAATATTACATAATCCCTAAGGCCGAGCTAATTTACTAACAGATGGATTGTACAGTCTAAGAACAGAAGTGTTAGGAAAAAGATACATGTGCTTTGCTGTTAGCATGATAAATACAATAGATTCCAATTTTTAGTGCAGAAGTCAAGCTAGGAAATTACCTCCCATTGTTGATATGAGTTTCTTGAAAGAACAGCTCTGTTCTTATTGCTGCAGGATATCAGTGCTTGATAATTCCTCCATCAAAGGAGATAGGGGTTACTTGGTTAAGCATTCCATAAATGGTTTTTTTGCCCGAGGCCAAAACCTATTAATTTTAACTTTATCTTGTCTGGGGTAACTTTCAGCTCAGGGTAGGGAGAATATTGGATTCAGTCCCTTGCTCCTGAGTATTAAGATGACTTTGCAGGTTGCAACTTAATTAAACCACAGAGAGGACAGAGATGTTGGATATACGTAGGCAGACTGAAGGTGAATTTGTGGTGATCCCACTTCCTCCCATGGGGTGTTTATGACTTTCTGGTATTTAAAGAGCTGGAGTGTTTCCTCAGGGGAGGACTGAGGTCAGGCCGCGGTAGGTGTCTCTAAACCTCCTCTGTCAGGCATTGGCCTGGTGCTGTTGTGGAACATGAGCGTGGCTGTGTGGCCTCTGGAGCAGCCCAGGGATGACCATGAGAACCTGTTGTAAAAATGAGCATGAGCAGACAAGAATGAGAGCACTGCCTGCCTGCACTCTGCCCCCTTTGGAACTCAGATTCTGAAGCCTGGGTTTGGTACTGTCTATTCCTCTTCACCATGCCTTGGGCCAAAACAGCATTTATGGAATGCCTAACCAAATAAATGGCAAGCCAGACCTTTCAATAAGATAGGTAGCATTTTCTTACTGAGCAAGAATGTTTCTTACCTGCTGGTCTTACCATCCCACCTACTTACTGCGGGTGCAGTGTTGGGGTACGTCTCTGCACCTCTAGCTGACCTTGGAAATTCATATGGAGGTGGGGATAAAGAGAGTTTGAGAGCTTACTGAGAGACTGTACTTGAATATTGTCATTTTCCTGTATTTGGAACAGTCATAAAAGCTTTCTTGGTTTTAAAGAAGGAAAGCTGTAAACTCCTGCTTCTCCAAGAGGTTTCATCAGGAAATGACCTTGACTCTCATGAAGGCCAGCAAGTGTTTAGAAGTTATTAGATAAAAAGCAGCTGGATATCAGCTCTTTTCTGAACAGCTGAAGTGTTAAGACTCGGGATTCTTTGGTACAGTTTCTGAAGGTTCTGGCTGTAAATGACTCATCCTCTCCTCTTTTGTCCTCTTTTGTGCTGGGAAAACATGTCTCCTGTACGCTGTGCTCCAGTGTGTCTCTGTGTCCTTGTCACACACTGACTGTATGTTCCTCAGTCGTGTACAGTAGAATACACAGTTTCTGAGCTGCCTCAGTGACTGTTTCCCTGCACTCTCTGTCATGACAGTAGCAATTGTAGGCCGAGGCTGGAACTTGAAACTCTGGAGCACGCACAGTATGACCAGGGTTTCTTCAGTGTTGTACTGCCCAATCCCTAACTTGTTTGTGTTGACCAGATGCCATGGTGATACTCCGGGCTTTAAATCTTGACTAGACATGGGCATCTTTTCATAAGAAGAGAAAGGATCACATCCTTGATACTGTCTCAGTCTCCTTGGCAATTTTGAGCCCCTGATCTTAAAAAGAAAAGAACAAGCATTTCTGAGTAAACCAGTTATAAGTTCTTTTAAAAATATTTGCAAAACACACAATTTTATTTAATCCTAGTTTTTGGAAAAAAAACAAAATTATTTTTGCTGTTTATTTTCTTTGAAAAGAAATGTTCAGCTTGTTTAAAGTCCCTGGCAAGGAACTTTTCAGTGTGGGTTGTTAAGTTTTGGCAGAGCTATAACCATCTAAAAGCAACAGGGATATTATTGGAAAGCATTTGAAAATATTAGCCATTACTATAGTTACGAGCTCTGCTTGTATTTCTTTCTTTCTTTGGGCATGAAATTGTATCAGTGCAAGTAGTCTCGAAGGTGGGTGCACCAAGGTGGAGAGGAAATAAAGACGTAAGCCAACTGTCAGTGAGCAGTGCAGGGTGAAGCACAGGTCACAGTGATCCTTGGGTTCAGAGGAGATTCCCGAGGTATCAAGTTCCTGGGTGCTGCTGCTGTTGGGGCCATGCACCTCACAGCTCTTGGTAACACAGTTCCAAGTGTAACAGACATAATTAAACCCGTGGAGGGGAAAAAAAAACCCCAAACACATGTTACTGAATTTCAAATTTATTAGACTTAAAGGAATTAATTAAAGTTGTACCAGGAGATAATAGAAAACACTGTATTCTGTGCTACCTTTTTTGTGAGCAACATCGTGGATAAAAAGAAATACATGCAGTTGAAAGAGAGGACTAATGAGTAAGTGTTTATTGCACAGATATATTCTGGCTATGTTAGCTGCTGTTTCAAGATCAGACATCTGTCCTTAAAATATTTTGCTGCTTGGAGGTTTTTTTCTTTACCTTGAAATAAAGCCAGGTTTTTCCTTCATAAAGGAGAGCACTTGAATAAACACAACCCTAGTATAAAGCCAGTTGGGACTAGTCTGTTGGCAAGGGCTAGAGTTCTTTTCACATAGGGAATTATTAGAAAGACAGTGAATCTAACTTCTCCCCTCTCAAGGGTCCCTCACATAGTCTCTATTCTTGACTTCTGTATTATTAAGTAGCATGGAACAGTCAGAAGTTTACAGGAGTATTACACTGGGACATTTTTATATATTGCCTCTTATGTTTCAGAAAATACTAAATATTTCTTCGTTTTAACTTTGAAATTGCAAAAGATGGAAGTATTTGTTAACTATGGTATACCCATAGGGACACTTATTTACACATACCAAGCAGGTAAAACTTGTAAATCTGTTACAGAACAAAGACAGCTGAGAATTCTGTGTGGCTTAGAAAGGTTTGTGTATTCTGGGGAACAGTGTTGGGATGCAGTGGTATTTATGAATTGGATTCTGCAGAAGTTGGCACATATTTCTTTTTCCTACAGAATTGCTTCTAAGAGTTGCATTTTCTGTATGTTAGGTCACAAGAATTGTAATGCTAGTAATGTCTGAAACCAGTTAGTAATTTCCAGTTTCCTTTGTCCTCATTTATATAAAATGATTCTTCACTGAGACCTCTTGCTTTCTAAGTTTGGGGAGGTGAGGGAGTATCTACATAATACAAAAACTCTACCCTTTTTGGTATCATGAGAAAAAGCACTTGGAAATAAAACCCCCAAGATTCAAGTAGACAAAATTAACTTCTGCATTTCCATTACATTTGTCATTCACCCAATTAGTCATAAAACTTGCTACACAATCCCTTCTTATGTATTCAGTGAGACACAGAATGACAACTGTAGTATCTCTATTTTTCAACCTTTATGTTTGAAATGTTTCAACCTTATGTTTGAAAAGAAAATGCTGTTGTCAAAATTCGTTTTCAAGTATTAGGAGAAACAACTTTTTTTAAAATATTCTGACCTCTAATTCATCTTTGCTGAAAAAAATCTGAATAAAAAATCTGAAAAAAATCTGAATGACCCATGTTTAGATGATAACTCAGAACTTTTTCCTTTTCCCCTCTCCAGTATATCAATCCAGGAAACAGAAATGCCTAAAAGACACAGAACCATGAACTCTCATCTTTTGGAGCTGGGGGAATGTAAGGGCTGAAAGCTGACAGATGACAGATGTGCCTCAGAGTCCACTTCATCACGTTAAGAACACAGCCAGTCCCCTCTGTCTCCCCCTGTGTAACATATGTCCCTCTCTGGGAAGATAACCTGGCTCAGACTTTGATGCTTCTTTCTTATGTATTCTCTGATATAAACATGTGCAGACAAAACTGCAGTGGCCAAATGAATGGATGAGTTCCTTGTGTGAATGCCCTGTGCAGTCTGGATGCAGCTCCAGGAGCAGGCAGTGGCCGTGGTGCAGTTGTAGGTGCTCGTAGTGTGAACCCCAGTATGTAAAGTGTTTACAGGAACCATCATCAAATTAAGCTTGTTTAAATCCTAGTGGCAGGATTTTTGTTCAAGTAGTATTGAAGGTACACAGGGCATAGCAAATACACGGTGCCTATGTGGTGATTGTGGGCAACACAGAAAAAAGTAACATTCCTGAAATCTGATCTTTGTTGCATATATATCCATTTTCTAGTCATCTAGGAGACGCTGTATTACATTCCTTTTAGCTGTTTTCCTGCTTTACAGGGGAGCATCCTTGTGTTTGAAATTCAGATGATATTTGACATAACAAAATTTAAACTCAGTTTTTTGTATTTGAACAGCTGTCAAGTCTACAGTAAGGAGATGCTCAGTAATTCTCAGGTGCCCTTGATTTATCTAGCTTGATTCTTTTTGTATGAGAGCTTCGGTGGATCGATGCCGCGTTTATTCCACAGGGTCCCTCGCGGACACGCTTAGGCGGCGCTCTCCTTAGCACCTACACGTGCCAACGATCTCACCTTTGCGGATAGCCGCGAACAGCCACTCACACACACAGTCTGTGCACGAACTGGAGACGAAGAGTTGAGAGGGGTTCTCTGCACGTAATTCCGAGGCGTTTAATGGCAACGCACCTGAAGGGTAACAGAGGCAAGAAGAACCCAGAACCAAATGCCCGCGCCGGTTTTATCCTGAGAGCTCCCAAAGGCGGGCAGAGCATCCAAAACCAATAGTCTGAGGGCTAGGGGGCAGAGGCAAGGTTGAGTGACATAACAGGGGCCAATGGGAAAAGGGATGGGTAGGGGGAGAGGGCCAGTGACCAGCAGAATCTAGACAAAGGGAGAACTTTCTAGCCCACTGTTGTAGGGAGGGGGGGGGGTTAGGGTAACTTGGGGGGTGTAAAGTGGACTTAGCCACCGCAACACATGCTCACCCTTTCACTGGCAACCAAAGGAAAGCCAAAGAAAATCAAATTTGAGGTTGAATTTGTGATTGCCCTTACTATAGCACAAAAATTGTTTGAAGAACTTGTTGAATCTGACTGCAACTCTTTGAACTTTAGTGCTCTGGGAAAAGTTAGATTGGCTATCTCAAAACCCAGAAAAGAATCCAAGTGTTGTGGCTGTGACTTTTACAGGGCATTCCAAAATGGATGATGCTCTGGAGAAAAATTTCACCTTTTAAAACTGTTTGCAGTTTTCATATCTATTTTTACCTGTCAAGATGTCCAAAAAAAGAAGAAGAAAGATGTTGAGAAATAGTTCCAGTGAGACAGGGAAATGGTGTTTGAGATGAAGAACTCTTACATGATTTGAAGAAAGAAAGTAGCAGAAGGAGTTGCCTTCTCTAAACATTTTAGAGCAAACAATATAGGAAGAATGGTATGAGGGAAAGCAGTGGACTGAACTCAGAAATGATTGGGTCAGTTGTGAAAGTGGTGCAGTTGCATTTGTTTGCAAGCATACCAGAGTTTTGCTTAGCCTGCCAAAATTAACCAAACCTTTAATGAGTTCCATTCTGAGAAAACACTGTGAATGTGGTTGTGGCTGTCTGCACAGAGCCTATAATGATATTTAAACCAGGATTGAACTTTTGAAAAATGTGCATTCCTAAAAACACCATAAAAGCAATTAGCTTTTTTAAAACTGTTAGATGTAGTGGCCTCCTGCACAGGCACTAAAGTAAGGGATATTCAAAGAATGAGATTAGAAAAGGAAGAGAATGAGTCTGTTGAAATGAACATAATGACTCAAAACAAAAGAAGTTAGGAATGAAGAAAGCAGTGAAAACCAGAGCAGGTTGTTCTGTGTTTCTGGGTATGAGTATGTATAGATGGACAAACACACATGTGGCACGTGTGCATCTCAAATGTGTGGCCTCCCCAGCTCGGGTGGGACCGTTCAGAAGTAGGGGAGGTGCAGTTAAGCCAATGAAGATGACAAGGGAATGGAATAACATGTCAGGATTCCATAGGCTGAACATTCCAGTCTGGAAAAACAATAACTTGGGTGAGAATGATTGAGTGAAGTCCGTAAAACTTGAGAGTTCATGGAGAATGTGAAGAGGAAATGATTGTCATTGTCTGTCTCAGTACAAGATCTCTGAGTCATTGGCAGAAATTACCTAGTGCTATTCTCAAACGAAGATGATGTGGCATGTAGTGCAACTGAGTGACATAGGAATTAGACCTGCTAAATTTCAGGAAGGAAGCTAAGCATATTCAATAAAGGACTACTAAATGATAGAAAGACATTATATTTGACTGTGGAAGTCTTTGTGCCTCAAAGTAAAAATGCAGCCTTGAAACATATTCTGACAAAATAGCATACATTTTTCCTGGCTTTAGGATCACTCTTATGCACCCGTTATTGATGCCTTTGAATAATGGACTTTTGATGTGACTTGCAAGGACTTCATGTTTCCGTGTTCTTGTAGTATACTGGGAGAGTTTTGGTGATTGACTCTAATCATTCGAAGGGCCTGATCATTCCCTGCCTTGAGATTCTTCTGAATTCTTCATACTTGGGGGTTTTTTGCTAACCTGAATTTCTTCACATTAGCTAGAAAATAGTAAGAGCCAGGAATTTCTAGTGCAAATTAAGGATGAAGTCATTATTGACCCGATGGTGAAGTTGAACATACTCTTCTGAGGAGGGCACTAGGCCCCATTTTTTTCCTTATTTGTAAGCCAATCAAAATAGAGAAATGCATACAGTTTTCCCTTTCTCAGGGACCTCGTCACTGATGGTTTGTACATCTTCTCTCTGATTAACAGAAATAAAAAACACTTAAAGGACTGCAGCATTGAAATATGTCGAGGTACTAAATACAGAATATTGCTTATACCTGACCATATGTCTTGATCCAGCAAGTATTAAGAAACCGCTAAAATAGAGAAAAATGTTGAAAATGTTCAAAGGGAATTTATTTTAGATCTTTAGTGATAGAAAGGTCAAATCACTGTGAATTCTAGTATTTCTTACCTTTTCATGTCTACTTTGAGATGTTTAAAACAGTTAAGTAGCAACTTTAAAAAATCCTTAGGTTTCAAGAATACCTCTTTTGTAATACAAGCTGCTAAATCTAACCCCTATGCAAGCCTCATGAAGTCATATACGCAGGTAGCTGAGGAAGGAACTTGGAACATTCAGTGGCATTATCTAGAGAAAGACCATTCTTAAGTTTTGGTTTTATGTGAGAAACTGCTTTACTCTTGTCTGAATAGGTTTAGAAGCCTAGAAAAGGGATTTTGGTCTACAATTCTGAGTGACAGGAAAATAAGCATCCTAAGAATTGGCCTTTATCAAAGAGTAGAATAGACAAATTATAAAGAACCAAACTCCCTTGTTTCTGGCTGCAAAAATGTCACTCAAAACATAAATTTCATTATTTGATAGTGTTTGAGCATGACAAATGATGTAAACTGATTAGTGCCATGTAAGAAGTCTATTAAAACAAGTGAAAAGGAGGGCTTGTTTTTGTCTAAAAAGACACTGTTCTATGTAACTATTATCTTTATATGAATCATACTCATTGTTATAGAAAGAGGAATAATTTTAGTTAAGTGTTTTTCCAGAACGTTATTCTGCCCCTCTTCTCATGAGCTCTACCAGTAGGGGTGCGGTGCTGGTGTTCTCTCCTTCCATGTCTGTCACCACGAACTCCCACTGTAAAAAGGAAACTTATCTCTGCAAATAATTTCTCACAAGTAGGTGAAGATCATCTAGTAGAGAAAACTTCCCACTGCAGTACAAATCAGATGTATTTAGAGCAGTGTTTTGTTGTGCTGCATAGACAGGGGTTTGTTTGGGCAAAACTCCTTTAAACCCAGGAACAGTAAAACAGAGTGAGGAATGTGAGCCAAGGGAATCTACTTCATACCTTGGTTGCAAGATTAGCAAGGAAGACCTTGAACAGGTAATGGAGCACCTCTGGGAAATACTGTTCCACATGAGAGTAAATGTATTTTTATTTTTTTAATCAGAAGGGATGTTTCTGAACAATCAGCATAGGAGTTGGCACAAACCTTCCAGCAACACTGTGTTCAGAACCAAGCACTAGTTAAATCCAGTCCTTGCTGGCTGAAGGGCAAAGGATTATCTCTTTTAAAATAAATCTAAAAAGTCTGATAAATACTTAGGGCCACATGAGATCCTGAAGAGAAGTGATCTGCAGCTGTGTGGAGTGTTCCACAAAGAAATTTTCACAGGTATTTGTTATATTCATAGGAAATGGGTGTTCTATTTCTGCCAGTTGTGATGCAGTCACACTTTTGGAAGGAGCTTTATGTGCCATCACGTCTTCTGCTCTTGTGGTCTTCTTCCTCTTGGATTTGCACATTTCCTCCCCCTACAGCACTGATGTACAGCCAGAAATCCAGATGCCTGACTATTAAATGGACTTTGTACTTAACTCATGTACCAGGGCTAGGGTGCACTGCCTCCTTTCCTAAATTCTGGTCAACAGGAGTATGCAAAACACCAGAACATTTAGATTCCACGTGTTTTGCAGGGCATTTGCAAAACATTCTTCCCCTGTCCCCAGCTTTATGTTTTGAGGGCTATTATTTTCTATAGTACAGGCATAACTTTAGTATTACAGTACTGCAAGCTCAAATGGAGCTTTGCAAAAATAAAATTAAAAAGTAGAAAACTTGAACCTGTAAGTTTGAAAGAGTTCTTTGCAAGTATTTGCAAATAGGCAGTTACAGCTGCATACAGTGAGAAGAGAAAGCGTTTGTATTTGTGTAAACACATAAATTGTGTTTATTTGGGTGAACCACCCATGTTGCCTAAATGGGTGTTAATTGGGGTGGTATTGAGTAGCTGTTGAGCACCAAGGATGGAGAAAATAGTATTGAACAGAGGCTTCCACTCCAGGCTGTGCCATTGGAGTTGTCTCCTGCACTGTGGAGTGGCTGCTCTGCCACTTCTGATTTTTCAGAAGAAATAGATTGTATTTTTGCATCATTCAAACAGAAAAATGGACTGGCATCTTTTCCATCTCCTGTTCCTAAAGGGCAGGACAAAAACAGCATCGAAGAGGTCACCATGCCACAGAACTTCTCTTGAAACCTTTAAATACGTGCTGTGGAAGCAGTGACTCATTGCTGTGTGGGAGAGGTGAGTGCCTGTGAGTGCTCAGGAGGCTGTTCTGAACATCAGTCATAACTGAAACTATTTGTGTTCTTCACTCTCTTCCTCAGGTTGGCTTCAAATGTTATTACTGTTTGTTTATGCTCTTTATGACATTCGTGAACCAGAAACTAATAATGGTAGGTATTGTAAAAGCTCAGGAAAGAATTAAAATGCAGAATTTTGGGGTCAGCAGGGAGTCAGTGTGTGGTGCTGGGGAAACAGCTCTAACTTTGGTTAGGTTATACTGGGTTTTACACTTGTTCTCTGAAGTACCACTCTTTTGAAGAGAATTGTGGAGACCTTTCATTTAGTCCTGAAATGGGCATGGTACTACTTGCCAGCAATTACACTGAAATATGATCAGGGTGGTGCTGACATGCATTAGCTTTAGCCACTTGGATAAGAGGTGTTTTAAAAAGACGGAGTTAACATCAACTATATGAATTGTATTCTTTTGTTTAACTGTTTCTTGTCATTGCCAACAAGGTCAATTTAGGCTACATTTGGAGAATCATTTCATGAATTTTCAGACTGCACTGTTACTGAATTCAGTGCATCTATATATCCAAGCCCTGTCTGCGTTTTTGAAGGCTTTAGCCTTATGATCCACATGATAAATAAGCACGTTGTGTACAAATTCTAGGAAAGAAGATACCCTTCTTAAATAACTATACTGTGTGGAGTTGGTATCTCACCTTAGATATTGAAATGGTTTTCTGCTTTTGCAGAGTTGTATAAATAGAAGCATAGAGTTTGCTTACTCTTGCTGAATCTGGGATATCAAGTAATCTGGCATATTTGCAGCAGATCAGTATATACAAGCAGATGTGAGTGCTTTGTTAATATGTGATTTAGTAATATTTATTTCAGTTTAGATTTAGTCTGCTTTTGGACTAGAGCAACTTTACCATCCTTGCAGTTTTAAATTGTCTGAAGTGAAAAAGCAATTGGTGCATTTTAGAGGTGCTTATAATATTTGAACCTGTTCTACCTCTTGAGCGTTAGAACTTTCAGGGTATGGAGCTTCTAGTTGCAAATTTAATGTTCAGATAACAAAAAAGATAGTCAAACTTTTAATTTGAGATACCTTTGGTGGTTTTTTTCTATCCCAGTATTTCCATTCTTAGCAAATGTGAGCAATATGATTAGCTTGAAAGTACAGAACCTCAAAACTGAAGCCCCAGGATGCTGGATGTGCTTGTGAGTGGTCTAGCAGCAGGTATGTATGGGAACAGCCTGGCCCAGGGTCCAGGCATGGTGAAACTATTCTCCTTGTGTCGGGTCATGTGCCCATGGTTGGATTCAGTGCCCAGAGGCTCCTGGGCATGGGTAAGACAGATTCCTCCTAACCCAGGCAGAAATGAGAGCTGCTGATTGAACTGTATGGGATCAAATGGGGACACGCCCACCAGCCCTGCCCACCTTCTAGGTGTGTTTGCCAATGGAATGTACGTATTAGGATAAGGCATCTTCATCTTCTTCACTCTTAAATGCTGCTAACACAGCCACTTCAAAACACTTGAGTAAACTCCTTTAATAAGCTCTCTGTAGAGTGGGGTCTCAATGCTGAGTAGCTCTCTTGACTTTGATAGGTGACAGCCAGCAGTGGTCTGTTTGTATTTCAGGACTTTATTGCTGCAGCATTGCTGGAGGATTAGGTAGATTTCATAGACCTTACACTGGGTTGTGTATGGGAGAGCTACAAGTCCCATTTATGATATCTTTCCTTAAAACAACAGGAGAGAAGTTGTTTGTCAGAGGTGTCAGTGTGAGATGCATACTTCAGATTGTTTAATCCTTTTTTATTAGCTGTTACTAGTTGATATCTCTAAGACCATCTTTTCACATGATTACTTTTCCTGGATGGCTTCACTTTTTCCATTGTAGCAAGAATAAAATCTTTTTTCTCTCAAGTAATTTTCTAGCCAGTAAGAAACTATTGAATAGCTTAGTGAAAGAGTCTTTATTTGTCTTCATGTGAGTAGCTTTTTTTCACTAAAGTGGTGCGTATTTACATACTGTAAATGTAATTCAAATTCTTCAGGTTATCAAAAATGAACAGCTTGCTTCTTCTTACTGTCTGAAACTTATCTGACTAAATGAAGTTCAGCATAAAGCACAGATAGGTAATGAAACCAGCTATTGTGCAGGTAAGGAAGTCTGTGATTAATTAAGTGGACCACATCTGGATGTGACCACAATCTAATCGTGAGGGGCTGTAAATAGCATCGCAGATTTGTGAGCGTTAGGTCTGTGGACAGCAGGAAATATTTGAAAGCCAAAGCAGGATCAAATGTTTGGGTAAAAATTATGGTTATAGCTAACCACAAATCAAGTGAGAGCCATTAGAATGTTGTTTGTTATCCTGTGGTTGAATGTAAATTCTCAACATTGCTCCTTTGATTTGCAGAGCAAATGAGGGTTAGGCTGCAGCCTTGAAGACATGTGAGACACTGAAGTGAGACAAGCAGGCTCTGCTGGCTTTGTTGTGCTCTGCCTTTGGAGGTTTTCTGAAGGTACCTCTGGCTCGAGTATAGCCGTGGCTCCTCACTGTTGAGTTGGTTTCCACTGAAGAACATACACCACCACACCTTGCACTGCTGTCTGTACAGCAAAATGCTTCAAACGCAGGCTGTGTGCTGGCATTCCCCTGCTGTTCTGTTGAAATGGCACGTGCTGGCTATTACCCTCTAGCAGTCATAGCATCTTCACTGGTGTCTCATTTAATATTCTTCACAGACAGAGAGAAATGAAAGGAGTTATGTTTATCTAATTGTAGGAGATAAATCTGTAAGATCATATATGAAAGTCAAAGGTTTTAACAGTGGCCAGAGAAAGGTAGTATTATTATGCTCAGCTTCTTCACACATTGGAGAGAGAGCCATCCAGCCGATCTCTAGGCAGACTCTTAGACTTTGGAGGGAAAAAACCAGAAAAATTAGTGTCCTTCCTAGTGGAGAGGAGAGAGGTTTATCAAAGGCAAGAAACAAAAGTTGGGGTGAAAATATCAGAAACTGACTGTCTGGGAAAGGACTCTTAAGTCCACTAATGCAAACTGTAATTCTAAAAGATGAGGAGCCAGAGCTTTCAGATGCCAAAGCAATATGTGCTTCCTTGTTCCTAATCTGCTGTACCTCCTGCCTGGAGGGAAAGGATTACATGAGCAGCATGTCTGTGAGTTGCCTGTTTACCTTATTGTCAACTTTCCCAGTCTGAATTTCTCCAGTGTGGCTTTAAGAATACTGAGGGAGACTCTGAAGGCCTCGTTAAAGTCAAGGCACAGAATATCCCTTCCTCTCCACTCGTGTGCCTGAACTTGTCATTGAAAACAGCTTGTTCAGGCACAGCTTGACCTTAGTACATCCATGATGGTTGATTCCAGTCTTCTTTTTGGTTTCTTTTGTCCTTCCTATGTTTGGAAATAACTTCCATGAGGATTGGCTCTGCAGTCTTCCTGAGGGCTGTTAGGGTGACCAACCTGCAACTGAGCTTCAGGTCATCCTTGCCCTTAATGAAGATAGGTGTGGCAGGTGCTTTTTAGGCATCATCACCAATCACCATGGTCCCAAAGATTTGTGTACATAAAATTTTCTCAGGTGCTTCCTAACTTGATCTTTCTCATTTCCACAGACTCAGTGAGAGTGATTTAATTTTACACAAAAATTCAAGTGAATGGGGAAAAAAAACCATACTTCTGTTTGGCACACTTAAATCCAAAAGTCTTTTAAATTTGTTAGTAAATTTTGCATTGTGAAGACTGTGGAATGGATGTAATTCTGCCCTGTTCAATCCATAAAGAGGCTGACTTCTGTGACTTGGCAAATTTCCAGTTGATGTCAGCTTTGAAGTCAATGAGGATTTCTTTGGAGGACAGACATCAGGATTTGGATTAAAATATTTATTTATGATTGGTAAATGAAGTCCACCTGGTCACCAGACAAGGAGAGCATATGATGCAAGAAGAAACAGTTTGAGATTTCTTTTTCATTTCAGTTTAGTAGAACAACTTTATTTCATTCCAAAGCGAAAGAAATCCTTGGATTGACTGATAAATTCTTAAGAATGTATTACTGGTAACAAAGTAGCAGTAGTTCTTACTGATATAGTAAAGGCTAATTTGAAAAGAGGTGCAATATAAACTTTGTGTTTAGGGGTAAGAAATTCAATTTTTTTATTGTTTTGAAAAGACCTACATTTTGATTTCACAAGGATTGTAAGTGCCACCTTGTGGACATCATTATTCTTGTATCTCATTATGGGACACAGTGATGAAGTAAAATAATAAAATTTAGTTTTAAAATCTGTGACAGAAATTAGTTATGTTTTCTTTGAGGATTGGGCGATTTTGATTGATTTTCCAGTATTGCTATTGATGTGCTGAAGTGGAAGAACATGCTATTGCTGGCTTCAGTGGCTGTAAATAAAGCCAAACTCTAGTTGTCTTACTGTGAAGTCCTACTACTTCATGATTTTTGTAGTTCTAGCTGGAATTCCATTGTTGATCACTCTCAGATCTTTCTCCTGAGTAAGCTACCAATGGAATACCATAGGAGTGAAGCCCCAGATGTCTGGTATTCTGACAAGCTCACTATGTTGTAACCCTCAGTGTCCTTGTGTAAAAGTGGCTGGATAAAATGGTTCATGCAGTGTCATGAAGTAGCCCATGTAATTTTTGGGGGGTGTGTGGGTTGCAGGGGTTTCTTTCTTGTACATCCAGGTGCTTGGTAGATCAGCTGTGCCATGTTTTTAAAGGGTTTAGGGGAATGTCTTGTCTCCAGTGCATAAGTACAATGATGCCTGTTAACAGCAAGCCCTGAGTTGGGCATTTCTACCCTTTTCACAAATAAAACCAAATTTTATTCTGAGGAATACAGATTTCTTAATTATATGCAGCTGATTTTCTGCTCGTTAATAATTTAAAGATATTGTCATGAGATTCAAGGTATGTTAAATATCTGCTGCTTATCTTAAAGCTGTCTCCTAAGGATCTGAAGCTTCCTCACTAGCCGAGTCAAATTTAAGCCTGCACTCCAGAAGTAAATCAAGTGTGGTTTGTCTGTATGCTGTTTAGCTGCCAGCCAGTCACAAATTCCTAATTATCTCCAGGCTATACTTAGGCCATAACCAGTATCAAAATTCCAGGACATCAAATCTCTTCCTTGTCTTGCTGCTGAAGTGTTTTCTGTGTTGTCACAAAACAGAAGCTGATTTATCTCAGATAAGTTGTTTTTTAAACTGTTAGAAGAAATGGACAGCAGTGTTGTTTTTGCAAAAACACAGTTATATCCCTGGTCATCCAGGATTCCATTGGCATCTCAGCTTAGAGAAGCTGTTTATGGATTGTACAAATCAAGATCAGGTTGGATGGGGCTTGGAGCAACCTGGTCTAGTGGAAGATGTCCCTGCCCATGGCAGCAGGGCTGGAACTGGATCATCTTCAAGGTCTCCTTCCAACCCAAACCATTCTATGATTCTAGGAAATAATTTTGTTTTAAACTATCCTGTCCAGGTGTGTGTTACTGAGTGGGTTGAAGATTTTCTACTCGATGAACAGGTGGATTTCTTCTATAACTGTCTCAATGTAGTATAAAGATTTCTCAGACACCTCTTTTGGTAAGAATAGGCTGAGTGCTCAGTTTTAGAGGAGATTAGGACACGACTATAGATTAAGTAGGTCTGCTCTTGTAAAAAGCCTATTTTGAATCATCACAAAATCATAGCTGTCCACCTCTTTTCTGAGGAGCGCTGTGTGAACTATGTGGTTCAGAGGTTCTTTTCTTTCAGCTGAGGAGTGTGCAATCAGCATGATCAATGCATTGCTGCTCATGGTGTGTTCTTGGATTTTGGCTGGCAGGATGTAAAAACCTGTTGGCTAACTCAAAAACACTGAGTCTGCGAATGCTTTGGTTTTTATTGCCTTTTTCCATACAGAAGACATTGCTGAAATGCTAATTCACAAAATTATTTCAGAATTGATTATACTCTGAAAGTGGTACTATTCTCAGTTGTTATGTCCGAAGTCTGCAGTTGCAAGATCTTGGAAAAAGAAATCTTACTTTATTTTGCAGAGCATTGGCTGTGACGACTATCTGGGTTCTGACAAGGTGATTGACAAGTGTGGAATATGTGGAGGGGACAACACTGCTTGCAAGGTTGTGTCTGGAGTTTTCAAACACACGCTAACAAATCTTGGCTACCACAAGATAGTGGAAATTCCTGAAGGAGCTACTAAAATCAACATTACTGAGATGTCAAAGAGCAACAACTATTTGGGTAAGTTGCATCTCAGTGAATGAAGAGTGCTTTGTGTGCTAGTGCAACTGGGTGGAGGTTATGCCAGGAAAGGCCGTCTGAGCAGTGTGAAATCGATGTCAAGAAGAAGAGAGGAACGAGAGAAAATCATTAAACAGGTGTTTTGATCAGAGATAACTGGCTGTTTATAATTCTAGACTGATTTTGCGTGACAAACACTGTAGACCTGTTACAATCTATTTCCCTGTCTGACTTGGCTTTTAGTGTCTCCTATTAGTTGGTTCTGCTGTGATGTTTCCCTTTCCCACATCATTAACCTCCTCTGATCAGTCAAAAATCCAGCCAAGCAGATACTTGTTTATATAAAAGGCTGCTTGAGGAGAAAAGAACATCTTCTGATTGCCAAAAAGTTTCAGTTCTTTTAAAGTGAAAGTATATAAATATTTTATTGAGATAATTTGATATTGAAGACATATTCACAGAATCAAAGGTCATTTTTACAGTTGTTTATGCTGACGCAGGTCCTTAATTCAAAACCATGGAGGATCTTGGACTATTTATAGTAACACAACATCCTAAGGTATACTTTTAGCTATGTATAGTGGGTTGCAGATTAGGGATTATGTGGAATTTATACCAGATCTACGTCAGTCTTGAGTGCATTTCTGAACTGTGGCATTCCCCACTGTAACCTGTTTTGTTCCCAGGTTACAAAGCCCTTAGTTTGTCTACATTTTGTGCATGTTTTGTAGGCAATTCTGAGTGGACTGGAGAGAGAAGAGTTAGTTATGATTTATAAAACCTGCCTCTCACCCTTCAGTTTCTCTTCACCTGTTAGACCATCCCTAGATTGGAGCTACCTGAGGCCATCCTTGCTAGCTTGTGTGGTTATTGCTAGAGCTGTGTAGCTGTACTGGAAGTTCCAAACCGCAGTCCTCTTGTGGGACAGCTGCTTTATCTCTGTTCTGGTGGGTAAAGCATCTCAGCTGCTGCTCAGGTACAGGAAAGGAAGGTGCTCACTGTGGAATTGCTTCTACCCTCTTTTCTACTTTCTTCCCCTTAATTCCTGCTGGAGCTGCAATGAGTTCTACAGAAACATTGCCTATAGATGGGAGTTTATTATGGGGAACAGTCTGAACTGGAAAGTGAGTTCCATAATTTTACCAAAAAGTTACCTCAAAATTGAACAAATAAAATAAGCTACCCATAGTCTGAGAAAGCCAGATGTCCTGGACCTCATGTCTGGGTGGTCTTCGTAGTTCTAATTTGTCCTGATTTCATCCAAATAAGGTTTTGATACATTATATACCAATATACACCAGCATTCATTTTTTCATGAGAACAGTTTGTATAGCATCCATCAACACTAACTTAATTGATGATGAACTAAACTAATAATTCTATCCAAAGAATTTTTATGGATACTTGTACATTTGGTAGAAAATGGGTGAGAATGTAGTTTACTTGGCAGTACAGTGAAAGTAGTCACATTACTAATATATAAAATCATGGAGTTGAATGCAGTTTTTCAGTCAGATTTATGTGCCAGCATCTGAAAACAGCTGGCATAAAAATTCCCTTAACTATATTAAAATGTCCTGAGCCACTTGAACATTTTTGTGATGGGCAGGACAGAAAGAGAGGAACATTTTTGATTAAAAATAACCAGGCTGTTGGCATGTATGGGAAAGTGACAGAGTTTTTCTTTCCCAAGCTACTCCTTAACTCCTTATCCCCTGAACTCTTGGTTTATGCTATCATCTTTTCTTTCTTTCTTTTTTGTTTTTATCCATTTCATATGTTTTGTTTTAAACTGCTGGTATGGATTTAGTCTGCTGAATTTGCCAGCTTCCTCCCATGTTAGGAATTCTTGAGGATGTAATTCCAGCCTAGAAGGACTCCAGCCACTCTGCTTACATTGTTACACAATAAACTTGGTTTATTGAGGCAGGTGAGTTACACCAGGACAGAAATGAACATGTTCCAGCAGATCAGAAAGCTGAAACTGAGAGAAAGGTTTATCAAACAACTTACTGGACAGGTGAAATGGTAAGTGTGAGGTTGGTGTTTTGGCGTATTGGTGGTCACAAATTTCTCACTGATAAAATAGCATTCAGAATTTAGACATTTTTATAGTGCACATAACACTGGTGGAGCTGGGAAGCTTGAAAACTCAGATCTGCCATTTACTGTTTCCTCTATATTAATGGTAATAAGAAGAAGTCTCGAACTTTAAAAATAAAAAAAATTAAAATTATCGTTATGCTGCAGCAGCAGTGAAAAAAATAACCCAGCAGCCATTCCTTTAAGGATGTAGTTGAGTACTTTGCAAAACTGAATTTTCAATACCCTGTTCTGTCATAATCCAGTTGTAGCAATCAGAGCTGCTTGTAAGCAACGTTCTTTTTTTTTCAAGGAGTGTAAGTTGGTTGCTTTTGGTTTTCCTTCCACTTTGTACATTTTACAGCTTCTTCAATGCAAAATCGGAAGTCAGCTCAAGGTCATTAAGATTTTTTGAGGGGGGGGGAGATGACAGCAGATATTCCTAGGAATCAGTTATCTTGCTTTCTCTGTTGAGGAGATTGTCTTGAGTTCCATGTGGTTTCATTAAACAGTTTTCACTAAGCTCCACACTTTTGTCAGAAGTACTAAGCAAGTGAGCAATCAGGACGGTTTTCACAAGGAGGTATTTCTTCAGAATCAGGAGGTGCTGGTAAAAGCAGGCTAGAATATGAGTTTCAAACTCAGCTAAAAGTCATCCAAACATTTGAAAGCTTCTCTACAATGCTTTTGTGAACTGTTTTGTTGTAGTCTATTGCTCATTTTTGTAAAGTCTGTAGCCCTCATGAAAAGCACAGTTCTAATGTTTCTGCTGAATATGATTCAGCTTGCTGAGGTTTGCTCATTTTGAGGACTGCAGTTTTGGTTTTTGCACACAAGCTGGGGTGATCCCAGAATAAAATTTTTAAGTTCTTGCCACTTCTGTTAAAAAGAGAAAGCGTGACAGCGGTATATAAAACTTTGAAGTGTTTCTGGAATGTTATCTGGGTAGTTACAATATGCAGATTAAAGGAGATGGGCTGTTTGGTTGTTCAGCTGGTTGTTCATGGGACTTTGTAATTAACTTTTCACAAAATCCCAGTTTGGAATGAATTGAATTTCATACAGCACAAATACAGTATTTTCTTCTCCCCCACCCAAGGGTTCCAATTCCTTTTAGGCTTTCCATTTCTTGTACATCTTTACCGTAGGAAGAGTGTCGATGTGATGAAGGAGAATATTTTAGCAGTCAGATTGAGAATGGGCTGCAGCATTAACTAGTGTTTCTTAGTGAGCCAAAATGGACTAACTCTAATAGAGCCAAAAGGTGTATCTGAAATTCCTCAGGAAACATCTCATGCTGGTTTTCTAGTGTGTGTTTGTTGGGAAAGAAAGCAGTTCAGTTTTGGAGTGGTATATAAAAGCTATTCATAACTATTAATGATGTATTCATCAGTCTGTATATTTACTCTAGCATTTTTTTACAGTTAAGAGCAAAAGCTGTGTATTACCAACACTGTAAAGTGTAGAGAAGGCTAAAGGCTGTACAGCCCTGAGCTGTGTCAGAATGACTTCTCAAAGCAGTTTACAGCAATATTTTCTTACTGGCTCATGTGTAACAGAACCTTTTGGTAACAGAACTGCTGACCTTGGACAGACCTTTCCATTGGCAAAGCCTTTCTGTCACATGCTAGTCTTGTACAGCAAAGAGACAGAGACATACTTTTTATCCCACTGGTAATCATCAGCTGGACAGTTCTCATACACTGACGTGGGAAACTTGCCACTGAATTAAGTAGGACCGTGACACCTTCAGTGGGACCAGTATGTTACAGCACTTGTGCTGCAAAACATGTGGGTTGGAGTATGAATACTTCTGCATCTTTGGGCTTGGGATTTGAGATAATGGCAAAATTTAAAGCCAAATAACACAAATCTGAAGTGATTATTTGGAAGGTGCTTTTTTTGTGTGTTGTGTCTTGAGAACCTAGTGGAAAGAAGCTGGTTGCTACCCATATCCATAGCCTCAACAGCAATGCAGTCTGTTGGGAACAAGGTGTCAGTAGTTCAAATTAAAATTTAGCTTAATACAGGATTGAAAGATACAGTGCTTGAAAATGTGTTAGTTTTGAAATACACTGTATAATGAACTTTAATTGAGATAATCTGGTAATGTTTGTAATTCAAGGAACAGTTTGCTTCTGGGGCAGTTGTCCAAGTGTGGAGTCATGTGGGTTTGGGATTCAGTCCAGGAAAAGGTACCAGACACACTGCCTGCCATCGCTGACTTTTGGGGGTTCTGAGGTGTCCTATCTAAGGGAAGGTGGATATTTCCAAGTTTGGGCAAGTCTCCTAATATTTTGTTTCTTACCTGTATGCTATTTCCTACAAAGACGTTTGTTTCATAGTGAATTTATTTCACTGCTAATTGTAAAGCTCATTACAAAGTTCCTTCAGGGAATATATTATGTATTTCAGTTTTGTTTTTCATGGAGTTAAGTCATTTCAGCCACTAAATGGGATAGAGACATCTTTGGATTGAATCCATTTTTCCTGCTTTCTGTAAACTGATACTCTGCTATTTCTAGCATCTTCTATTAGCACATGCCAGTATACACAATTTATTATTAAAATAAAAGTTGCAGATTAATATTTTTTTAAACAAAAGTCCAAGGGATGTAAATAGCACTCTTGTGAATATTGGTATGCCTGAACATGAATATGGTTTTAAGGAATTTGTCGTATGAAAACAACAGGGCCTGATACTAATGGGGCTGTGAAAAGGTGCTCAGAAAACCATTTTAATTCAGTATTCCCTGCAGCAGATAACATTCAAACAGTACATCTCATGATGAAAGATTGTTAGCAGCTCTTGAACTTAAAATAACATTTCGAAATCACTTTAGAGATTCAAATTTACAGCAAATAAAGGCGTTAGATTAGAACCCTGGCAGGGAATTTTGAAGACAAACATTGCTAGAGGCACTGCTGTGATCATGTGAAGAGCTTTATAATATATATACTCATTGATTTCCTTCATGTGGGGCTTATTAGATCAACTAATATACTTCAAAATATACTTTTTTAAAAATTGCTGTTAATGATTTTTTTTATTTCTTCCACAAGATTAAAGGTTTCTGTGCAAAAAAGCTGCAATGAATGCTATATAGTAATATGGAGGAGAGGATGCACACTGGAATTTTCAGGGCTTGGAATGAACTTTATACAAGGGATCTGCTTAAAATAAACTTCTGTTCCAGTGCTTCAGTGTGCCTTGGGCTCAGTGGCTCTCCCACTGCACGAGAACTGTCAGTGCTCCATTGATAATTCTTACATTTCTGTTCAAAACCTGCAATTTCTCATTTGAGTTTATGGAATGCTGTAACCCAAAGCTATGCTATTATATATGTTTATTGTGATGGACTTGTGAGACACCCCCCCCATTGTATTAATCATTGAGTGCGTCCCTATATGTGTCAGTGCATTAGAGTTGGAGGGTCTCTCTTGCATCTGCAGCTTCCTGAATGCGTTACTTAAAAACAAATGTGATTACAATATCTGGATAAGAGTAACTATTTTTTTTACCTTTTGTTCTTTGTACTCTTAACTGTTCTCTGCTGGAGTTAAACAACAAAGATATTTCTTAGTACAGCCAACAATGTGCTCCAAACTGTGGAGAAAAGGTTTAAGGAATCACTTCTTAAATAAACTGATATTAGACACAGCAAGTTCAAACCATAAGGAAACTTCAGAGTATATTATTAGTGTCTGAAGAGGTAATTACAATCAGTGTGTCAACTCAGCAGAACATTTTGAATAATGTTCCTAAGAAATGCTTTTTATGATTAGGTATCCTAGTGAAACTGTTGTGTCCCTATTTCCTGAATGCTGAACTGGAGAGTCAGGAAATACTACACAGGAAGAGGAATAACTTGGGGGGGTTTTGGAAAATGTTTGCACATCAAGCATTCCTATAAAAGCACGGAACTGGCAATATAAATTGCTAACTCCTGGTTATTGGCTTCTGCCTTATCACTTTGTCTTCACTCAGTCTTGTCCTTCAGTGCTTCAGATTCTGTATTTGGTCAAATACTTTCTGGATCTACCAGTTGGCCATTAATAGTCACTTAAAAAATTTTGGGGCACCTCAAAAGTTTCAATTCGATGGCAGTTTTAGAAGAGACCTGATGAGCAGAGAAGATTCTGACTTTTTCCACTTAATTCAGTTTAGTTAGCTAGCATTGCTAGTTGTAGATATATTGATTCTCTGAATTAATAATGATTTTAATTAATTGCTCTCTGGGTGGCCATGCTTTAATTCAAAATCAACATGGGTCTCCTAAGAGACTTGTCTTTCTTACCAGGGATACTGAAGTGTCTGATGCTGACCTATCCAGGAAAGTGCTTTTCCATGACTGTTATTTTAGGCACAGAAGCCCAGGGTCTGATCAGACAAACATGCATTTTTTAGCAACTACCCAGTTCAGTGCCTGTGACCTAATATTACGCTAATTGCTGACAGATTCCCTTCAGGATTTATGTTTAGACTAGGTATGCTGGCCTGAGAAATTGAATAGGTTGCATTTCCTTGAGCTGGAAAGTGTGGTATTGTGGTTAGTTGGTTATGGCTAAATGTGTTTAAATGGTGGGTTTTGATCATTTCATGGTCTTCCTCTGCAAACTGCAGTTTCGGTGTGTGTGGGGCCTACAGCTTGCTCTGCCATTAAGTGGTGTTAATTATCTTTACCATAGCCAGTCTGGCTACCTCATTCTATTTAAGGGGTTCAAGGCAATGGTGGAGAGGTAGAGGGGTCTCTGTTTTATGCCTGGAGATTACAGGAAACTTAGAAGCATATTCTGGCAAGAAGTTCTGGATCAGTCTGAGTTTTGATCTTGCTCTTTGTGGTTGTATCTGTGTCTGCAGATAATTTATGTATGGATAAGCTTCCAGGGAGAATTAAGACTAACACGAGTTTGCTTCTAATGCAAAAGGGTTAAAAACTAATAGGAGACAGTATATCAAGGCAAATAAAGTTGTGTAATACTCCCTTTCTAACATTTCTCACCTGTAGTTCATTATTAGGTTGCCCGGTTCTCCCTGTACGCACACTTACACTTCTATATCCTTTTGATTATTGTCCTTAAAGTAGTTTGAAAATAATTTTCTGCAGGGAGTGTTTCTTTCACTAAATAAATGTCCATCTTACTGTAGCCAACATGTATTACTTGGCTGGGATGATCACTTACTAAAACCCTCGAAGCTGTTAAGACTTTGGATGAAATTCAGCCCTGGTGTTAATGAATTCAACTCCACTGAATTCAAGTTGCACAAGCCTCTTACCTAGTGTAATGACCTCTAGTTGGAACAGAATATATCCAGGACATTATTCTTTGCTGACCGTATATTTTTTCAATACTGGTGTTGCTTAAATAATTATAATTGAGAGTTTCTGGCAGGGTTATCTTATTATAGTAAATTCCAAGGTGACCTTTTCCCTTCTGGCTTCATTAAATAGCCAGCTGGTATCTAATACTCTGCATAGTGGTCTGTAGGGGTTCCAGGCACATTTTGAAAACATACAAAAGAAATAATGAAACTCTCTCAAAAGCTAGTTTATTCCTTTTTATAGATTAAGTGTCAGATCTTAAAAAAAATACAAAAAGACGGACTTAGCTACTCATCTGTGTGATGGGAAATACTGTTTCCTCTGGCCTCAAGTTAAGCCTTGATGGCTGGGTTAACTTGTGTGTCACAGCTTTCCACCACTGTCTTACAAAACAGTTTCTGCAGGTCACTGCCCATCAGTGTTTTCACTTAGAAGCTTCGAAATGAGTTTCTCCTTGTTTGCTGGGGGCAGGAGGTCTGAGGGATAGCACTGAGTTGGGGTGTGAGCAAGAGGTGCCTTGCCTGGGAGACTCATCACTTTCCATCTAGCCTGAATCTCTGGGAGAATTCTTCATATTGCTGTTTTTCCAGGTAAATGTCATCTTGGCCTTTATCCTCTGCATCTTGAAGAAGAATATGAATGTTTCTTTCCAGCTGCCTATGCTGGCTGTGCATTTTGGCTCATACCTGCTCATTGGTGGCGGTGGTCATGACCAGTTTTGAAACCTGTAGAAATCATGTTTTCATTTCTTGTGTTTCCTAGTTCTGTCATCATATGACAGAGGTGGTGTTACATTTTTTTATCCTTTGTCTCTAAGTATTGTTCTTACAAAAACAGCACTTGCTACAACAGAGCAGCAGCTGAAGCCTGCTGTTGCTTTGATGATCTGCCCTGCAAATACATCATCTGAACAGCAGCCAGCAGCAATGAGTCCCACTGAGGTGCTTGTTTCATAAGTTCTGTATTAAAGGAATGGGTTTTTTCCTTCTTGTGAAATAGGGAAAGGTTGCTTTGAAAGGCAGGGAGACGGATAAAGAGAAATAGTCAAAATAGTGAGAGGAAACTCAGAAAGGCTGGTTGTTCAGTTTGACTTGTAAAGCACCCAGCAGTCTGGTTGCTTATATAACTTTGCAAACCCCCTTGGCATGGAAACCTCTGGAGAACTGGCTCTGCAAGATTTTCAGTATTTCCTGCTTCTTGTCAGACCCCAAAATCTTTAATTTCAGCCTTTCTCACAGTGTTTTGATTAGACTTCTGTTTCTAGTTATGGACAGAACCAAGGAACTTGAATGCAAAAATTTCAAAGAAGATGCATTAAAACATGAAAGAGATGGGCTGTTTGAACAGTTTTTATTAATTTGAACGCCGTTAACGGGAACGTTTTAGTTTTCAAAGCTTCAGATTATTTTTGTCTTCTAGCTGATGACCAAACCACCAAGTAGTTTCCATGAAAACACTCATTTGAAGGGTGCACGGTGTTTGGAATACAGCACATTGTTTGCCCAAGGCTTCTTAGAAGACCTAAACTCTCTGATCAGTGGGTGCTAATGGAGCACCTTTTGGTGTATGCATTTCATGGCACTGACCACTATCCCATAACATGAATTCTCCTCTCGCTAATGCAGCTGACTCTGCTTTCGCTCCGTTCTTCCTTTGTCTCTAAGAAGGCCTACAAGGCGCTGTGTTGGACATGTCATGTATTCTTTGGAAGTCATTAGCTTTGGGAGTAGATTAAAATCCTTCATATGTAATTTATTGCTCAGCTGTGTTTTACCTGGAGTAAACACTACTTTATAAAGTTGTTATCAAGGTGTAGTCATTGGTCTGATACAACACTATGCTCCTTTTCTTACAAATTTTAATTCAAAATTAATTTTATTCTCTGACTTAGCTGTGCATAAAGAATGACCAGAGTCAGTCCAAATGCATAAACTATCCATAGGCAAATTCCCAAATCTCATGAAGACACAATTCTTTCCTTTTGTGCCAAGAGGAAAAGTTGTTACTAATTTAAATAGTTGTTCAAATGCTACACAAAAAAAACTTAAGAAAAAATGGTTGAGAACCTGGTTTCAATTGTCATAGATATTTCTGTGCAGCATTCTTTGATTCCCTAATCTTATTTTATTCTGAGCAAAATTCTCTTTTGGATAGCAAAAGACCTTTCTTTGTTCCTTAAGCATCCCTTGATCTAGTCAGATAGAATGTGTTCTTACATCTTTGATTCTGTAAAAGAAACTTTTTTTTTTGTTGTTCCTTCTCTTATTTCCCTTTGAACTGCTCAGTTTCAACATTTTTGGGTTTTACCCTTTTCAAAATCTCTTTTAGTAAAATAATCATCCAGTAGAAATTTTACATGATTAGTGGCTTCATGGTTGGATCCAATAAAGAGATTTCATCTGCAGAGAATATTTTTATATTGCAGCATTAAATTCCAAAAGAAATCCAAGTCTTTTCTAATATACAATATATATGGGGATTTAAAACTTGATTTATAGACTGTATGATTAAGTTAGTCAAGGGAGATTAAACTTTATCCTTTATTTCTTTACTTGCCCAGTGTCTTTGTTTTCTACTGAATATTACTTCAAACGCTTTGTGTCAGAAGAATTTGGGTGCTTAGAAGCACTACAGACCCAGTCTCCCTTTCATATTTGTACCTGTGGCAGCAGTAGTTGCCCCACGGTCATAACTCCATTTTTTAAATACCAAACGACTGTAACTCTGAAAATGTTGGTAGTGTGCTTGAGAGATGTGGGTCAGGTGAATGTCTGCTATGAGATTATGGGCTGGTTTTTAATGAGCTACCTGGCAAAGGTTACCAGCTTGCATGGCTAATCTAGCATGGCTTAGGGGCCCCAAGACAGAACAACTGAGTATCTGTTGGCCACCGATAACCATGAAGTGCTAGGGAAGGGTTTTCATGGCGTAACAGTCCAGCTGCAGCTGTTGTGCATTGGGGTTAATCCTTAGTCCATCTCCTTCACTCCATTCCCCCACATCAGTTCTTCTGTGGAAGAGAACACACGGCCTTGAGGCAGCTTGCTGTCACTTGGTGTGATTGCTGTGGCATGAGGGTTCCTCCACACCTGTAAAACCTTCTGCAGGTCCAGAGCAAGGAACACCTGAATGTAACTTCAAATAAGGATTCTCTGGAGAAGTTACACTGAAATCATGGGAGGTGAACCTCAGGGAGGAGCAGGAGCAGAACTGTTCTTTGGGCAAGAGGACTCTAACCAAGCATGGGAACATTTAAATGATAAGCCACACCAGAGCTTTGGAAAACTTGGAAAAGAGATACATTTTTATTGGTGAAATGAGGCCTTGTCATTACAATTACTTGTAAGGACCTAAGGCAACAACACCTTAGTGCATAATGTGTTTGCAGATGTTCAGTCAGACTGCAGAACAAAGATTCCTTCAGTAAGTGGAATTAAAAGTTTACTGTTGAATTTCTGTCATAACACTTCATCATTCTCTTCTAGGCTCATATTGTAGAGGAGTGGGGGGATTGAATTTTCCTCAAGTGTCTGGCAGAGATAGAAGAGGCTGTTCTATATTCAGAATGATAGTTCCTCAGATTTTTTGATTGTTCTTACAAAATACTTTTTCTTTCCTTCCCCAAGCCTAATTAATGTAGGGGAAGGCCAAGTCATGGAAATTTGTTTGGTTTGAGCTTAAATTTATGAACACGCATTACCTTTCTTCAGTTGTCTTCTGCCAATTAAAAAAAAAAAAAAAAGACTGAGAAGCATGAGGCAGTTCTTAAATCTGTGTCAAGAGGTTGTAACTATTCAGCATCAAAATCTTCTGTTGCATTTTTAGCAAAGCGGACTTTTGAAGAAAAGTATCCCATGTGTCAGTTGAAACAAAAGCACCTACTCTTAAGAACTTGTGGTTTCGTCTGACTTCATCTATTGATACAGTGAGAAATCAATTTTTCGTCTAACCCTTGCCTCACTAAATAGCACATCATAGTTCATCCCTGAAGCTTTCGAGTCTCTAGTTCAGAAGAGTTGCTTGTGGATTGTTTTGAAACTGTTCATAGAGTCCTAATGAGCACCAGACCTAGTTTATTGTTCTGCCAGCAGTTAGCTCTATTAGAGAGAGAGCTATTTTGCATTGAAACTTCAAAGTTTGTGAGTTACTTTAAGCAAGGGTTCACTGCTTTGTGAATGAAACAGAGGATTCCTTCCACATGCCAGTTAGTGTGAGCTCAGTTCTGAGCAGTCGTGCAGATTTTGGAGAACTACAAAGGAAAATTACAGAATTGGATTCTGCTCTGTTTGTTTGTGAAGAAGTGTCACATGTTTGTAATTTAGTATGTTGCCATGAACGTTAGAGATAACATTATTCACAAAGATAAACATGGGAAATTCCATTAATGTGTTCAGGTTAACATTGAATTAGCTCGTCCTGACGGTGGCCCTTGGGAGTGTGCCGTTATGGCAAAAATCTGTGCTATGTCTTTAGCATCTCCATTGCATACATTATTGAAGCAAAGGTGAAATCAAATGGAATAATTTTGTTCCTACCTTGGAATATATCTAAAGGTTGAGGAGGAAGAGACAGGGAGTGTGGAGTGGGATGTAAGCATTTGTGTTTTATTTCAGTATCATCCCTAGTGCAGGTGTAGCAATAGAAATTGGACACTTTCCTGGAGGTGAATTGATGAACGTTTTTTCCAGTCTTTTAGCTTCATCACCTGTTTTAAGCAGAAAACAATGGTAATTTGATCTATGAGGTCTAACCCAAATCAGGCATGTTGGAATGCAGCTAAGCTTCAAAATTAGGTACATGCATCTCCACTGGCCTTAACCCTGCAGGTGCTGGGGAGTACTCTGTAAAGAAGCTTAGAGACCCTCAACTCTGCTTAGTATTAAAGTGTTAATAAGCTGTCTGTCAGATTGTAAGGTGTCAAAATATGAACCTCAGAGTGCTGCATGTTAGAACGCAGGAATATTGTGACAGAGCCCATAGACTTGATAGCACAGTGATGTTATAAATTCTTAGTATTTCCTTAGTGTATTTTGTGTATGCCTCTGAGATGCAGCTTTTCTGATGAACTTGGTGCCATTATTAATGGTCTAATGCTGTTTTCAGTTGGTTGAATTGGGTCATTTTAATGTACTATGTTTGAATTTTCATTCTGTCTTAGAATGAATTAACACTGAACTGTAAGTTTATATGAGCAGATTATGGCGTCTGCTCATCTGTGAGTCATCAGTTGCTGTGGTCTTATCATTGGTACAGCATTGTTTATGTAGAGTCAAATTGCTGTTGGATTTGGTTTTTATCAAGAACTGGTATCTGTTCTGCATCACCACCTACTTGGGCTTTTTCTTCTCTCCTCCAGTATAAAGCAACCATCCTGTGACTTTCTTCCCTTGAAAACCAGAAAAAAACCTTTAATTTCTGAGTTGCAGTTCTTACCTCTTGTTCTTCTCTCCTAAGGTAGTTCAGTGCCACCACTTGCAAGGGTGAAACTTCTCTCACTAATTGTGCAGAATAATGCAGCAGTGGAATTCACTAGGTCTGCGTAAGTGCTGACTCTGGCAACTTAAAACCTTAAAAACACACTCTATAGGTAAGGTTTTCAAGCAAATGTTTAATGTCAATAGTGTAATAGTGTGTAATTGGTCTGAGTTACTGAAGTCCAGATTCTGTTTTGATTATAGTAATCTTATACAAAGCATTGGGTTTCAAATCAAAGATGAAAGTGAGGTGCTACCAAGGGTGCTGCTTACTTGCATCCCCAGCAGAAATGACAGAATGGAATTAAATGTTTATTTAGAACCTCTTGGCTGTCATGATGATCCAGCTTTCACAGAGTCCATATCCATGGACTAGACATGATCTTCTGAAGGGAATGCAGTAACAGGCCAGAGCTTTCATCTCCTGCATGGTTTAGCATTCATAGTGCCTATGAGCAGAAGCAGAGCTGCCCAGGTTTCTTGGTCTTTGCAAAGCTGCCAGACTTCAGTAGATCATTAAGATATTCCAGAAGTATTTCAAGACACTGCCTCTTAAAAGTAATCATAAATAACAGTGTAGCTGTTTAGGACTTAAAATCCATTCAGCATGGTAAGTAGTTCCAGAGGGAAAGTGGGAACAGTGACTAGAACTTCTTGCTGTGCAATGCTGCCCTCCTTTACCTTCTCTCGGTGGCGTTTTCTGCTGAAATCCACCAGTGTACGGGTTTGTATTTCATGCCTCCATCCAGAATTTGGCTTTTGAAACAAAAGCTCCTTCGTTCTTTAAGAAAATCATCACAGAAAGTGCTTCTTACCTTCAAAGTGTTTTTCTGACATGAATTAATTGGATCTTCACGATGCTGTGAGAAGGATAAGAAGCAGCCTGGAAATGCCCATCAAGCACTCCTACTGCAATGAACTGTACTAAACACTTCTGCAGCCTAGCTGGATAAAATGGGGTTTTCATTCAACTGCCTAAATAACTTTAAAAGTGCTTGAAAAGAAGGACAGAAAAATGAAAACTGCTTTTGAACTTCCAGCAGACTTTTGTGCCTTCGTGCTTGTGGATGTAAAAAAGCTGCTGTTCAAACAAGCAGGGGCAGATCCTGTGCAGCTCCCAAATTACAATGGTGCCATTGATTTCTTTGGGCCTGGGCTGCCACAGGCCAGCTGAAGGGCCTGGCTCCTTGGCTGGGAAGTAAAGCAGTGTGTAGTAACACCTGATGTGAATAAAGAGCTTTAAAACCTAGTCATCGTAATGGGAGTAATACCTAAAATGAAGACGCACTCGGAAACAGATGGAATAGCTTTTGTGCGAGAGTCAAGAAAAAGACATATTAAATGAATGGAAAAGAAAAGCAAAACAAAATACTCATTGGTATTTGTGGATATAACCTAGTATGGAAATGGAAAATATTTTATCTCTCCACTGGATTACTGGAAATTCCTTTCTCTCTCAAATCACCATTATCCTAAACTGTACCTGACAGTAAGTAAAGGGAACCAGTTTGTATTTTGGTATTTAGGGTGGGATTTGTTTCTGTCTTCACTGAAGTTAATCAGGAAATGCTGTTAACCACTGAAGTTGCTGTGTGGATTTTTGATAGGATTATAAATGAAGAAATATGCATATGGATTGCTGATTACTTGCATTGGTAATAATAATCTCTGATAAAGACTTTTTTGGTTCAGTTAATTTGTTCAAACTTGTGCATTTTTTTAAATGTAGGTGGTGACTCAACAGGTTTATTGAGTGACTGCATCTCCAATTCGATTGCTTTATATTATGTAATAACTCCCCAAGGCCTGCAAGCCTTGGCAGTTACTCCCAGCCCTGCTGTGCTGTACACAAACCAGTTGCATTCCACATGTCTAGCCTCCAAAGGATCCCAAGGCCTCTCTGAAGTTTATACAGTTGACTCTCTGGCTTTTTCCTCTCCAAAAAGCTGTTCTTGGTCCTTTGGTCAGCAGTGAGACCATTTCAGTGTTCCATTAGTCAGGAATAAGAGGTGAACTGGAGGATGCAGCGTGTGCTTCCAGTTGAACAGTTGTAATTAAGCAAAGGCCGCGCACATTTGTTCAGCAGATATTACAATGCAGCACAGCAGTTTCTCCCAAGCCATGGCCCTTCCCACAGGATCCCAGGATGTGCAGATAAACAGCTGAGCCGCCAGAGGAGGGGCAGCCTGTTCTGTTCAAGTGTTAGGCTTTGGGAGGGGCTCTCTGAGGTCCTGTCACTGGAATACAACGTGCATAGAAACATCAGTGCTTTGATTTATGACTCGGCAGTGGCCTGTGAGTGTAATCACTTGAAATTATGGCAGTCATTATGTTCTAGTCCACAAAAACCTGGATTAAAAAGATTAATTTCTCTCTATTTACCCTCTCCCTGATAAAACTCCTAATTTTACTTTGAGTTGTACTGAAATAGGTCATGTAAAGTTGAAGACTTTGTACACTGGTAAGAATCTGTGCTATCATTCAGTAGCATTAAGTATTTCCTAGACATGTGTAACCTGTTACATTGCAGTAATTGTTTAGTGTGTGTTTATAACAGGAAACCAGTTTAACTTACTTTTGGGAGGGTAGATATTTAAAAGGCTCTTCACTCATAGACATTATTCGTAAAAAGACTTGCTTATTTATCTCAAACATGGGAGAAATGTTCCCAGCTGAGTATGAAACTATGTGTGCTAGATGTACTTTTACAAAAAATTAAATTCACTGTTAATGTAGACAGTGTGAAAAATTCTGTCTTAAATGCAGAAAAAGCAGATCATGTATTATATGAATTTTGGTTTAAACAAAAATAAAGGCTATAGCTAATCACTTTTTATGGTTCTGAAAAAGTGGTACTGGAGATATTCTATTAAAGGGAGAAGATAGAGCTTATCAAACTTTAATAAGACTTAATCAAAGACAGGAAGACAAGGATTTTTCTTTTCTAAGGTGGAATTGTAAAGGAGATACTAGAAACCTGCTTCTGCAATTTTGAATATTTAATGTTCAGAATGATAAATTAATTTCAGTCATGTTTCGTGGTTTAAGAGCATGGATATAACAATCCCTGTGCTGTGTATTGATCAGGAGACCTGTGAGACTGATGCAGAAGGTCTAGAAAATCAAACTTGAGAGTTAATAGCAACTGTCTGCAGAGCAGTTTGCAAGGTGTCTGCTTGCGCACTGGAGGGGGAAAGAAAATAAGTTACTTCTTGCTGGAAGACGAAAGCAACTTTCTTTTAATTAATATATTCTTTCCCACATGTGCTTGGAAAAACTTAAATTCAGTTCCTGATGGCAAAACAATTATGTAGTTTGTACTAGTTATTCTTAACTCATTTTCTTCTATTGTCTATTTGGAATCTGGACTGCACTGTTTCATCTATGCTGCAGACAAAATACTGCCATTAATTAGCCAGACTTACCTGATGATCTGAGGTTAGACTCACAACTTGCATAGCCATAATTTTTTCTTGTGTTTCTGTGAATAGTTTGATCAGAGAAATTTTTTTTCCATTACCTTAGTAGGTGGCTTGGGAATGAAGAATAGCAATAGAATGAGATGTAATAACTATGAAATGTTCTCTGCATTTGGAATGATTCTGTGCTACTTTTTGTGAAATATTTCAATCATATTCTTTGTTGGTTTTGGAGCCATAAAAGTCATCAATAAAATGTGATGATTTCTGGTTTTGTCATGTCTATAGATTTCTGGGCTTACCTCCAGGTATCAGTTGTGTGTTTCCCATGGTTTGATAGCTTTGTCAAATAAATATCAAATCAGTTCCATCCCAGAACATCTTTTTTATGTTTCGGTGTGTGGACTGACATAAACAATAACATGTGTGATACTGCCCCAAGCCTTTATAGCCACAAGATAATGCCTGAGAAAGTGATACCAGCGCTGTATTTCCAGCTTTCCTCTGACCACCCAGCTTACTGTGCCAGGAATTCCTCTTCTGGCGGAGTGTACTTAGGTAAATGGAGACAGCCTCTCACAAGTGTCTGTGTCATTTTTCTTCACTAGGAGCCAAATACTCCAGAGGATCTGTAATAAATTAATGTTGTTTCAAGTGAAAGACTAAGGTTTACATTGCTGTTGTCAACTTCTATTGGAAGAGAGAATGAGTGAACAACTGAATGATTTTTTCAGGGCTGAACATGGGCAGTCTGTCTGCTTTGGTTTGTGGCCTGTATGCTTACTCTAATGGACTCTGAATTAATCAAAACACCTGTATCCTTACCATAAAGGCCACTAAATTACTCAAAGCCAGTTTTCTCCCACCCACAGTCTGACCTCTGTTTGCTGTTCAGTCCCCGTGCCCTGATGTCCCCGGTGTGCTAGTCCGAGGTTTGCCTGCACTGCTGGGCCAGTGGCTGCCTGGCCCCACAAACACGGTGGGCTCCTGCTCCGCCCTGCTGCAGGACAGGAAAACCATTCCAGATCTCTCCTCCATGCCAGGGTCGGCAGTCGCTCACACCTGACTGTACCTGGGACTTCAGCATCTGTGCAGCCCTGCCTGAAATCAGCCACGAGGTCTTAAAGCACCCCAGAGAGTGGCAATATCAGACACTGGGCCAGAGCAATTCATGCTAAGCTAGGGGACCCAACAGTGCTTTGCAGTGCACAGATCTGTGTGTTTTGAGTTACAGTGTTTAATTTTACCACACAGAGCATCCAAAATTCTTGAGAAATTCCACTTGAAATTCGAAACAGCTTAGGAGTATTCATTTAGCTCCAGTTTTTCATAGCAAGGAACAAAAGCTATTTAGCAATAAAAGAAGCAGTTTCTACTTCAGCTTTTAATTCTTGTGAGATACAGTGCTCTTTTCTGCAGAGATGTCACAATCTGCTGGTTTAGTTTAGCTGTCATGCACTTATTCCAGTTCTTGGCAGTTGTCAGGAGTGCAAGGAGGTACAAAACACTTTTTGTTATGCCAGCTGGAGAAAAGAGTGGGATATTTACACATGTGCATTTCACTAATCTGGCCCTTCTGACTGAAGTAGTGTCTAGATTAGAAGATAATTCAGTTGCATTTATCTACCCAAAGGACTTTTGCCAAACGTATGCTGAGTTTCTGTGCTGGGTTCACTAATGTGCAGCTGAACTGTGCCAGAAGGCTCAGCTATCATGTTCAGAGCCATTAGCAGCCAGTCTGATCAACTCCTGAAATATAAGAAGCAGATTCTAACTGAAATTATGTAACTAAGCCAAATACTATCATCTGCAGGTTCAGCTGGAGCTGCATGGCTAAAATATCACATGCTACATTGGAAATGTATCCCTGCTGGAGACTACCAGTCCTGAATATTGTTTGTTATTTCTAAATCTGATTTACAGCTATTGCCAGTGGAGAGTACTTCCTGATGTTACTGAGGTAGGGTAGGAAATATGTTGCTGAGAATTCAAGCCCTGCTTTTTCAGTGGGCTTAGACAAAAATTCTAATTACGCCCTGTAAGAGCTGAAGTTCTGAGACTACCACTTAGAAACTGTAACCTCAGTTATCTCCTGCCTTCTTCACAGAGAGAAATTAAGGGTATATAAGTAAGAATGGGAAAGGGGTTTCAAATTTCTGTATTAAAAAAACCCCCACAATTATGAGTTAGAGCCTACTGATTGATTTCTAGAGTCTTCTGAATCCCAGGAGTTCCATTAGAGGTGCTGCATTTCCCAAAACAAAATAGTAGATGTGCAATGGCCTATACATTTAACATGGTGTCTGTACAGATACAAGACATGCATGATTCTTACTCCAGTTCTCTGGGGTTTAGTGCTGTCTTTTTCTTCACATATAATTCCTCTCAGTCTCCGTTTTGTGCCAGCCCTTCTGTCCTTCCTCTGCAGTATTTTCAGGGCAGTGGTAAAATTACACAGACTCTAGTGGAGTTGGGAATTTAGTCAATCACTGCTACCCCTTCAACTCAAGGGAAAGTTTTGTGCAAGTTAAAAGAGAGAGAGAGGTTTTTATAGGTTATTTTAGTAGTACTTACTAAAATGTATTTGAGGTATATAATTATAGAGAATGGCTACGTAAAAAGAAATGGAAAGTTCGTAATTCTTATAATGTACTATCATTGTGTATATCAATTGTGTAATTCCTTTTAGATTCGGTCATTTGCAGAATAATGGAATCTGCTCATTTTCAGTTTTTGTTGGAACGATTCTTATCTTCAACAAATGTGCTGGCCTTCTGGTAGCTTGTCTTGTACTTCCCCCCAGTATAGGGGGCTGTAATAGACTGCTCACGAAACACTGTGAGCCTGAACGGTAACTGTTCAGGAGTGATGTCACTTCTAAGAGGACTTCTTTACCCATTGCAGTCTGTACTTCGATACAAAGTAGGCACTGAAACACCCGTGGAGAAGAACTGGGTTGTTGCATATTTAATTGTTGTGGTTAGTGAGATGCAGTGCCCACAGTTGCATATGTCATGAACAGCATAGAGCATTAATGCCGTCACACTTCTCTGACTTTCCTGAAGCCTGTTATGCTAAAGAGGCCTAGGCAGGTTTATTTTTGTGCTGGAGACCTCATAAACATAGCACTGGCCTAAGGATGAATTTAATTTCTGTTGTTTCCTCTTATTCCTTCATTTGCTTTCCTGGTAAATGTCAGTATGGCATCCAATAAATGTTTTTAGAAACTAATTGTATGATCTGGGTAAGCATACTCTTTAGAGTGTTCCCTAATTCTCTGCTATTTAGAGCCATATCTCAACATTCGGAGTTATTGCCTTGGCATAACTTAGTCCCCGTGGAAAGCGTGGGAGTCATGTAAGTGTTATTAATTTTGTACTTGTGAATAATAATAATATTAAAAGTCATCCATCACTCAAGAGCACCTGCTTGAAAAATGGGAAAAGGCGTTTTATTAGAGCAATTTTAAAGAAGGCAAACAGTAATAGGAAGAAAACTGAAAATGAAACCCAAGATGCAATTCATAAGGAGTGCTTATGCCTTGCAGTGGAAGAATTAACAAATTGCTGAAATTCTGCTTTAATGAACCTTGTTGCTTGCATCATCAAACCTGCTTCATGAGCTCCTTGTTCCCAAAGCTCCAGGCTGTACACAGACATAGGTTTAGAGTCTTAGTGTAGCGGCTGGGTAATAGGATGCAGAACATTCACTGCCTGAGTAACACTACTGTTTATATGGGTTTTCCAAAGGTCCCTTGTTAGTTTTTCAGTGTTGCACGCTGCTTCCCACTGGGATTGAGGACGATGTGTGGGAAAGCAGCAGTGACATTGAAGCACAATAAATGCCATATGATCACATTTTGCAAATGTCAGGTCATGTATCTGTGTGTGTATTCTGCAGTACCTTGTGTGCCAAAGTCTCAGGAGCTGCAGTGTGAGAATGCTGTGGTCAGAGAGGGGGTTTCCTGCATTTTGCTTCTCATCTCACCAAAAAGACAGAAGAGGAAGCCTAGACTAGCTAATGTGGTTTTTCAGTTGGCTCTTACTAATACCTATCAGGGGAGACTACTAAAAAAAGTGGGGAAATCCTGCATCCTCTCCTGACAGAAGCTCAAGATTTGGTAACATGCTCTTTCTTTGGGGATTTTATTGAAGCCATTGAGACATCAACCCTGCTGTAGTGTCTGGGCCTAAACAGATAGGACAAATCTGGGTTTTTTTCTCAAAGTCTATAATATTTATTTGCAGCAGTAGTTAATTGTCTGTTGTGCTTTGCTGCCCCAGCATTTTCCTTGAGCTGATGCATCAACAGGGCTTTTGGAGTCAAGCGCAAAAAGGAACAGGCACAGCTGAGAGAAGTGGAAGCCGCGCCAGCAGGGGGAATTTGGAGAGCAATAGTTCAGTGAATCCTCCAAAAGGAAAATGACTGTTTGCTGCAGTGCAGAAAAGGAGCATTTCTGTTTGCAGTGATTAACTGCAAAACCATTACCTTTAAGCAAATAAGTAGTAGTTTCTTTTTGCAGGTAAAAAAAAAAAGATCAGGAATCTTTTAAAAGCGAGTGGGATTTGCTGCTCTCATAATTATTAGGAAATGCATCCAGAAGATGTCTGCTTTCTCAAAACTGAAACAACAGTAAATTAGACCTAAGGCAACAGAATAGGAGTTTCTTGTACTTGTTTTTTTTTGACACTGTCACGGTGGGGGGATAAAACCTGCCAAAGTAGGACGTCAGGACAAACTTGGCAAAATTGGTTTAATGGAATTCACTGTTTCAAATTTATTCCCCTTTGAAGCAGGATTTCTTTTATGTGATAGCTCCCTAAGGAGAATATCTAAGTAACTTCTTGAGCAAGATTATGCTGTTGACCTGAAGTTCTACTGTTAATATTTTAGATAAGAAAGAAAACTGTGCAAACCTTTCCTTGGAAATAATAGTATACTTGAATTATCATTTCCTTGTAATAGTGTTGGAAATCTGGTACTTTTATCTAGTGTCTACTATAAAAATATTTAAGCAATTGCTTGAATGCTAATGCTAGCAATAAATACTATATGTCATATTTAATTTGCAATGTTACGACAACTACTCAGTTCATGGATAAATGCAACAGTACCTTTACAAAATAAGCATAAGCCCAAGCTATTCAAAGCTGTAAGCAAAGATGTTTGTTGGATTTCTAAAAAGCAGATTTTAAAGTTTCTACTAGTTGAAAAAATGAGTAAGATTAGTAAGAATAGGGGTCTATATTATGGGGTAACTGTATAGAAAGACAACCAAAAACTCAGATGCTTCGCAGATCCATACATGAATAAGCCCTAATATTTGAATACTTGTGCAGGAAGTTCTGATTCCTAGGCTTTGAAAAAGAACTGGAAATACCACAGGATGCAATTTACTCCTGGTTTCAGTCAGGAAAAACACATGCTGAGACATATTATGCTTTTGTGTTATGTTTGTTTCTGGTCCTTCCTGGACTGAGGAATGGTGGAGACATACAGAGGGGACTTTTGTCTTAAAGTTTGTATTAGAAAATACTATTTTGCATTAGGACTATGTAAGATCATAGAGCATATCTTAGTGCAGAGTCCCACTCTCTGGACCATGTCCTTCACACACAGTTGAAGTGACCAGTAATGTCTTTGAACTTCCAAAATGGGTGGAAGTTCAGGAACCCTGTGCCTCAGCTATGCACATTTAGAAGATGCCCCACTTTTGTTACAGATCTGTACCCTTACCCTGTCTTGGTTGCCAGTGAAGAAACTAAATACAGTGCAAGAGGTAAAGGTGTCCAGCCTGCAGAGACACTGGGTTTTGGTTTTTACAATCTGATCCTAATTTAGGGCCAGTAAGTGAACTGCTGACCATTTTCTAGTATCCTCCGTTGGCTCTGAAATCAGGGGTTTGTAGGATCAGATTGTTAAAATCATTTGACTCTTGCTGATCATGAGATCTTAGCCCTACTCATATTTCTTGAAGTAAGCTCAGACTCCTGTGGGAGCTTTGCCATGACCTCAATACGAGTTTGAATTCAAAAATTCAGAGGCAAATAATAGATAATTCAGTTCATGAGAAGTGTGCCAAATTTCTCTTGAATGTTCTGTAACTAAGGTGTGTTCTAATAATCAGCAAATATCTATGCTTTTGGAAAGGAGTTTTTTTGGGGGAATCCACTTGAACTAATGAATATTTCATTATTTTAAAACTGTTTATTATGGAGTTTCTAGGCATTTGGCTTTTTTCCTCATTGTGCAGAGGTATTTTAAAGTAGCCTAGAAGCTGTGTGCTGTGACTTAGAGTATTTCTAGATTGTGGTCCAGGTGCTCTTTCTTTGTTGATCTAACAGGTCTTGTGTATTCCATCCTGCAAGGCTGACAGGCATGAAGGCAAACTGTGTTTTGTGACACTGAATAGTTAAGTTTTTTGGTTTTGGTGGGTTTTTTTGTTTTGGTTTGGGGTTTTTTTTTGTTTGTTTTGTTTTGTTTTGTTTGTTTGGGGGTGGTTTTTTTGTTGTTTTTTTGGTGGGGTTTTTTTTACGTCTGAATTGTTTTCAAGTCCTTTTGGAGAAGAGAGTTTTACAATCTGTGTGCAATCAGAAGTAGCCACTGGTTTTAGGAGTTTCACTGGTATGGCGGCTGGTCAGCAGGCTGTAAGTGTGGCTGCTGAGAGTTAAAGGCCAGCTCAGTGCATTTTCTGGACTTTTCTCTTTGCTGGACTTTCCCAACAAACCCCTCCCTTCCAAGTTTCTCTTGCTGTTACATTCCTCATGGTTTGTACCATGAAGCCAACTGACTTACCTCACAGGAGATGTCACCAAAGGGTATCTGTGGGGTTTAGTCATACAAGATGCACCACCCTGCCCTGATTTTTGTAATGCAGTACATGAATATTTTAGATTTGTCTCTGAAAGCTCCATATAATGTATTTTTGTGCAGGAAAGATACATAGTAGAAGTTGCATGTTTCTTTCACATCTTTCATCAAAGTGCTTATTCAGAAGCTGTCTTATTATTTACTGCAGCTGTATCTGGGCACTTTCTTTAAAGGTGCTGGGAAAGTGTTGTTGTTTCTATAGAAGCTGGTATGGCCAAGACATTCTTGCACTTTAATTCAACTTAAAGAGCAACAGGATTAAATTTTTAAAAGCTTGTTAAAATAAAATACTTTTAAAAAAGCTTCAAATGTGATGTGTCAAGTAAAGGTTATGCTTATGATGTAAAAATAAGATAGTTGCTGCACTTTGCCTGTAAGATGCTTTGGTTTTTAATCGGCAGCTGCGAAGCAAATGCAGCCTGAGAGCCCCATCCATCTCACGCACTCGCCTGTTCGAGGTGCCTTTGTTGAGGACCTTTATCAAAGAACGTTTTATGATGTCTTTTCAATCTTTGACTTGCGCCTTGGGTGCATCTGCATCTTGTCAGGGTTCTCTGGATTAAATCAATGAGACATTTGCAATTGACTTCAGCAGCCAAACCTTGATTTGGATTCCCACTGGCCACAGTTGCAAGGCTGCAGCCTCTTCCCAGAGAGAGGAGCTACTCCCTGCTTCACTCTCTTTGGGTCAGGACCAAATAAGAGACACTTAATATATGGGAAAGAACTTCAATTCTGTCTGCCTACAGCCTTATTATGGCTTGTAAAGCAATTAAGTAGGACTTAGGACACTGTTCTCCCAGACAGAAAAGCCTTAGGACAGAAAAATATACTGTATTACTCTGCATATTAGTGCTGTTGCCAGATTTAAGAGGTTTCATGTTATTATTGGTACTGTGCCTATTTTGGGTGAAAATGTACTGCAAATAGTGAGGTACTACACCCACACCTATATTTCTCTTCAGATATGGTTAGAAGAATAGGAGTCATTCAGCAAGACACTTACAATATATATCAAACTGCTAATATGGAGAAGTTAATCAGAATTTTTATCCTGAAATACTCCATATCACTAGTGCAAAACATTATTGAAGGCCACTGTAAACAACACAGTTTTAGTTAAAAGCCATTTCCAAGATGGTAGATAAATTAAATGAGCTGCAGCCTGTATGCAGAATTCCTCAAGAGGAATTAATGGTAAAGCTTCACATAATCTTTCATGCTTTGGCTAAAAATACTAGCACCATAAAAATTCTTCAGAGGGCAGAGTTGAGGTGGTGGATGCAGAGCGATCAAAACATAAAAAAGGCACATTTTCTCTTTTTATGGAGAGGCCTCTTTCAAATCTGTCATATGATGGATTTGAAATGAAAGTTTAATGTGCACTCAGTTTCTCAGACAGCCGTCTTTCTACAGCTTCATTATTAATAACAATTTAATCTTAGCCAGCTCTCTCTTTTTTCTTGAGCTCTTGATGATTCATTTATCTTACTTGTTTAGCATCAATCTAAGAAAAAATACTCAGATCATAAAGTTAAGGAAGTGTTCCACATTAATAAACCAATGTAAAAGCAGTCTCTAATACATTTTGCAGAAGTGATTAATCCACAGTTGTTTGAATTAAAAAGTAATGAAGTGTAAATAGCATATAAATAGCAAGTAAATAATGTGACTGGATTTCGTATTTAACCTGTATGTAATATTTTTTAGCTTTAATTTTTCCTCTCAGCACTATATGAGTAATGATGAGGCCATTTCCATGGCTGATACTGTATAAAATATTTTTCAACTAATGTTCACGGTACAGAGACTGTTTTGTTGGCATGTCGGTAAATGAGACAGGGGAAGCAAGTGGATGTATGATGGGTCTTGGGAAAATAAACATGTAGCATTAAGTAAAATAAGAGTTCAAAATGTGTGAATACATTTACAGGGTCTGATCCAAAGCCATTAAATTAACTTACATTTTTTCTTTTATAAAAATATTTCATCAATATTAAGCAAATTACAAATAGTTGGGTAGTCAGCAGCAACCCGTCCAAGTCAAAAGACTTTGAATTTTACAACCTAACAAGTCAAGGACACTGGCAGTGTCACACTGTCCCTTCGCATGGGACATTCTGTTCTGAGTCCTGCCACAAAAGCAGAAACACTGCTTCTATTGGTTAATTAAGTTAATTCAGATGTCTGGAATATGTACAAACAATGTAAGTTTTTTCTCTTATGTGTATCACTTTGGAATTAGTGGCATGAATTTAATTTCCTGTCATTTAGGCCATGCATGTAAGTTTTTCCCAGTAGCATAAATAGTTGTGTATAATGTTGAGAGCATTTTAACTGAGTGTCACAGTTGTTGAGACAAGGCAACGAAGAAGCAGTCTCTGGAATAACTGGGTCCTTGACCCTAACTTCTTTTAAGTTCAAAGGTTGTACCTTGAATTTGCATTTTAAAAAGTAAATTACCAAGCAATATACAGCCAACGGTATTACTAGATTTTGTTGTTTCTTTTAAAGTTTTTATTTAAAAGCAAATTCTTCTGTAATAAAATTGAAAATCTATGAGTAGAGCCTTTGGAGAAAGGGTTGTGTTGTTCCTGTGTACTTAAGCAATGTCTGATAGGGTTTCAGCCTCTCTCTCTCTCTCTCTCTATTATTTTTTTTTAATAATGCGACTGTAATAATGCATAAATTATGCATATAAATGTGGCAGGAGTTTCTTACCTTAAGGATTGAAAATTATAGTCATAGACAGATAAAGAAAGTAGGAATGAGAAGGAACAGAGGCCCCTATGTCACCAAACCACTGATTTGCCCATAATAACACAGGGAATGCACTGCCCAACCGGATACTGAATCCATATTTTATCAGTATCTGGCTAGTATCTGATTTGCAAGTCACTTTTTTTTTAATGCAGGAGATCCTACTGGCATTTTCAGAGGGCTCAGCACTCCAAGCAGTGCTGCAGGTCAGGGCTCTGCAGATGTTCTGACAAAAAAAGTCGTGTTCTGAAAAGGAAGTGGAGGGACCAGCCAAATGTCTTCATGAAGAGTAACAGGAATATTTGGCAACTCAGGATACTCATGTGCCCCTAAATTGTTTGGTCCTTCTACAGTGTGGAATGCACTGATTTTCTGTATCTGCCTCTGTGTTTTGTTCTGCCTAACTCACAAAATAGTCCACGCAATGAGAAGAAAGTGCAGGAAAACCACTTCTTGGCATCCATGTGTGTTGTGTGTGCTGCTGGCTGGCTGAGAGTCACGTGGCCACCTGGGAGAAACTGTTGAAAAGGGTTTCCGAGCTGTCTTTGATTTTCCTTTCTTTTCCTACAGCATAAACCTACGAAGTATTGAGACACAGTTTTCTGAGATTGGTTTGTGTTTGGTTTGTTGGGTTTTGTCCCCATAACTACTAATGTAACTCTGTTCTTTTCAGCAGCTTTGTTCCCTGGCGTCAGGAATACCTAAGAGCGTTCCCTGCAGCTGTGGGGAACTGATTGGGCACCGTTGTGGGAAGGGCTTTCCTCTGACCAAATCCTTGTGTTTGTGTCCCCCCTGCAGCCCTGCGGAGCCGCTCGGGACGCTCCATCATCAATGGGAACTGGGCCATCGATCGCCCGGGCCGATACGAAGGTGGTGGGACAATGTTCACTTACAGACGCCCCAATGAGATCTCCAGCACTGCAGGGGAGTCATTTTTAGCTGATGGGCCAACAAATGAAGTCCTTGATGTCTATGTGAGTTAGTATTTAAATTAATCTTTCTGATGGAAAAGAAATTGTTCAGTTCATTGTTAACATGCAACACTAAAATTGCATTCAGTACTAACACTTTGTTAATTTAATTTTGAAGTGCTATTTTTGATATTTTACATTTGTTTGCTGTTGTAGCCATTTTGCTCCAGATCATAGGAAGTCTAAATCAAGCCTTTTTCTCTCAGACCTTACTGATCCAGTAAAACCAATTTAACTTGTTCAGTAAAGTAGAAATAAAGCATACAAATGTCCAGGGCTTTTCTTTGGTGGACTGGATTTTTTGTGGATACTTTCCTATTGAAACAAATTTGGCATAGTTTAATTTTACAGTGAAGAAGCGAATACCTAAGCCAGACAAGGCCTCTCACCATCTCAGTTTCCTTTAAAAGAAACAGATCCATAAACCTACAGAATGTAGGATTTGAAGCAGGGCATTTTTAATATGAAGCTGTGATAGGACACCATAGATAATGGCTATTTGAGAGAGGAAGACAAGACAAATTGTGTCTAAGAGGAAGAAATCATGTTGAAAAAGCTTGTTACTTCAGATGGGATGGGTTTTTAGTTCATTATACTGAAATAAAAAATATAACTGGAATTAATTACAACTTATTCCAAAATAAATGGTATGTTCTGAGATGATACCCTCCCACACAGCAAAATTCATTTATTGAAAAACTAGGTCAACTGAATATATGATTCTTTCATCCTGCTGTGGCTTTTTTGTCCTTGAGTGCAATATGGGGTGGAAAAATGAATGTGCTGGATAATTTCATAGAAAAATTTATAGTATCTACCCTGATTACAAAGCTGGGAAAACTTAGATGTTGGCAATATTATTCCCCGTCTGCTATATGGTGTCTAATAAAGCAATGTAATAATTACGCTAACACTAGGATCATTAAGGTTGAAAAAGACCTCTAAGATCATCTAGTCCAACTGATCCAAACTTCTTTTCCAATTGATTGCAATGTATGACTGGCAAAAGCCTAGAAAAATAAACAATTGGGCTCCTAGATTGTGCAATGCAGACTCTGTGTTTCTTAAGTGTTCATGTCACTGTGCAGTTACAGGGTTTTTGAGTTGAGGCTTGGCCCTGAGTTTTTATTGTCAGCCAATTAATGCCTAATACATAATGACCCAGAGAGAAAAGGGTCAGGAAGTGGATCAAACAGATATTTCTAAAGTATTATCATAAAAAGCCTTAAGTTTCGATGTATGATATTGTGATGTTTTAGTTCAGGCTTAGTGCCTGTAAGAAAGCTGCCATGATGGGCAGAGCTTGACCAGCTTTGATCTGTGGCTGCTGCTGTGAATTGCCACTTCTGATTTCGCTGGTCTCTCACCTGAGATGCTTCTGGTTGATGTGAGGAATACTGCAATTCAGTATAAGATGATAGTTTAATCTCTTTTTTAATATAGTGTGGGAAGATAAAGATGAATAGTGCAAGGTGCAAGAAAATCAATGCTCAGTATGACACAGCCTCTCTCCTGGGTTTGAAATGTGTAGCCAAGCAGATACAGATGTCTTTTTTCAGACTTCGTCTTGCAGTGCCTGAATCGTGTCATTTTCCATTCACCCATACTCGTGATCTTTTGCTCTGTGTAGAAAAATGAAGAGCTCTGCAGATGAGAACTCCAAATGGCTTTCTGTTCTGTTTTCCTGAGATCATGCTGTCTTTCTTCCACTCTGAAATGTAGAAGAAAAAGCTTTCTGATTTACAGGATATAACAAGAAAATTTACAGAAATTACAAGAAAAAGAGATGAAAATTCTGTCCAAGTGTGAAGTATACATTGCTACAAAGGCTTACGTCCATTAACTCAAAGCAAAACTATTCTATCATTTCAGGTATTTTCCTGAAGGAAAGCTGGAACAACATACTAATTAGGGGCTTAATCTGTTAAGCTCTCTCTAACATAAGCCTGTCAGTTGTTTTAAGAAATGTGATGGAAAAACAATCACATGGGAACCACTGGGAAGTTGTTCCTGGAACCATCTAAAGAACAGGGTCCTGGTTCTGGAAGGGGAAGTGTACTCTTCTGCTGAAGTCAGCTCTCAGTTCTTCGTTCTCTCAGGACCACAAAGAGGGTGTATTTTTTGGATAACAAAGTGACGTTGGAAGGACCCAACCTTACAAAAAAATACTGCAGACAGTGCATTATTAGATGGTTCAGAAAAGTGAGTGTTCTCTGAGGGACAGAGTTTAGAGAAACAGCAGTTATATTTGGCAAGGAAAAAGCGATTTTGACATAAGTTAAAACAAGGGTCTGAATCCCTAGTTGGTATTAATTGATGTGAATTTAGTGAAGCCTTGAAGCATTAGTTGCGCTCTGCTGGGTCACTGGGCCATTAGGATAGCAGGACCTTTTGCTTTTAGGTCCATGGATTGTGAGAACCAAAGAGCCAGAACAAACTCTGGTGTTTGCTTGTGGGTTTGTTTGGGTTTTTTGCTTGTTTGTGCTTTGGTTTGGTTTGGTTTTGTTTTGTTTCATTTCATTTCGTTTTGTTTGGTTTTAAAAGGTACTTTGAGTATAGTCTGAGGCTTCTACCAGACTAATCCCCACAGAGATTTCAGGACTAAAACATACGTGTCAGTAGAGCCGTGCTGAAGTAGTGAAACAAGCAGCTCATGACACCCCTGCATTTCTAGTGTGCTCAGGCTCGCAGCAGCAATGCAGTAGGACTCGGTTGGGAATGGCGCGTGCTGCTAACAGTTTAAAACAGCTGTCCTAAAGTCATATCTGTCTCAGGTCCTGTTATGCCCAGCTGCTTAAACAAGTGCACCCGGAGCTACAGTGGCTTTCAGAGTCATGCTCCTGTCAGCTCACGTGGGCTTGTGCAGCAGCATTCTGTAAACACTGAGCTTCATTTTCACATTTAAAGGAGAAAACCTTCTGGTTCCTGGCTGTGTTTCATAAAGAACACTTTGATAGAGTTGTGGCTGGCTGTAAAGCAGTGGGATTCTGGCTGCACTTACATTGCATCTTCGTTCAGTTGAAAATTAATGTGGAAGGATGCAGGAGGGCTGCAGGCAATCTTCAGCTGCTGCAACAAGTCCATGGGCCTTTGTACTCTGCTCCCTGGCTCTTTGCTGAGCAGTGCTCGTGGGGAGGGCAGCATGACGGCAGCAGCTTGAGCTGGTGGATTGTTGGGGCTCTGTGGGGTACCGAGGGAGCTGCAGGATGCTGAAAGGAGCAGTTGGCTTTGCGATAGGCACAGAGTAGCGCGTGTGTGCTGTCTGCATCAGGCCACTGGGGAACCTTTCAGAAGGCAGGAGGCTGCATGTGTAGGGTTGGGGGTTGTGGTATTTTTTTTATTTTTTTTTTGCTTTGTTTCTTCTTTGCCTTTGTTTCCTCAGGCATCTGTCAAGTTCCTGCTATCTTGGAATGTTTTGATGACCTTAGGACCGTCTCTTCTGCTGCTGAGGCCTGGTGTGAGCCTCTGCTGCTCACGTTGCTGATGGGGAAGGCTGTGGCTGGCACAGCCCACAGCTCACCTTGGCCCCAAGCATGGCAGTCTTGGGTTTCTCAAAGAAGGTTTAGACAAATAGTTTCTCTGCCATCATAAGCTAGCTCAGTTTGCAAGCACAGGAACTTGTATTTTCTTCTTTGCAAACAGTAACTTGTATTTTCTTCTTTTTGCATTTTTTGGAGAAAGTCATTAACCATTGCTTCTATCCTGACCAGTGATAAATAATGTTATGTAGCTGATCAGTTCAAGCTGATATTTATATATAAGTGTTAGTAACCTAACAAGTGGAAGAACTCAATGTATGGCTGGTTTTCTTTTCAGATGATACATCAGCAGCCTAACCCGGGTATACATTATGAGTATATCATTCCAGGAGACAATGTCATTAGTCCTCAGTTGCTCGCTCACAGGAGGCCAGGTAAAATGCCACCATTTCCTTTTATCAAACACATTTTGTTACTTAATAAGCTAGTGGAGGAATTTATACCATTAAATTCAGTGTAAATGCTGCCATTGATGTGGGAGAGGCCCAGAATTTCACCCTACATGTTGAATGAGAACTCAGCATAGATTTGCTAACTTCAGTGAATTAAAACTGGCAGGGTTTATTTATGCTTTAGCTGGGAAGATTTCTACTTTGAATAGGAGTGTTACAACCATGTCTCAGAAACGAAATAGAACATGGTTTTTCAGAGTCATTTTCTTTTTGAGATAATATAAAACAACCCTCCGCAGTTTCCCTTTCCTCTCACAACTGGAGAGGATCAAACAGAACAGCTTTTTCTTCCCAAGCAAGAATCTGGGCAGCTCCTGCCTGAGCTGTGGGTATGTGCTCCATGTACTCCTAGGAAGTTCTGAAGGACAGGAGAAACTTTGCAAGTGAATTTGGTCCTTGTTTTCATGTTCGTGACTTGCTTTGACAAATTTCTGAGCGTTTGGTATGTTCATAATGAGGAGCAGCTGTGCTGTGACATGGGGAGGCACAGAATGCAAAGCATGGAACAAAACAAAAAAGCTTTGGGAAATTTTGACACTGGGTGCATTAACTCTACGTTGTCTTTGGAGATTCTTCAGTTTTTAGTTTTTAATGTATTTGCTGGCTAAGACTTGGTTATCTTAGTTTAAAACAACACAATCTTTGCTGGTCATTATTAGGCAGTCTCTACATAGCAGATTAAAGTTAATTCCAAGTTTAATGATGTTCCAGTTTTAATTATTAGTGGATCATAACATAGAATAATATTTTCACATGAGGCTCATTATTTTACTTTTCTATTATTGTCCATCATCAGGGGAGCCATTGAATGGTCAGTTAGGAATGCCAGAAAGTACAAGTCATGAGGATGAGGATTTGCATAGAGAGACAGACATTCTCACTGGACAGTCAGCTGGAACTTTTCCAGTTATTCAGCCAGGAAGATTTCCTTCTCATCAGCCAGAAAACCAAGTGCCTGCTATGCAACCACCTAGACAAAACCGAGAACACAACTGGAAGCAGGTTGGAAAAACTGAGTGCACTACTACATGTGGGAAAGGTAAGTGCTTTGTGTGTGCACAAAACATTGTTAGACCTGCTCTTTTCTGTTATCTTACAACCAAAAGTCATGTCATGACTATTACCTGTGCTTATATTTAAATCAGTAGAAACAGCAAAATTAAAAATACAAAGCACGTAAATTATAAGGAAGGATATGACATTTTCCTCTGAAAGGAAATATTTCAGCATTTATGGCAAGCTGCTGTCTCCCATACCCTTGATACACAGCTGCTTTCCTCAACATTCTGTGGCATTCTTTACCATTCCCTTTTGCCTCTCCAGCTGTGTCAGATACACCCTCTATGCTTTTTGTGTCTTTGTCAACAGCTTTCTGACCTTTATGGGAAGCTTTCACAGGTATTTCATCAGACGTCTCTTTGTCTCATTGGATGTTGCTGGAACAGCACTGGTGTGACTTCAGAAATTGGAGGTTTTAATAGGAGAGAAGTGGGACAGAAAAGGGATGGAAAGGGCCTGGTAATTAGTGAGCTTTTGGGAAGTGGTGCATACACTGCTTGTTGCATATACTGCAAAGATTGAGCTTGCTGTCAGGCACTCACAGTGATCACAGATTCAATAATGCGGAACACAAGCAATTACTTGGAAGAATGAGTTTTTGTGATGGTAAAAGTGAAATCTTTCGTACAATGCATAGCCACCCACCACCATAGCCAAAAAAACTGCAGAGGTTTAAAATAAACATGTGCCAGTGTGGGAGCTCAGCTGACTGTCACCAGTTCATATACATATAGAACATTTGCTTCCTAATTAGTTTGAGAGCACACTTTGTGAATTTGGTCCAAGGCCAGATGAGTGTCCGTGTTACAGCTACAGACAGAGCTAAAACATCCAGCTATAGTGATAGCAATCAAAATTGCTTCTCACTTAAAAAAAAAAGAGAGAGAAAATTTTTTCCTTGGTAGTACTAGAACTAAAATATAACCAGTAAAATTCAGTCTTCTTGAAGTCAGCTCTTTCGTAGAGAAAAATATTTTAGTTGGCACACTGTGCCATTGTGAATTTAAGGACACTGTGCTTTTAATAGAAGTCATATAGGCAGGATCCATAACTGTGTGTCTGATTATTGGCTAGCAGCAATCAGTGAGTATCAACTACTGAGTGACTGAATTTCCATATTCAATGTGAATTTTAGTATCCAAATCAGGTAATTTATGGTGCAGTTGCAGGAACACATCAGGGTAAATGTATTCTTCCTTTCCATCATAGAAATGTTGGTTGTGTATCCCGTGGCCTTTACAGACATTGGCACATAGTTCTCGTCCTTTCTGCAGAGATCTGGTCACTCTTGGCAGTGGTATTAATGAAATCTGAGTCAAAGTGAGGATGGCAAAACTGTGGGACTTCAGAAAAAAAATTAAAAGGGTATCTTTCAGGCTCCTTTACAGCTTAAATTTACTCCATGAAATTTAGCAACAGAACTGCCAAAAATAAGTTTCTCTTTTCCCATTATATGAAGAACGTGTGCATGTTCTGATTAAGTTAAATTCAAAAGAAACTGGATTTTGAGAGCAGGATCCTGAGACTGTTGAGACTGTATGAACATTTCTTGTGATCTTGGTGTGAGACGCCTGTGACTCTCTGATGCCCCTAAGGCATTTCAAGCCAAACTAGGTTATCTAGGCTGACAAAGAAGGGAGTGGAAAAATCAGGAAAAAAAATCTGTACTATTTAAGGCTTTGTTTTCATTTTGCATCATTCAGTATAGGACACTTTCTAATTTTTTCTTTTCTCTGTTTTCTGTTTTCTTCTACTTTATTTCTTCATGCAGAGATATAGATGATGGTTTTTAATTTTTTTTTTTATGATCCACCAAAGTTAAATAACCTTAGGAAATTCTAAGTTGCAAGAAGAAAACAAGAAAAGTTATTTTCATGCTACCTAAGGAAAAGGGAAGCTAAATTAACAGTTCTGATGTAAACCTGTGAGATTTCAAAGCACGCTAGTAAAACTTTGGCTTAGAAAAAAAGCTGTTACCTTTTTTTACAAAGTGAAAATGCTTCCCATGAGAACTGCCACCAACTCTTGTCCTAAATTTCCATTTAAGATGACTGAGCAAATAGGTCATCTGAAATTCAGTGTGGAAACTGCTACCACATCCTGTCAGCTCTTACATTCGGAAATTTTGGATAAAACCTTTGTCTGTGTTTCCTGTTGTCAGGTTAGGCTTTTCCTTTCTGCATCAGTGTTGGATGCTGCTGTTATTGCTGTGCGATCCTTTACCTAATTGTCTGTTTAATTTCAGGATCACAGTACCCAATTTTCCACTGCGTCAACAGAATCACTCATGAGGAGGTACCCGAGGGTTACTGTGACAGCAGCACCAAACCCATTCCAGAAGAGGAGGCCTGCAACCTCTTTCCATGCCCAGCTTTGTAAGATACTATAATTTAAGTCAAGTGAAATAAGCCGATATCATTAAGATTTTGCATGTGAAAGAGGCTATTCTAAGTAGGAAGGTAGTTTGAACTTCTGAGTACAGTGCATTTGTATCGTAAATTGTAGTGGATTTTTTTTTCCGTAGTTGTTGGTGGCCTTCTTCCCCTTCACAGGGAGCAATAGCTTTCAGAGTAGACAAAAGGGAACCTGGCAACAAGCAGGTGTAGCAGTGTGGTGTGATTGTTCAGGCAGACACCACTCTATGTGGTCTCTGTGGGTACATTTTTCTCAAGTGAGAGGCTTCTGCGTATGCCTGTCTAAAGAAGAGGCTGTGTAGATCCTGTCACTCCACATGAGATCCGTGTGCTACAGTGGCCATATTTTCATTATTTAAAGATGAGATAGTGCTCACAACAGCCCCCTTGTACATTCACCACTCTTCCCTGAATTGAGTAGTTCTTCGGCTCCAAGACTGGGTTCTGAGGTGGTGGTCCTTGTTTCCAGCACACTGATACAACCAGCTCAGGTGAGGTTTCCTTCTGAAATCACGCTTGCTATTGGGAGACTGCGAATTGCAATTGGCCGAGCAACTTGTTTTAAATACTCAAAAATTAAAAATATAAATAAAAAATTAAAAAAACAACCGAAAGGACTGTTCGTCCAGGGTGTATACCAAGAAGAGAAAACGGTTAAACCCAGTTACAGCAACTTCGTTTTAGGTCAATTTTCCATCTCTCTTGGGGTTATACTCTCCAGTTCTCTTGTGAGCGGCAAGTGGTCACTCCTTATCCCGACGGAAGTTTCTAATGGTTGTAAGTGCCCTTACAGGCTCAGAGATGTCTGATGAGCAATTTCATAGTGCATATTAGATACTCAGGAACTTCCGAAGTCATTTTCCTGGAGATGTCTTCTCTCACCAGAAGCATTTTCCTCACCTTTTTCATTCTAATAATTCATATTCATTCAGGATAGTATCAAGAGTATAAACAAAGAAATGTAAATATTTAAATGCAGAGATTTCCCTTGCTATCCACAAGAGGTCTGAAATAAAATGTGTAAACAGTTCAGATACTTCCTGTAGGTGTGTGTCTTCATGCTTGTAAAGAAAAAATTGAAAATCACATATTTATACAAAGGTGACTGAATAGATACAGTGAAATTTTGGAATGAGAAGAATATATCTAGAGATTTTTTCAGTTTTTTCAGTCTCTAAAATTAATTACATTTGTTCATTGCTTATCATCTACTATTTCAGTTTTACTGATGAATGAATGCCTGGATGGGTTTCATGACTTTTGTGTTATTGGCCTTTTTTAGAGCTTTTGCTGCAGAAAACTTTTATGCAGCACATCTTAAACTTTTGGGAAGTGTCAATAGAGCAGTAATATATATTACAGATAGACCCTTTCAAAAACCAAGCAGCTGTTACAGGCTTGAGTAATGTTTGTAATATGTCTTGAGACCATGAACTGTTTAATCTGTATCCATGCTCATTATTACCAGCCTCTGCAGGAGGGCTGTGTACACAAGTATGTGATGGTGCCTCCTAAGGGATTGTTGCGCACACAGAGACAGAAGTGTGATTTTACAGGATTCTGGACCAGCATCAAAATCGTGTCATTCCAGTTTTGTTAAGATCAGTGTTGGAAATTCTTTGTGGAACAAAGATACCCTTTTTTTTTCACTTCAGCTGGGATATAGGGGAGTGGTCTGAGTGCAGCAAAACCTGCGGGCTCGGAATGCAGCACCGCCAGATCCTGTGCCGGCAGATCTACGCCAACCGCACGCTGACAGTGCAGCAGTACCGCTGCCAGCACCTGGAGAAACCTGACACAACCAGCACCTGCCAGCTCAAGATCTGCAGCGAGTGGCAGATCAGGACAGAGTGGACCTCAGTGAGTAGGATCCATTCATTTGGGGCAGAATACCTCAGAAAGAGCATGAATTTTCTTCCACGTATCACTAATCAAATATCAATTTGGTTTTGTTTAAAACAAGTGGAATATTAAAAGCCTTGGAAATAAGCAAATCGTAGTTCAATAAATCCCTGCTTGGCTATGACAATCAGTTTCCTACCCAGAAAGATGTCTTAGCAGGAGTGAATGAGCTGTATGGTCCCAGCTCCCTGGAAAACCACTGCACAGAGTCCTGATGCAACCTCCCTTTTGTTACAGTGTTCAGTGCCTTGTGGAGTGGGGCAGAGGACTCGAGATGTGAAGTGTGTCAGCAACCTTGGGGACATTGTTGATGATGAGGAATGTAACATGAAGCTGCGGCCAAATGACATCGAGAACTGCGACATGGGCCCCTGTGCCAAGAGCTGGTTCCTTACAGAATGGAGTGACAGGGTAAGCCTTCCCAGTATCTTTTTCCTGCCAAACCTTCTAGAACAAGAGCATCAGAATTAAAAAATATTCATCTGTACAGCCATAAAAGGAGTAATCTTATTTTCCATGTTTATTCTTGATCTTTTAAACAGGCAAAAGCAAACAAAAAAATAATGATCCCAAGGGCTTCTTGAGTTTGTGTTAAGATCCAAGAATGCATAGAAAGGGCAAGCATGTGGGTATATGGCCAAACATCCAGACTTAGAATTGGCTCTGAATCTGAACTTTCCAAAATATTGAGTGTGCTGAGATTTATTATTCTTCCTTGCTTAGTGCTGAGTCTCAAGATTCAGACTCTTAAAAGTTTCCCCACTGTTTTTTTAAGGGATACAGATTTGAGGCCTGATGTCTGGGTTTAAGTTCAAGCCATAAACCAATTATCTTACAGGTGCGAAAAGAGGGGAGCAACTTCATGAACTCCGGCAGGCTTGATTCAGGCTCTTGTATTTTGAGAATGTGGATGTTGGGGTTAATTTTCTTCCAATGAGTCAGATTCTCTGCATGAAAGCAGTAAAGCCAGTCGTGATTTAAGTTGTTTCGTGATTGGGCTCAGGGTTGTTCAGTGTGATATTTTTATATGCTTTCATTAAGAGGCTTACAAACATGGGCTAAGAAAAGCCTGGTATTTTGGTTCCTCTTGTGGATGTTTGCATATCAATTTCATCTGTAGACAAGTTCAGCCTTCAGTCTGTAAAATCCCAGTTGCATCTCCCTTTGCTTTGGCAAACAAATAATGTAATTTGTCAGTGAAGCTGTAAGATTACATTCATAACTTCATGATTTCATTGTTTAGATCACTTTGTGGTAGTACCTCTGCAAGCCAGGAGTGTCAGGCTCACAGGCTGTGCATTAGTTTGGACACTCAGAAGATTTTCCACATGGTTTAGATGCAGAGATGGAGCAGGTACTTCACAAGTAGGGCAGGTACCTGCTGTGTCACCAAACACAGAAAAAGGCAGATCTTGCTACAAGGTCTGAAAAAATTTCAGCCCCTAGACAACTCAAATGGGTTTTTTAAAGAAAACAAAAATATAGACTGCTATATATCGTCTATATATATGATATATATATAATATAGACTGCTATATATAGTCTTCTTGTGACTTCTTTTTCCTGTGTATGCTCTTGCATACTGTGGACAGAACAATACCAGGAGAAGCAGAGGTATTAATGCAAAGGGCAAAGATTTTGCTGTAGGGAAATGGCAGTGCTTTTTTTATTTCTGCCTTTTTTTTTTTTCTTATAGATCTGTTCTTTGTGCAGTGCTGTTAAATCCATTCTACCCTCAAAGACATCATTTGGCCCAGCTGCTATCACCCAGTGCAGTTCCACCGCATAAAGCACAGACATCACAGTGAAAACTCTAGCACCATTCTCTTCGTTACCCTACACTGATATTTTGTCCTCTGCAGAATTAAAAGCAGCTTTTGAGCTGAAGGTTATAACTGTAGAATGTTATTATACTTATTTATACGTGTTAAATGAGACGTAGAAGTGAAGCAGGTAGTGTGGAAAATGGAGTTTTTTTCTTACCACAAACTTTTTAGGGGGAGAGTAAAGAATGGATTTTGTTACCTTCTCAGCTTATATAAGTGTACAGATTAATTTCTTCCAAATGCTTGCTACTGTAGTTGGCATTATTCACCATCACTTCTGCCAGGAGTGGGTTTGGAGTTTGATTCACAAAGAGAATGTAAGAAACAGCTTATTTCAGGAAAAAAGTAGATTTGAGGTGGAATATGCAAGATCTTCTAAGATTTACACATACCTTGTAACGCGGATGTTTGGACACTCAGTGGCAGTGAGTGCAGTGGCAGGCAGTGAAATACAGGAGCAGTGAACAGCTTTGCAAAGTCCTTTGGCCATTAGCTTTCTTCTTGTGCCTTGGAAGGGCTGTGTCTTAGGAGCAGAACTCTCTCTTTCTTTGTAGAGGAGTATGTTTCTATTAAAAGACGAGAGAAGAATTCTGTCACAGAATAGAAATGGGCATTCCCTGATGTATGGACTTTGCATGTGTCATTTCCCCAAACAATTCCTTAAAAAGTACTTTAAGCCAAGCCACACTTCAGCAATAAGCATAGATCAGCCATGGGCAGCCACAAATGGTTCAGATAAGCAGCCAAAAGTTCAAATGCTTTAAAAAAGCTTGTTCAAACCTCTAGAGTCTGCAAAACTGTGGTGGAAATCTCACAAGAACAGACCTTCTTTGTGAGATTTATTACATGCCTACTTCAAGTCCCAGCTGGAAATACCACAGAACAGTCTTTCCCATTGTATTTTGACATTTCAGCCGTGCCTAGAAATAAGAGGTAAAAGAACTTACCATAACTTCTGGAACTTTGAAATGGTTGAGTTCAAACTTAGTTACAGCTGTAAGGGAAGGCCTTCTCTGAACCCACTCTGCAAACACTTCATGTGTACAGTTGCACATGCAGCAAGTAGAGATTTCCAGAAGCCTGTCAGAGATTGGTTAGGCAGGTACTTCCTCTTTCAGCAAGGGATAGATCAGCGTTCCCTGTCTGGATTGATGGGATGCATGGGCCATTACAATATAGCCTTGGTTGTGAAACAGCAAGAAAAAAGCACAGCAACGTAAAAATTACAGTTGTGTTTGCTGGCAACAGATGTTCAATTTCAGGATTTGATAACTGTAGTACATATTTGTGCAGGATTTGACAAGGGTATTCTTTAATATTATTTTAAGAAAAGAACATGGTGTAATTTAGGAATGGTGAAAAGATCTTGTGTTTTCTTATTTTACTGAAACCTTGCGAAGTTTTAATTGATGCAAAAATCATGCTAGTTACCTATATTATCATTAACAGTTTCTGTGGTTCTGAATTATATCATTACATTTCCCTAAATGTAACTTCAGCAATATAACATACATGCACTTAAAAAGCTGCAGAGCACATACAAATTTGTGTGTAGGAGTTGTGTTTCCATCCCAGGGTGGGCCGTATGTTGCTTTAGCCTGTGAATAACACTTGGCTACCTTCTTGTCGTGTTCCCCAGTCTTGTTTTCCCACAATGTATTTATGTATTTTATGGGCCACCTGTTTCGCCCCATGGCATTGACCTCCTTGGTGTTGGTTTCCGCACACACTGAATTTTTATATATGTAATTAAAAACCCCATCGTGTTCCTAAGACAATACAGTTCTTGATTTGTGGTATTTTCATAAACAGGTATCAGAGTCCATTGTGTGTATGTTACACAAACCCTTTTACCTGCAAAGCTCATGAGGTGTGTGGCCACCATGTGCACACTGGAAAGGAAGGAGGGAAAGCAATTCATTCTTGGGAAACAAACACCTCTTTTCTGAAAAGTATATACTCTTGTTCCTTGTATGGGAAGTAGGTCTAAACACCATATATTGATATCCCCCAGGCTCAGTCTTGAGAGAAGCAGAAATTTTTACCCATTTCCATGGAAAAGATCACAGGTTAAAAGTCTGTAGTAGCAAAGTGAGACTGGTCTTGCATTGTGCCTGTCTTTGCATTTATTGCTCTGTCTTGAGCATAAATGAGAGAATTAACTTAAGTTTCATGGGTTTGACTTCTCCATGATCTTTAACCTCTTTTGCCTACAGAGAGTCTGGATGAACTTTTGTGATATTTTTATGTGCATTTGTAGAAAGATTGCTTCCTGTCTCATAATTCTCTAAAGATGTCATATTGCATTAAAACAGCAGAGTTCCACCAAACAGCATCCATTAATCAGTAGAGTAAATCTGGTGAACCTTACTGAACTTAGCAACAAAATGGGATTGATGGGAGCAGATGAGATTCTTGCAAACATTTCACATGACTGATTATTTGACAGCTCTAATTGCTGGAAAGTTTACTTCTCCTATGGGTCAGGAGCGGGAAACTGCATTGTCCTGATTTACAGCAATGGGAGACTCACCAGTGTTTCCGTCCAGCTAACTGGAGCATTCCCCTCCTGCATTTTTGTTTATTCCTCATTGCCATCTCCTCAGTTCATTTGTTTCTCATTTTATGTTTAGAGTCTGCTTAGAAAAGAAGCCAAAATACGAACAATTCTTAGATGTTAATGAGATTCTGCGGCCAAAATAAAATCTTGGGAAGAAAGAAAAAATGCTGCACATCAGGGAACATAAAACAAACCAAACACATGCTCTGGATTTCACTCTTCATTAAAAGGAGTAACAGCAATGCTTCTGTAATAATCTTCTGCAAGTGAACTGTAGTAAAATGAGAACTTCATAAAAATCAATGTTTTATTCCTCTCAATTCTAAACATTGCCTAAAAGGTTCAAGTGAGTTTTTTGACCAGTAAAATGTGGAACCACCAATGAATATTGTAGCTTACACTCTTCTTTCACTGCTTTTTATTTATATCTGAATACTTCACTTAAAATCTCCTGAATCTTGGGGGGGAAAAAAATCACCATTAAGCTTGTGCAAGAGTTCATTATTTTTTATTATCACTGTTTATTTGTTTTAGTATAAAATGAAAACAAGATAAAATACCCCTTTTCATTGATTTCATGTGGGATTCATATGGAAATAGAAGGTTTGCATTCTTTATGTATAAACACGTAACTCACTTCATAATTTGCAATGAAACGTACAGCCAGGAGGGTTTTGATAGAAGGGTGGCCAAGGTCTACAGAGATTTGTGTTTCCTTCTGTAGACTGGGCCTTGCTTTGCCCCAGTTCAGCCCCTAAAGCCTGCCTGGCTGTACCTGTGGCCCAGTGCTGCAGGGAGGGTGGCACGCAGGGGCAAAACAGGGGCCAGGTTATCAGGCAAGATGCCAGTGATGAGGCAGGTGCACGGTAAGCTGGGAAGTCCATGCAGTGACAGAACCCGGGGTCCGACCCAGCCCGGTGATCCTGGGGCAGGCCTGCGGGAATGAGGCAGGGCCAGGGTCAGGCTGGGGAGCGAGTCCAAGAGGGGGGATCATGGAAGTGCAGGCTGTGGCTGGGAAAAGGCACCTCTCTGAGGAAGCCCGGGCAAGGACTGATGGAGCAGGGCCAAGGTTAAAGGGAGATCTGGGCCACGAGCAGGGCGTGGCTGGGGCCCAGGTGAGGCTACAGTGTGCTGGTGCACTCAGGCCCTGAGCAGTGCTGGCGGCTCTCCAGGCGAGGGGGTTATGGTGTGAGCCAGAGCAGAGAAGAAGTCTCTTCGCTGCTGGTAATTACATCAGAGGGCATTGGTATTGTTAACTTGGAAGGATGCCATGAAACTGCTGGACTGATCCAGCACCTGCTGTATGCATAGGTGCACTCTAAAGGGAAACAATTTAAATCTAGGTATCAGAAAATGTTTTGACGATGCAAAAGGGTATTTTTTCCTACTCTCTCTTTTAAATTTTTTTTTCTTTTTTAAGAAATCAAGGCAGCTCTCAGTTTATGGGTTTATGTCCTTTGAAAGTCTGCCCCAGTCTTGGAACTGTGGCAGAAGTGATCTTCTGAAATACAATTCTGAGTGTATTATTGGAAAAACAAAGGTTACATAATCTGTCTAAAATCCCTTCTGAAATGGATTTTCTCAGAGTAGGTCAAATAATGCTAAGGAGTTTTATAGATGTATTTGAAACATAGATCTTCATTTTCATTTTTTGCAGTAGTGTAACATCAGCAGGATATGACTGATAAAAATCTGTACTATCTTGGAAATAATTAACGTGATGAAGGTTAAAAGTGTGGTAAACAGAAGTCCTGCACAAATGGGGGTATTTTACTCAATTGGTTGTTATTTAAAAATTTAATTAAGGTTAGCAGTGATGCTGAGACCTGGGGGAAAGGACTCTGGAGGCCCAGGAGAATTCCTGTTGCCACTGTCCTGTGGGCTGTTGCCCATTTGAGGGTAATGAGTAGGGCTGGCACGTTAGTGAAGGGGAACTGGCACTGCTAAAAGGGATTTTTTTGCTCTACCCTTGCCTTGTAGCTGTGACAAAAATTCAGGCTTCCACTTACAGTTTTCCAAGTTTGCAGGAACTTGCCTTATTTTCCTGGACTGCTGCTCAGTTGTTTTCCGACACCTATCAGAGCCCTGAATGAGGGGCTTTATTTTTAGTTTTTAATGGGTATGGAAAGCTGCTGAAATTGAACTCATGAGGGAAGGACTTCAGGAAGAGGAAAAATGGCAGACTCCTTAAAACACAGACGGAGGTTTCTGAGGAATTTCTGCCAATTAAAACAAGACTGTGAAACAAAATATCTTTAATAATAGGACCAGAATAAAGTTGCAGCTTGTGAAAGTTCCTCATGTTTCACAATGTTAGGTTATGGCAGTTACTGTGTATTAATGCAACAAATCAACAGCACCAAATGGAAAGTAATGGGTGTGTCAGTTGTAAAAACCCAGGGGAGAGGATTCATTATGCAACACACTGCTCCCTGCCTTGGACTTTAGAAATCCATGGTTTTCACATAGAAGATTTTTGCTGAAAAGGAGATAAAACCAGGAAAAAACAAATATATAATGCGAAACATTCAGGTTTAAGTTTGCTTTGTAAATCCTTAGAGGGTAGTTAATCTGTAGTAAAATCTTGCAGCAGAGAGTGGAACAGCCCTATACCTTCCCATTTGGTATTTCCTCTGTTATTTGATATGCAAGCCTAGTTCATAACATAATCATTTAAAAGGTAAGACTAGGGAGATTTTCTGGATGACTTTACAGACTAAATTTGCTCCCAGCTCTGGTTTGCAAAGCAGAAAAGCAAACTAGATTGTCAAATGAAAATTAGTAAGCAATAAGAAAAGTATTTGCAGAGCATATGCATCGTTCTCTCTGCTTAATGTAATTGAACGTACTTGCTAAGGATGGAACAGGAACAGCCACACAATTGATTTCAGCACAGTAGATTTGAGTGAGAGCCACGGTGTGGGGCTCAGCTCACCAGGGAGTGGCCTGTCTGAAATGGATGTTGTAGTTTATGTGAACAGGAAAATGTTTGCTACTTGCACAATTTACATCATTCTTGTATTTTCAAGATTTTGCCACTTTACTTTGAAAAGGCCTGCTTAGCCATGAAATCGATTTGTTGAGCAGGTAAATCTATTTTACATACCTGCGTGAAAGTGGAAAATTTTGTTGTGCACCACCAACAAAAAAGGCTCATTATGTTACTTCTAGGCATCATTTAAGAGAAGCTTAATTACTTGATCTTGCAGATGGAGGAAGAAACCTGAATTTCTAGTTTTTCAAAAATTGTACTTTGTTAGAAAAATTGCTTCTAAAGAGTTGAATCACTTCTTTAGTTTTCTAAGTATTCTATTTCAGTAAATCTTTGCTATTCTATTTGAACATCTTGTGAAAGGAATCAACTTGCTGATAGGAAAAGTGGTTTTCTATTCTGTGTCTGTGAAATAAATGTAACATGACTACGTGTTTCACACAAGTAACCAGTGTTCCTCCACACAAGTGAGTAAAGAGCAGTTTGCAACCAACGGTATTTTCAGTCACCGGTCTCTCTCGAGAAGATGAGTGACTCTATTGGTTGGTCTTGTTGTTAACAATGGTGTTGTTGCGGCATCTGCAGTTTTGCAGTTGACTGCTGGCTGTGAACCCTGACACTGTTACCAATGGCAGCTAAATCAAGTTAATGGTCGACTTTGTGTCTCATTACCCGTTTTTTGATTCATTCGTATTCAATGTAATTTAAAAAATGTTGCAATGCAGAGTTACGTTTATTCACAAGGAATGTAGTTCTCATTGTGGAAGTAATACACAGTTTCTCCTAATTACATTGTATGTTAAAAAGAAAATCTGAAATAGCAATCAAATGCTTCTTTTTCTCCCATATATTACATCTTTATTTGTGGGTTTCTTTGCATGTGTAATATAATTGCTTTGTTTAAATTCTGTTATATACATATCTTTTGAAGATATGCACAAAGGTTTTTCTTTTATGTTAATGGTCTAGACATGAAATGCCAAATGCATTTTAACAGAAAACAAAAGTGAAGATCAAGAAATAATTAAACAACAAAGGAACAGTTAAACACGAGAATGTCTTATTTCCTTGGCATGTTTCTGTTTTTTAAATGTCAGTAGTTTGATGCTGCCTAGGACAGTGAAATATCAGACTTTCCTGCTGCAGTAGGTGAAAGAGGAAACCCTAAGGGCATAAATGGAATTTATCCTGTGATTTGTGGATGACATCCATACTGTCTCTGAATATGTGACATAAGAATCTGCATATCACTGTTTAGGAAGAGCTTTCAGAATTTAGCAGAGTAACTTTGAGAATGGTGAACATTAGTTAATGGAAAGTCTTACCATTAAAAGGCAACATTGAATGGACATAAGCTTCTATGGCCACCTCTTGTAAAACTAATTAAAAACTTACAGTTGAAACAGGCTGGGCAATAAATAACTAGTGGTAGTTACAGTTGTTTACTGAGGATTTACTTGAATCTTTTGAAACCAGCTGCCAAAAAAATTTATACTTTTCTACTTTACTGTGCTGTCAGACTCTGTCAAGTTGGTATATGGAAAAGTTCCAGGATGTACTGTGCAGTCACTTTACTCCCAGTGCCACAGCCCTCAGAGTCTTCCTAACCTTGTCCTTTCAGGCAGTGTGAGTTCCACTTGGCTGACAGCTTAAATGGTTGGAGGAGAAACTCAGTGAACAAATCAAAGGCTGAAATAGGACTACTGTCTGAAAAGCCTTTTATTGAAATTATCCATTCACAGAGCTTTTAATTAGGGTGCAAAAAGATGAATAAAATTAAAACTGAAAGAATTTACGGACAGGAGGAAGAAGGGAAAAGTAAGAAAGCTTACAAAAACTGTGAAACAAGAGATTTGTTTCTTAGCTAATCCTTTCATTTTTGACTGTAAAGACAGGTACTACTTGTAGTGTTTTCAGAAGCACGAAACTGTAAGGCAATTTGCTACAGCTGAATTACAAGTACAAATAATTGACTTTGTATAAATGCATTGACTTCCATGACTGTTGCTTGTCATTTCGTTGTGCAGTCTGGGGAGTACACCAGTGACCGTGTCGTGTCTCTTGCTCGCAGTGCTCTGCGGAGTGCGGGGACGGGATCCGCACGCGCTCTGTGGTTTGCATGACCAACCATGTCAGCAGTTTGCCTCTGGAAGGCTGTGGCAACAACAGACCCTCGGAAACAACTCCCTGTAATAACGGGCCCTGCGCTGGGAAAGTGGAGTGGTTTGCGGGGGGCTGGACACAGGTAAGCCAAGTTCTGTATCTAACATATCTGCTGCTTTTCTACTGGTGTTTTACTTTTAAACTTGTGTTTTTATGCAAGAAAGACGTGTGCCATAAGGTATTTCTTCATCTCTCTAGCGTATTTGGGCTTTTTTTTCCTGTATTTTACTGAGTTGATGTTCAGTACCTTTCAGCATCTGCTGGGTTTTTTTACTTTCATAAAGGAAAAGTTTTTGTTGTTCTTCTCCTCCTCTCTATCTTCATTTTTTATTTTTCATCTACTGACCCTGTGTATTTATGAAGTGAATGATGACAGAATGCTGCTTAGCATGTTCAGGTGAACACTAAAGCAACAGGTTTGCAACTTTTAAAGTAGAGCCTTTGTGATCATGCATAAATGCAGGGAGATACATACCTATGCATTTATACATATATGGAATTTCCAACAAGTAAGGCAAAAAACAATGGCTACATCAGAAAGTTAGCTTTGGTATTGTTGTGCTGAAAGTCATTACAATAGGCAAAAGGACAAATTTTGGTTAGTGGCCTCTATACTGACGCTCTTTCCTCAAAGCAGATTCATCCCTTTATCCACATCCAGTAGTCCTTCTCGTTCCAAACAAACATTTCTGCTGTCAGGCAGAGGAGGCATTTCAGAAGCTGTTGGCTCATGCCCAGGCATTTATGTCCCTTTATGTAGGCTCTGGCATAGCGTGGAGAGCCTTTGGGGCTGCTGGTGCCAGCACTTGTGGAGCTGTGCCGTTAACTCACTGCACTGCAGATCCCACAGTCTTTCCAGGAGATAAGGAGCTGGAAATTAAACTGGTACAGCTAAGGGGGAGATTACAGGGCTACTACTATGCTAATGCTTTCAAGTGTAAGTGATAATTACTGTGTATAAGAGTATGTATAAGAATAATAACAAATTCAGATTTAAAAAATATCTGCAGTTCTAATAACAGATGAAATCCAGGCCTCCTTGCTCAGACTTCTCGGGACGGTGAACAGGAACTCTCTACCCATTTTTGCTGCCCTGGAGAGGTGTTCATTCAGAACATCCTGACTGTTTTTTTAATTCCCCTTCTTTCTTTGCATGGAATTGAATTGTTTGATGCCCACAAGGGTACAAAGTCTTCACTGATCTGAAAGCAGTGTCTGACAACATCAATTCTACCAGCCAAGTCCTGGCTTTCAATAGCAAAATGAGAGCAGTCAGTAGGGCAGAGCAGGGGCTAAGGTGGGGTGTTCAGATACTGCCTGTAGGAGGAACCATTAAAAGGCAGCAGTAACAGAGATGTTCTGTGTTAAAGAACGTGCAGTTACTGTACTTCCTGTAGAATTTATTTGGGTGCATTTATCTTAAGGTTCTTCAGTCAGCTCAAGAGTTTTGTGGGAATCTGGTAAAGGGATTGTAAATTCTACCAAAAATACCAACAAAATCCCCAGTGTTAGAAACACTTGATTCGTTTAGGCTGGAAGAAGCCTTCTTAAAATCACAGTCCTTTATGCAACGTTGAAACAAATACGTTGCTGTAATGATCTTCTAAAAACCTTTCTACAAGTGCCAGAAACAGTATTGTGTGTGTACTTAACCTTTAAATGGGCAGTAGGAATCCAAGTGAGTCAAACTCACTTTTCAGAACTGGAACCAACACTAAATCACATAGATACTTGCAAACATGAAAATAACACCCTGGCAGATCAAGGCATTTTCTAAAATCAGCACAGAATGAGAGGCTTTGTAAAGCTGCAAAACTGTGCTCTAACCTTATAACCCTCCAAAGTTCAGTGCAGCACATCTGATCCTGCTTCAGCAAGAAGCAGTAACACTATTTATGGAGAAAGGGAGTTATGCTTCTCTTCTGATTAGAAAAATAAATACCAGCTCCTTTTTGTTGCTACAGGTAAAACTACACTTTAAGATTTTTCCAGAAATACACTTAAGGTCATATGTCTTCTTCATAAAGATAATTAGGCATGTTTTGAGTCTGTGGTACCATGTGATGTGGAGAAACACGTTACTTTGTAAACAAGTTGAAGGACATGAGGAGAATAACAGATTTCCCCACTTTTTTTGGTCTTTGATACAGTGCTCTACTGAATGTGGTAGTGGAACTCAACAGAGAGAAGTAATTTGTGTTAGGAAAACTGAAGGTAGTTTTGATGTTTTGAACCCCTCTGAATGTTCACATTCGGAAAAACCTCCCAGCCAGCAATCCTGCTACCTTAAACCATGTGGATCTAAGTGGTTTCATACAGAATGGAGCACAGTAAGTCTATCGTGTTTTCCTGTATCTGTACCTTGTTTGATACATCTTTTTCTGTTTATACTGAAAGAGAACACCATTTGGATACAACCATCAATCGTTAAATTGATTTAATTTTGCACAGGAATGATAATAAAAAGAAAGCATACTCTTTACCCAGTGGAGCTTAGAAAATTTGGGAAGTATCTTGGCCAGAAAGAGACACTGCACAGTTGTCTTTTTATCTCTGATCTCTTCTTCATAGAATCTTCCTGTTTTGTAAAGTTGGTTTGGCCCTTAAAATGAGACAATGTGGTGCACTTAGAAGTTCCTTTCATGTCTCTAGTTACATTAAAATTAAGGAGCATTTAACAAAGAATGAGGGATGTATTAATTTTTTAGAGGCAGTTTTATCATAATATTTTACTGTAAACTCTGTAATACTTAGAACTTCACTGAGAGAAAAAAAATGTATTGTACAACTTCATGTATCTTCAGTTTCCCCTGGAAGTGGACCAGCTACATTCACCACAAAATGCTTTGGTTTCATCTGTCTTTCTGTAATTTCCTGTATCTGACATAGTCTATTGGTTTTTTTACCCAAAAAAGTCAACATTTTTGTCCTAAACAAAAATCAGGAAGTTCATTGTCATCTTAGAATGAGATGACATCGTATCGAATGCAGTAACTCGGACACTTTGTCGAGCCTTAAGTCAGATTCCCAGTGGCAGTTCTGCAATGCAGATGCAGCTCAGAATGGTTTGTGTGAAGTGTGATGTGTGTCTTGGTTCCATTCTAAGTGCTTAAGATCACTGCAAACCTGAAGTTCTTATAGCTGGTTGTGGAATAATTACAGTATTCTATACAGGCATTGTAACAGGAGTAACTCTATAAAAAACCATGTTCTGTTACTGCTGCACATGGCTGCTCTTTCAAATGTGGGTAAAGGTTGTACTTAAAGATGAAAAAGCAGTTAAAAAATATAATGTTGAGAATACTTTGGTTAGTTTTTTGCAATACATGATTTTATTATCATGGTAAGTTGTTTATGCAATGTTAAGAAAAGAAGTAATTATGCCAAAAAAGTCAGAAAGAAAACATTCTTATTAGTTTTGGGCTATTAAGGTTTTAATCGTAAATGACCCAGGTTTAATTAAGTTTTTGAGCATTACGTCAAACTAGACAGTGTGCCAAATCTCAGAGACCTCACTCAGGCAAAATCCTTGGTCGATGGGGATTTGCTTCAGTATAGCCAGAAATGTGTAATAATTTGCTTTAAAAATACCATAACAAGCAAGTACAAAAGTCTCTGGCTTCATCACAGACCCTGAAAGAGCACAGAAATATTTCCTTTAGAAATTCAAAGAAACTTCTAATGCTTAGTAAAGTCATTGTGCTGCAAGAAGTGAAAAATAATTGAGTGCTAGGAAAAAAAAAAAGGCAATTTAAATTATTCCTGCTTGTATATAAATGGCAAAAGGAACAGTGGAGGGCAGGGCAGTCAAGTAGTAAAGTTCAGTGAAGTAAGTTCTTAAAGCAGGAAATGTGAACACTGTGGAAAGAGTAGATTTGGGAGATAGTCTAAATGAGCAGAGAACAACCAGACTAATTGAAGAAGCAAGATGCTAAGTAATAAATTCATAAAGGGAGCTATCCTAGCTTACTTTCAGTTGCACGGCACCCACTACATTTATTTATCCAGTTGTTGCTCCTGTGGTCAAAAATGTTTGGGAATCTTTAACAAAGTTTTACCTGTATATTAAGAGTTTCATAGGTAGAAAATAAAAACCAGTAGGGTGAAGTTGATAAAAGGCAGCAGTGATAGCTGGGTCTGGCTTCAAGGTTCCCTTTTTTTCTTTCTGTAATTACACATCTCCTATGGTCTTCATGAACTTCAGCTTAATTGTTTCAGTGTTCCAAATCCTGTGAAGGAGGATTTCGGGTTCGGGAGGTGCGATGTCTGTCAGATGACATGGCAGCCAGTACTCAGTGTGATCCACAGCTCAAACCTGAAGAGAAGGAACCCTGTAATACACAGGATTGTGTCCCTGAAATAGGTGAGGCAGAGGAAACTTCTGTTTTAACTATGGAACTCCATCTAGTGGAGAAGTTATTTCATAGTCTTGCAGATGCTTTAATAGTATGTTTTTTTAATCGAGTTCAGAGTTTTATTTTTACACAAAATACAGCTCTTCTCTGTGCTTTAAAAGTAGGTTTCCAATAAAACTGTTTTCCTTGTAATGAGTAAGAAACTGGCTTACTCTTGAAGTTGCTGAGAATGTGAGAGATCTGCTTCTGTAAAAATGGTACATACAGGGTGTTTTTCTGCAGCCTTCTTGCATTCTCCAAGGTTTCTCTTGGAAGAGTATTTAAAACAAAAAAAAAGGATCATTATATACTGTATTTGGTAACAGGTTCTATAAGAACCAAGAACATTAAATTAAGATACTAAGTGCAATGAAGCAATTTTCTTTTGTTTGTGGTAAATTCACAGATGCACTTAATTTGCATTGGAATTAGTCATTCATCTCATACAGATTTGATTTTTATAGTAATGAGAATGGCTAGGAAGAGAAAGATGCAAGAATTTAGAAACAGTTTTAACTCTGAATGTTCTCCAACAATTTTCAGTTGAGAATTATTCAACATACTTTAAAATAACAACATAAAAATCCTGGGGAAATGGGGATAGCTACATTTCTTCCATGCTTTATATGAAATCTTAAATAATCTATCTTACTTACATAGATAACCTGTTTTGACCTGACAATGAATGTTTAAATACAGGCCCAAGGGATTGTACATAGTAAAAGGAAGGGAATTGCTTATTTGTTGCTCTAGTACATTTTTTTAGTTTCTTCTCTCTTCCTTTCTCTCCACAGATGAGAACTGCAAGGATAAATACTACAACTGTAATGTGGTGGTTCAGGCCCGGCTCTGTGTGTACACCTATTACAAAACAGCCTGTTGTGCATCCTGTACCCGTGTGGCAAACAGACAGTCGGGGTTCCTGGGGCGTAGATAACAAATACTGCTCTGCTCAGAGCAGCGATGGCACTCTTCACGTGGAGCTTGAACAGTGCTACTGCTTTGACTGCAGCAATTGTAGCTTCTTAGAGATGGGGTTTATATTGCTGAGTGCATCAAGACTATGGTTAAATTTCACACCCTTTCAGTTACAGTTATTGTGCAGTTATCTCTTTTAAGATGTTTGTTGTAAAATCATGACTTTTTTTAAGCATTCGTTTTTCGTGATACTGTTATTTGCACCTGCTCATCAGATAATTATTTAAGGAACATACCGGCCTTAAGATTGTGAAATTAATGAAAACTAAAATCAATTGCAGGCAATTACTGGAGATAACTGACCAGTATGGATGCAGCTGCTCCATTATTTTCTGAGTGCTTACTTTTAGTTGGTATTTTGGACTGCCTTAAGTTAGATGACTAAATCAATGAAACATGTGCATGAGAAAAATGACTTCCCAAAGAACCAGACCCTTGAAAACTATCATCAGTTTCTTAGCACTCTAACGTATATTTTTAACTACTTCAGTCCATTCATAATAAATCAGTCACTGTTAAGCTCTCTCAGTTGTACTTTTAACTAATGTCCTGTCCTTAGGCAGCAAATATATACACACTTGACTGCCAGAAGGTGCCTTTATATTTAATTCATAAACTCGTGAAGATACACTTTTATAATTTTGTATGGATTTTAAAATACATTACCTGCCAGAGTGACACTAGTGTCTAGCCCTTTAAGTCTTTAACAACTGCAGCTGTCAGTGAGACAGGTTAACCAGAGAAGTGAGGAGCCTTTGCTGGTATAAAAAGTGATTGTTACCATTGGTGAGGCCTCTTTTCTGTAGGGACTTATTTCAGAACTGGGATCTTGCCTAATTGTTGTCTCTGCACTATTGTTTAACAACTACCAAACCAAAGTACTTTATCCAGACCTAGTCTGGATAAGTCACCAGTTTCTGAAACAGCCACCAAAGGATAGAGGCCTGTGTGCCTTATAGCAGTCTGTTACTATTGGTATCAGGCAGCAGTATGAGTGTAGTAGCTGAGTATCTGTAAAAAGGGGATCTTAGCCATTGACATTCTTCAGGTTTTGATCAGTTACTAGAACATACTTGTCTTTTTTTACTCAGTGTTTCATTGCTCAGATCTGTTCATACCACTCCTTTTCTATTACTCAAGAATGGCTGCAGACTTAGAGCTGAATTTAAGTGGTGATTTTTCATTTCTGCAATGTACTCAGCCTTGAGACTTGCTAAAAGCAAATAGTGTACTATGCAGTGCAGATGAGATTTTGCATTATCTGCATGTTCTCTAGCCTTTACTTGAGAAGTCTTTCAAATGTGTAAATAAGGCTGAGGGGAAAAAAATAAACACCTCTGCTTATTCAGCTGTTTATTACAGCGTATTGCTTGTAAATTAGTGATGCCCATCTATGCATCTGTTCCTAAGGTGCCTGATGTCCGAGGTGTAAAACAGCTGTAGTAATCTAGGTTCAGTCACTCCCAGAGATGTGGTTAAGGTATCCTGCTACTAATGCAGAGCCAGGTTTGAGCCTCATTGTGTATCCTTTTCTTCTTACTGCTTTGGTGGAGATGATGTGGCAAGGGAATGGAGCGCTGGGAGGTGAAGGTTGCTGGGTGTGGTACCAGTCACATCAGTTTGTGTGCTGGGAGCCACAGGAAGGTGGAATTCCTGTAGTCTAAAAGCTGCCTTGCATTGAGATAAACTTTAGAATGTTTTGATTCGGTCACTCTTGGAAAATATATTTTGGACATGATGAACTACTACTGTTTGGCTACATGAAATGAAGAAGTATTTCCCCTAAAATTTGAACGTACTCTTTGTGACTATGAATTGTCATATGTCAGCCAATAATGTCATTGGCTGTTTCTGTACACCTTGACTTGGGCTTTTTCACTGTAAATATAATAGATATAAAGTCCAAAGAAACAGAAATTCTAATTAGGAAACTTCTAATTCAAGTTCTTTAATCTTTCACAGTCCTCCTGTTCCCTTGTATTGCAAAGATTTATCCCTGAGGATAACTTACAGTTTTGTTACCATATTATATTCCTTAGATTCTTGACCAAAGAATGATAACGGATAAAGTACAGTGTAAACAGCTCGGAATCCAGTACTTCTGAATACAGATTTTCATCTGTGTATCTCATTGCAGCAAACCTTGACATACATTATATAATTTTTGCTGTTGTCTCTTTTGTCCCAAGGAAGTGTTTCCTGTCACCTTGAGGGAAATACCTGTTCCATAAAAAGGCTTCCTGAAAACCCCAAGGCAAATGAGATGCAGAGAGAATCAGGTTTGCAGTCATAGAACAAATTCTTCTTACACATGCTTTGGCTGTGAGATCATCAGTGACTCAGCACACAGATCCTCCTATTTTATCAAATCTGTTTTTTTGCTCTGGAATATATGGCCATTAGCTTATTTTACGAAGATGATCATCTTGTAAACAGTGTGACAGCTATCAAAGAATATATACATACCCATAGCAGTATTACTCTATATTACAGCTAATGTATACAGCTTTGTGAATTGAATGTAGTGAGCTATGGTTATACAAATTGTACTTTTCTTTTTAAGTAAAGAGACATTTTTCAGATGTACCAGATTAAAAAATACAGTTTTACCTAATTAAACATCTAATGGTAAGGAAAGTGCCAGAATGCTGCTGAACTTAATCATTTATCATCTCTTCTCATGTGTCAGCATTTTTAAAATAGTTGTTCCTGCAAAATGAACTAATGAGCCTTTTCATCAGCACTTTGATGCACTAATATTGTCTGCACAAAGTAAGTGCTGTGCTAAGATTTCACCATCTCACAAAGCGTAGTTTTGAAATTGGGCCTATAGCAAGTGTTTGTTCTAATGGAGCAGTACCCCAGTTTAGGATGCCTGCAGAGGATCTGACTTTACTTTGTGTAAGTCAGAGGTGGCCTGAATGAATGTAGTAGACTTAGAGCAGATATAAAACCAGTATAAGTAAGAAATTATGCATATTATCAATTGCAAATATCAATTATGCAGACTTCTGATTTTTAATGTTTTAATTTCTCTTTCTGACATTTTAACATCAGTCAAAATCATGCAGGATAGTGGAAAAAAATGCTTCCTTGTCTTGAAGGTGCCTTACATAATCCAAGAAGACCCAGAGTAAGTTAGATACTATATTGAAAGAGTCCAGCTGCTTATGGGGTAAAATCTACGTAAAAGTTTCATGTCTTACAGACATGCGGCTGGCCAAAATCATCTTCATCCAGAGCAGGCTCTGTGTCTCAAAGCACTTTCCTTTTGGAATGGAGGTGGAGTTGTTTATCAACTTATCAAGGGCCTGTCAGGGTTTGCTACCTCCTGTGCAATGTCACCTTCAAGCATATGTAGGTAGTATACCTTGTGTACACCAAATGCGTGCCAAGTTTGAGAGACCGAATTCATGGAGTCCTCCCTTCCTCTCACAGAAGATGGTGTGGAAGCATGAGGGTTGCTCCTGTCATGAGGGATTGACCCTGTGAATGTGTCTGACTTGGCCAGCAATGAGACCGAGTTAGTGTTTGCTTTGGTGTCTCTGACCTTCAGCCCCCAGGGCTCTGAAGAGGGGAGGACTTGTTGGGAGGCAGGGCAGTGCTGGGGAGCGCAGTGCAGGAGACTTGGGTGTGCTGCAAGCCTGCCAGCCTTGAATCCACCCGTACTGGATGGCCATGGCCTCAGTGCAGGACCACCTCAGAATCCCTGCACAGGGAACTGGTGTCTTCCTCGTTACACACATAAACTTCTCCTGGTTTTTCCCAATACTTCAGCAAATGGAGAACTTTATGAATAAAGCAATGTTTAACATTAATGTTACTGCTTGGATCCCAGTTTTGTGGCAATATGGTGCAGTTTGATATCAGTCATACAGTCTACAATCCTAGAAAGTGCCAGTGGTCACCACTGAGGGAGGAAGGAGGGAGGTGCTCAAGCAGCCTATGGCTCGTATAGGGGAGGTTATGTCTTCCCTATAAATGCTTCGCTTCCTCTCTTTGTAATGTGCACCACTGTAAGAGGTAAAATGTGCGTTTTAGGGCTTTGCTTTTCCCCATCCTCATCCTGACCTATCCCTTTTACACCCACACCAAGGCTTCTCCTCTCCTTCTTACCTTGTTTTCATCCCTTTATCCTTTGGATGACAATATTAAATTTTGCTAGAACTACTGAAAATCCTGAACTGGCCTTTGGTTTATAAGAATCTGTGTTAGAAATAAGCCCAGCTGTTAAGAGAACTGTGTTTCTGCCAGGATTTTTGTGTCTGTGCATATCCATGTTGGCTAGTTTTAAATGCATAGTAGTAAAGGACATAGTGAATTAATTCCTGTGCAGTGAACCTGTGATTGCACAGCTATTGAAGTCTGTAGTGGCCCTTTATTCTCGTATGTAACATCTATTGCAGAAAAAGAGTTACGGTCCTCACAAAGGAAAAGCTGTGTGTTTACCTGGTTTTCTTGAGACTTAGTGTCTCTGGCTTCTTAAGAGCTGTTCTTTGTATTGGGCAGATAATTTATGTGCATGCCTGTAATTGGAACACAAAACATGAAATTTTGAACATGAAAGTAAACTTTATTTCTAAACTTACGGAATGTTTGTGGGAGATGAAATTAGGCATTGTTTAGAAAACAGAGTAAAATAATTATTTCTACATCAGAAATGAAAAATCATCCACTAAACATTTTCAAAATATTTTAAAGCAAACTTATAATACTTCAGTATGGGCAAAATTCAGACCTGGTGAAAGGGAGGAAATTCCATTTAAGAGAATTCATAGCAGACCTGAATTTGGCTCTGTGCTTCTCAGCTTTTAGTAACCAGAAGTTCAGAAGAATAAGTTCCCAGTTTTCTATATCCCCATGTAGTGTAATTGGATACAGATAAGTACCATCATACCTGGAGAGGAGGGGAGCTTAGTTCTGATGAATCCTTGACCTTTCAGCAACAGTCATTCCTGCTTGTCCTGACTTCTTTTTCCATGCTGTTTGGGTCTCCTGAGACCAGCGGCCTTGGCAGGGGTTGGGTACGTACGAGCTTGTGAAGTCCCATCATAGTCACTCAGGATCTACAGAGAGGATCAGGAAGGACAGGAGACAAAAGAAACCCTAACTTTTTTTTAATATGTATAAAATTGTCTACTTGACCCTCATAATTGATTTTGGCAGAAGGATATACTTTATTATAACTTATTTTGTTGTTATTTGTAAATACAAGATGTCTATGGGAAATATGTAATTCTGAGCTGTGTCTATGGAACAAGCCACTGCACCAAAATATTTCAAATATTTAGAGTAGGCAGATATTTTAATTAAAAGGGACCTAATATGTATTTATTTACATATACCATTCAAATTTTGTCCAGCTTTTTCATTATACTAACCCATCTTTTTAGGGAATTTTATAGCACAGGTATTACATATATATTTTTGTATATATGTCATACTGTAAATCCATGATACAATTTTCTAAACTTTCTGATTAGCCAGTTCCTTGAGTGAATTAAAGGGGGAGAGTATAGGCAAATTGCTTTCTGACTCGTTCAGGAATGTGTATCCGTGGCAATGTACCTGAACCAGAACTGTACAGCATCCTTTTCATATTGTATACATTTTCTCTTTGATGAAAAAAATGTTAACTATTTTTGTTTATGACTAATTTATTTTTTATTATTGTGAAAAATAAAGTAACTCAAGATTAATTTATGTGACATGTTTGGGTTTTTTTGATTGATCTGTGCTTGAGTTTCTTGAGAATTAAGGCATAAACAAGGGTACAAACACGCAAGGGAACTTAGCAAATATAGGAGTGGGCACAATATAACCAAGTTCCAGAAAGCTGTGTAACTCGTGTGCCAGCCTTTGAGGGGTGACAGCCAGGCTCTGGGATGTCCCAGGAGAGTGGTGAGCGTTGCACAGGGAGCGCAGCTCCGTGTCCTGGGCGCTGGGGATCAGCTTCTCCCCAGGTGCAACTTCTGCTGTGGCTGATGAAGGGTCGGACTGATTCTTCCCCACTCTGACATAACCAGCAGCACTACAGACAGTTCTCTGCAGATTTAAGGGTAATTTCATTATAAATAAGCAAAGTCAGAATCATAAAATCATTAAGGTTGGAAAAGAGCTCTGAGATCATCAAGTCCAGCCTGTGACCAAACACCACGACGTCAGCCAGACCACAGCACTAAGAGCATATGGTCGTTGAAGTCCCAGGGGAGCAAGACCACACGAGCACTTTTCTGGAGGTAAGCCGGTGTTATTTGTCCTTTCATCTTTGCAGCTGCCAGAGGCCGTGCCGCCCGTGAGGAGCGGCAGTTCCGGGGCTTCGCTCTTTGCATGGGGCCGTGAGGGAGCGCCGCCAGGGGGCGCCGCGAGGGAGCGCCGTGAGGGGGGCGCCGTGAGGGGGGCGCCG